>JAOVVF010000010.1:11038185-11083286 GCA_028565595.1 Duopalatinus emarginatus | reverse complement strand
GCCATCTCCACATCATTGCATTCAGTTTTTATTCACAATTTGTTTAGTGTCCCAACTTTTTTGGAATCCGGTTTGTATAAACAGTGTGAAATAGTTCAGCATCCAGGTAAACATCTGGCTCAAGTAGTTTATATACTGGATGATTCTGAGTATGGGAGATATGTTCTGTAGTTTCTACAGTTGTATTAATGCTAAACTAATGTTGGGCACTTTTCCTTTAGAAGGCATGCTTTAGAAATGCAAACGAACATAAATGACTTGCATATGCCGTTCACATTCATACGTTCAAATGGATGACTGTTGACTGCAACTATATATATATTTTTTCATCTATACGTACACGCACAGCTGGCTGGCCATGGAGCTTATTTAAAACCAAAAAGCTGCAGCAATATGCATCTTGCGCAAAAAAAACTGCTGGGAAAAATAATTGCATTCCCAGCTGAGTATGTTATAAATCATTGTTTTAAGCCAAGAGTTGCAAGCGTCATTTCCATTCCTTACAGACTATTATACAGCATGCACAAAAGGACTAATGAGTAGGGCACTTAGACTACTCTTTGTTCAAACAAAATTTGAGAACATAAAAGCATAGGAAGCAACACTGATCACTGCTACTGCCATTCCGGCCTTCTGTCCATCTGCAGAATTAAATATCTGACATGGACAACAAAGGGTTGCAGCTTTAAAAAAAATAAAAATAAAATAAAAAAAAAGCACTCACATTTGGCTGACACACTCCAGGAAATGACTGACCAAGCTTGCGTGTTTGCTGCAGAGGTCCCTCTGGAACGTCGTCTTCTTATAGTCTTCAATGTTACACACTTTGACCCTGCTAGAATGCCAGCATATATTCAAGTACCTCAAAAAAGGGCCAAGGATGAAGTTGTTCCTCGTAAGTTCGCTAGGGGAGAAAAAGTTGAGCAGAGACCAGAGCTGTGGGTCCAGGAAGACGTCTCCAAGATGCTTGCAGGTCAGAGACAGATTCTGCCGACTGTCTTTATCCAAGAATGAAAAAAGATGAAGCAGGCACTCCTGATTAAGGTCTGTGAGATGCATTGCAAAGAGAATGAAAACATCAAACAGGCCTTTGTATGCTGGGCTGAGATCAGGTCTGTCAATACCCACAGAGGAACAGCAGTTACTGTGGATGCAGTCTGTTCTGGAAGGCCTGGATACATGATTCCTTTGCAGGCAGGCCCTATCTCGCACAGTAGCTGTGCACATATATGGTCGTAAAGAATGGGAGTTATTTTGAGAGGACAACAGCAGGCAAAGTCAAAAATGGAAATGTGTGAAGTGTGTGTGTGTCTTCTTGTGCCCAGACACATACAGAGTGCTAGTCCATCTGTTGGGGCAGATGTTTAGACAGAAGTGGCTTGTGTTTATCACTCACAGCTGAAGGGAAAAATCAAGGCAGGACTTTTACAGTCAGTCAGTCACTCAGTCTGTGGGGAAGTGAGAAATTGGTTTAAAGACTCCCAGAGTTTGATACCAGCCTTGGATCTACTTCCTGATATATGCTGATGTTAGTGGCTACATTTGAAGCAGAGGAACACTGAAAACTAATTTAAAATTTATTTTCTGAGCACAACACATAAAGTACATCATATAGTGAAGTGTTCAGGGAACATTCAGAATGCAGAATACTCACAGGAACAACTAAAGAGCTTTTTAGATAAAAAAAAAAAAAGCAAGCATCTCTCTGACCTCTCAGGCTGGTATCCAGTATCATTAGGTACACTAGTACGTGCCACTGGTGACATGACAAAGCGATGCCATGCAGAAGTAAAATTACAGCTTGTACCCTGTGACTCATTCACACTGACTCATACCATGCTGGCAACAAATGAAGCAAAAGCACAAGGCAACGTGAGCTTATCAGCAGCTGTGACCTGAGCTCCTAGGCAGTGACGCGCGAGAGAGAGAGAGAGAGACTGCTATCACATAAAGGACGTTGGAGGAGGCAGCTGCTCAATTTGTGTACTTAATAAGTATGTTATTCCAGCCTAGACTAGCACCTGTGCATGTGTGTAAGGGAGGGTCAAACAAGACTCAATGAGCAGCTGTTCTTCCTAAGAACACAGGGGGCCCTGTTCCTTTGGCTCGACAGAACCACTGCTTCGCCTGCCAGTACTTGGAGAAAGCTCTGTATGTGCACTGCCCTTACAGGCCGGTGTACGTGGGCGAAAAGCGTTTGATATGGTGGGAATAAAGAAAGAAAGAAAAAAAAAGAGAATGCCTAGTAAGAACACTTGGTGGCACAGTGGCTTTCGAGTGGCTTACATCATCAAAGCTGGTCACTGTTTACATTGATATTGAAATTAGTCCTGCATTCAGGAAAAATACAAACCAGCCATCTCTGAAAAACAGGCAAGGTTACGTAAGAAACGGTAAACAAACGCTGCCGCCTCACCCACATTTTAAAAAGCGAGGTACTTTGAGGCTGTAATTACACATCCTCCCTAATGACTACACTTAAAAAGTGCACTTAGATAACATAACAGTTAAATTACAAAATCATGTGACCAACAAGACTGCTGTAAATCTGGAACTTGCTGGAAAAAGTTTACTGATGCAGGCATCATTTTAAGCAGTGTTACAGCAGAAATTAGGTTGCACGCCAGAATTAAATAAACAATTCCCATGACTTCATCATATAAAAAAAAAAAAAAAAAAAAGCAAATACTTAGAGAGAGAACATACTCCATTCTCCATATCTATCACAAGATTCACATGAGACCGAGATTTCGAACATTTTGATTACAGTTTAAAGTAGCCACTTTGTGATTCCAAACAATACACAATCAATCTAGACTAATGGTAGGAGACACTTCAATGTCATACTGAAGCCCTCAGATTATTGTTGCACTTCAACGCACCATGTTTTAAACATGACGACTACATTTTTATAACCGGCATCTCTTTAGTACTTCTATAAACAAATCACGTAAAATCATGGGAGAGAGCTTGATGGCAAAATCACTTTTTAAGCAAGAGGTACAACTACTCCTGTTAAAACAGCATAAATAACCAAAATGCAAGGGCCCCAACACTTTCCCTTTCTTCAAATGTCTGTTTCACATTTATGAGGTGATACTGTCTGTAAAAGTAAACAACCTGTGCAATGAAAAGGGGAAAAGGAAACGTCTTAACACAGATTGATTGTTCAAGTTTCAAGTTAGAAATGCCTCAATCTGGACAAACAGCAGTAAGAAAATACTCCAATTTAGTTCATTGACATAAAAACCTTTATATGAAACCAAAGTCTTCTAATGTTAAAAGATAATGTTAAAAGAATTTCTGATATACAGATTATTAAACAATTACAACACTTTCTGCCATTACATCTCATCCAGTTTCTGCAACACCGGCCACCAGTAGAGCAGATGGCCTTTGGACAAAAACAATGAAGGGCAACATTAGGAATGTTTTTTTTTTAATATAATGAACACAGCAGCATTTAGTCTTTACTGAGGTGTGATGGTGATGCTACGAGTGAAATAATAACTGAAGCTCGGCGTGAAACTATGTGCAGGAAAGATGGACTATCATTCTGAAGGCTTTGTGGTACAGTAAGGCTGATTAGAGCTTCGGTTTGGTCACCGAGCCTGGGTTGTCCTGCTCTGTCCGCTCTGTATAGAACAGAATGTAAGCCTTGGCTTTGGCTACGGTCTCCTCGGTGACTACAGTCACAGTGCTGTCGTTAAAGTGATACCAGCAGCCCTCATGAAGACCATACGCTGTGTAATGGCCTGATCCCACTCTGACAGAAACAGACCAATAGAAAAAAAGATTAGTAACACAATGTGTAGGCTTTACTATTTTGAAATTTCAAAAGAAACAGTAATAAAGACAGTAAGACACATACTAATAGGATTTTTCTGCTGTTCTTGCATTAATTTGTCTATGTGGATGGCTATTTAACTGTTAGACAAAGTGAAAGAAAAACGCCTGTATTCAGAGCTATGCATTGTTCCATATAAGGTATACAAATTTCTTTCATTCAGCATTGTGTAACTGTTTCTGAACACATAATACATTACATAGATAAAATTACAAACACTGTTCTTGCTATTATATATATATATATATATATATATATATATTCACCAAAAGAAATGGTAAGTAGTAAATTTGGAACATAAAAACCAACTGTAGTTGGTTAGTTTCCTGTTTGTATGAATACCTGAATAACAGTAATGGATAAGCAAAAATCATGATTATATTACTAGTCTGCTTATAAATACACCTTGTAAGAAACAGACTATGAGGAAGCCTTATTAATCCCTAATAATGCAATATCACCACCTATAGGTGAGATTAGGGATAATACAAAAAAAGCTTGTCTTTGCATTGATGCACTGCAGTAATTAATGAAAAACGCACAAAAAAAAAAAAAAAAAAAAAAAAAGGAAAAACAGCTGATGTCTTTACTGATGAAAACAGACATTCACTTACCCAGATCCATGATGCACCACTACCGCAGAAAGATTATACAGGCAGCTCTCGGGGAGGCTGTTTTCAGACTGAAAACACAAACACACACAAACATGAACACTGCACCTTTAAGAGTTTAAATAAGTGCTTTAGGGTAGACATGACCAGCCCTCACCTCCAGTAAATAGCACCTCAGGTCAAGGCCTCGCAGTGGAAACTCCACATAGGTATCAACTTTATTTCTTAGAAAAGCTGTCCAATGGAACCTCTTAAGATGCAAACACAGGACCTGCAGCAGAGAGAGAGAGAGAGAGAGAGAAAGAGAGAGAGAGAATAAGCCACTCCATAAAAGCATAAGCTGCAAAATACTAAAAAGTATTGGTAAAATAAACCTAACCTTAGGCAGTTTCTGGATCCAGAATTTCTTTGTGGACTTCTGTCTTTTTTTACACTTATGGCACATGTAGAGCTCTGTTTCATCAAGTTCCTCCAGGTCAGTGAAACTAGAAAGGCAGTCTAGACAGACAAAAACAACAACAGAGAGACAGCATTTCAAAAAAAACATTCCTCAGAAGTATATTATACTACAGCTCTCAAAAGCAAGTACACAACAATGCTGGAGGAGTAAAAAAAAAGAACTGCATGAGAAGAGCATTTAACGGCCAGGACTATACACCATTATTTACATCCACAGCTGTACCATTAGGTCTTATAATACATAGACGGTACATGTACCAGGTTATGGCACTTATTCTATTCATTTATCTCATTATTATTGCTGTGACTAATGCTAAACTTAGTTAACTTGGTTAACTTTCTGAAGTAAATGTCTAAATCCAGAACTCTATGGCATTCAGCAGTGTTAACTGTATTACAGTAGACCCTCACTGGTACTACAGTAAATGATCCCTACTTCTTGATAGTAGAGAAATGAAGTAATTTATTAACACAAGATTTCTTGTGGAGGTTTGTACACTGAAGGTCATGAACAAACATTTAACTTAAATACTTTTTCAGACATTTTAACAACACCTGTATGATCAACTTGGAAGTAAGGGTATGTTCAAAGAATACAATCATTGTTGGCCTTGAAAATGCGTTATTCCGATAACTGGGCTGGTTAGAGTTCCCAGACTTGCCAGTCCTTTAAAAGTTCAGCAATTTTTTAGCTACAGAATGATACTATCGTCCTTCAGACAGGAGTCTACAGCAACCCACTGAATGCTTCATGCACTTTCTATTGCTGCTAGAAAAGTGATAGAACACGATCTTAGCTATTGTTACTTATACTTATAAGATTGGATTTTATTTGCAAATTCAGAGGTCTACTGAAAACAAGAAGTTATGCAATATCGCAGTGACGACTTAGTGTTATGCCTTCAAATTTAGTATATCCCCTAGTGGCTTTTGGTCTTCCCCCATTGCCAAGCAGTGTGGACAAAGTGCTTGGCACCCTTAATTGCTGCTTATTAATATTATTATATTAATATTGGTGCTTTGCTGCATAGCAACAAGCCGTCTGTGGTGTAAATGCTTTTCTTTTGCAAAGGAAAAGGTCAATATTAAACATAGCCATTTCAAACAAGGCTTGTCATTTCTTTGCTTTACTTTTTCAATGTTGTATAAAACAGGTTACACAACAGGACACTCCAAGTTTTTTTTTTGTGAATAACACAACTGCTGTAATGTTAATAATCGAACCCAAAAACAACATGCTTCATATTTCAGTGTACAAAAGACATCAGTCTGAAAAAGATGAAGTCAGAATATATTTTCAGTAAGCCCTTTGCAATTGACAGTGAACAACACTAGTACTGCAACACAATGTCCCTAGAGTCAACTGCAATAATTTTATAACTGAAATTTAATTTTATTTTACTTCATAATTCTGCTAAACACCTCAATATTAATTATATGCATATGCAAGACAAAGTACACACACACACACGCAAAAAGGCAAAGCCATAAACAGAATAGCTACTTACCACCCAATGTGCAGGTTGGTCCTGGTTCCTGGTCCTTTGTCCTTTTTACTCTGAACTTGCTAGGAATGTCCAAGGAGAGGTCTGAGAGAGACAAATATTACTTACCAAGAACATTTTAAATCTACAGATGGGAAGTGCTGGAGGACAATCTCACCTAAAAACGGGTCGAATTTCTTTGACTCTGTGCCACATATCAAACAGTTTACTTCGTTGTGCAGGACACCACCAAACACAGCAGTGACCATAGTGGGAGTCCCATTACTGAAATAGAAAGAATAAAACACAATAAAATAAGTCATTCTCTAACTGAATACATGTACTATACACTAAACACACTGTCCAAAACATGGTTCTAATGTAGTATTACCAGTGTGTGCATCCTGGGAACACTTTCCCAGAGCAGGCATTGTCTAGTCCAAATCCTTTATCATCTTGGAACAGGATTACACTGCCATATCGCTTCACACAAATCAATGACCACGCCATAACAATGCCACTCTGGCAACACAATTACCAAACCCATTGATACTACTGCTGCACATGCTTCATTTGTTCAGTGTATCTAACACAAGATTGACAATGTCATCATGACAGGATGGCTCCATGCCCAGAAGTAAGGATTTGTCAGAACAACAATGTTACTGTGCGTGTAGGCCAGTTTGTAGTCTGTGCCGTGTTAGTTTTACTGTTATTATCCAAGGAACAAACTGATATGCTGACAATTACTGCTGGAATGCCAGAGCTTGGGATGTAGTCTGTAATATTTTAAAATATTTGATATATTTGCAAATTTGAAATGGAACCAGCAAGATGCACAAGATTTGAGTGCCTGTAAGTGTGCCATCTCCAAACAGGTGTGTGGCTTTTTCAGCAGGTTATCAGTGCTGAGAACAAACTGCAAATGTAAAAGCTATTTACCAGACAGTTTTTTTTTGGTTTTCGAAAAACATGGCAATTCAATAAAACGTCACAGGACCACTTTTGTCAGCCTAAAACAGACATCTGGTTCATGGTTAATATGTTAATGTACAGCATAATTGTGTAAATCAGTTGTTGATAAAGAGATTTTCCCTCCAAAACTGAGAAAAGCTAAAGCAGTTAGTCTCAGCAGTTTAGCTTTAAAAGGTAAACCTGCACAATATGCTTCAAAATATTTGGATTTGGACAATATTAAGCAGGCTACACTCACTGGGCTCAGTACCTAGCAATGCTGTACGAGATGATCTACTTTGTGTCAACTGAAGCCAGATAATCTAAAATTGAAAACTAGCTACATTCACGTACTTTGTGTAGTTTTTAAGCACGTTGCTAGTGCATGTAGTGCTAGCTACTAGCAAGCTCCATGTAGCTAGCATAGGTTGTATTTTCATAGAGGATTTTTTTTTTTCTTCCTGTGTCACAATCAAGAAAACTACCTGTGTAGTCAAACAAATCTTGATGCATGTTTGTCAAGCAAATCTCCAATTTAGATTTCATCAGCAAGATATACCTGGTTCAGTTGTTCAGAGAGACATCAACTCCAGGTAATTCTATAATTTATTCTAGCTAAGGTCATTGAAGCGGTGTTTGTCTGTCATTTGATGAAACCTCTAATGAATCTGTTAAAATCAGATTTGTCTGTAAACTGAAGTATGACTTCCTTGCACATTTATGATATCAGCCCCACTTACAAATGATGTAGGCTATAAAGCACAGCAATGGCTCACTGTAAATCAGCCAATTAGAGCAGTGCTCAGTAACTGATCAAGACATCCAACAAAAAAAGTGAAAACAACTCTTTCATTCTAGAGACAAATCGAAGGGTTGTAATTGGTTGTATAAACCCACATCTGGACAATTCTTGTCCCAACAAAAGTCCTATATCTTGTATGGACATCAGACAACAATTAAAATACTAAGTACCAACAGCTGATTTCTTGAAAGGGTCTCAAAAACAGTGTAGGTGGTTGGTTTGTGCTAGATACTATAAAGTGATACTATAAACCACACACAAGCTGCTGATGGTGTTGGTGTGCATGTGGTGTGTCTTACATGCAGCATGTGCTTCCTGAGTTAAGGTTTGGGCTGTCTGGGGGCAGGCTAGACACAGGCAAACCATTCTTACTGCCCTGCAGCTCTCTGTGCAGGTGGTCCAGTAGATAACGCAAGAACTCATGGGCATCCTGCTGCTGATAGCCCCTGCATAAATCATAAAGAACAGCACAGAAAAAAAACAAAAAAAAAAAACAGTTGGGACTAGGTATGGGACTCTCAGACAACCCAATACCACAGCTTATGGTATATCACATTGCTGTTATCTGGGATCTACCTTTTTAAAACAAATCTGAGGTTCAGTTTTGTCTCTACAAATATTGTTTCATTCTTCATTAAACAAACTGGCAACACTAGCAAGGGTAAATTATTAAACTAGTGTAGCATGCGTCATATTTTATTTTATATTGCATTGTCACACCATCATGTTTTACGGTCACGTCCATTATTCAGAAAAAATTTCAATTTACTACAACTAGTTCAAAATTTCAGATTATTCCTCACTGTTTAATGCAAGTCAAATATTTCTAATGTAAGTCGATGATTCCTCTTTTGTGTATATACTGAAAGTAAAGTATTGCCTTTGCCAAAAATAACAGAACTCTCTGATTCACATTACATTGAGGCAGCTTTTGTTGCTCCATTCTCAGAGGACAGAACCCCAGAAAAACAGGATGGCCAAAAAGTAGTCAGAGTCATCTTTTATACTATAGCATAACTCCTACAGTCACAGAGGCAGACAAAGGATCCTAGTGCAGGGTATGTACTGGAACAAGAGATACCTGAAACTAGGCATTATTTTCCAGATGACATAGAATAGTGCATCTGGGCTGAAGGCAGTCTGACTTCCCTGCCAAAGGGAACAAAGGGTTTTCCTGAGCTCCTCTACCAGGGACCTGAAACACACACAGAGGAAAAGTTTATAAGTTAAATATATAGTCACAACATCCCGAGTTATAATCCCAAGGAGGTTATTGCACTTGTATAACTTTTTCAAATAGGAAAGAACCACATGCAAAGCCTTTGATAGCAGGATGTCTACTTACAGAAAACCTACTATAAACTGCAGTTTCTGCTTTTCCCCCAGAAAAATGAGTAACACCATTTCAGCAAACTGGTTGTAAGCATTGTTTATAAAGTAACACTGGCTAGCAAATTTATATTCCACTGAAATTTTTAGAATTTTAATAATTATTCTTCATGGTTTATCCACAACAGAACAGGAGACCCACTCCCCCCACCCCATCTATTGAAGAGGACCTTACACACTGCTGTCCCCCTGGCTTCGGGTGTGGTACATTCTCCTTCCTGCAGTTTTTCCGCTGCGCAGCGCCACTGCCGGCAAGTCTTTAAAATAGCAACTAAACTCAGGAATGTTACTGGAAGAAGAGAAAAAAAAACAACAAATTTGTTTAAGCTTTAAATCACAACAGACATTTGTACAGTACACTAAGAAAAATTATTTAAACAGGAACACACATTCAGAACTGTAAAGGCATTAATACGTGAACTTGTTTCATTATTAGATCTATTTATTCTGCCCATTTGACCTTTCTTACACCTTAAGTGTAAGACAGACATACAGCATACATATATGTGCAACAGTATATACAATATATACACAACAGTTTGTTTGGCAAAAAGTTACATTTTGTTTTTATATGTAAAGCACACCAGTGGTCTTTAAGACCACCACCCATCCTTCACAATTGGTAAATGTGATTATATATACTTAACCTAAAAGTGTGAGCTACAAATAGCTTTGTACATTTTGAATGCTGCTTAGTGGCCTGACAGTACTTTTAAACATAATTGATTTTGCCGTCATAGTTCTAGTGTTGGGCCTGCACAGTGCAGGATCTGAACAGGGCACATTTGGAGTATTAGGCTCATATTGGACTGTATATTTTAGGCTGGTAGAGCAACCCATTCAAACTGAAAGAATAAACAAAAACAGCTGCAGAACAGGACATACACATTGTCAGTTATGATGCTGTTATTTTACACTACACCAGACACCATGTGGTATTTAGAACAGTGGCAGACGAAGGACGGTTTCAGAACCATAGGCATAGTGGTTAGGAGTTCTCAGTGCAATCTAAACACACGACAGCTTTTATACTAAAACCACTGTGTCTGCTCACTCAAACAAACATCTTTTTGTGCCAAACCCTCTTATTCCATTTAAAGTATAGGCTTTTAGAAGAGATTTCCATTAATTAGAAACAAGAATTTCTCCAATAAGTTTTTATAACACATGCCAGAAAAACATTTTTTAAACTCTGTCCCTGGAAAAGTTGTGGCCTTGGTAAATTTTTGATCATGACATAAGCTTAACAATTTGTGAGGCTTATAGTGCTAGTTGTGGTCAAAGTCAGCTGGTGTGAGCATTCAGCTGAGTGTTCTTGGCATCCATTAGTGCCAGCTGACTGGCCGGAGTCCTTGTTTCCCTTCTACACTGCTCCACAGAGGCCTGGGCCACATTCCAGCTCTAATGCGCCAAACCATGCTAGCCCTGCATCACCACAGATTCCAGAGAAGCCCATACCTAAGAGATTGGAGGATGGCGTTCATGAAGCATGTGTTGCCCAGGTTGCGGAGCCCAGTGGCACTGCGAGTTGAAGTGCCTTCCTGAAACGAGACAGGCGTAAAACATTTTATAGCTAGGTCTGTTTCCATAGTGTTTACACATCAGAGCAAAGTAACTAATGATTAACAAATGCATTAGTCACACACTGAACAGCACTATAAAATGTCAGGAACCTGATGAGACACCTAACACCAGTGCTGAAATGAATATATTTTTTTAATCATCAATAGAGTTTAGGGGAGGGGCAGGGCATTGTGACAGAAAGGTTCCCAGTTGGTATGGGAGATGGAACAAGACAAGACCATTGTGCCCCTGAGCAAGACACCAAACCCTGTAATAAATAGGTGTTGCACCCCATTCCAAGCATGTGTGCTCACAGCCCCCTAGTTTGTGGGTTCACTAATGTGTTTTTTTTTACTGCACAGCTAAATGCAGAGGCCTAATTCCTCTGCATGCAAGATTAAGGTAAGGCAAAAATGCATTTTTTTTTACAAACATAGACACACTACATCCTACAACAAAACCAAACCAAAAAATGTTTTTCTGTACCTCAGTCAGTAAGGTTCATTTAGTTTCTATAATGTGAAAAAATCTGATTTTTAGCAGCTTACACTTACACCATCTGCTGACATCCTGAGGTCAGGAGAGGAACTCCCTGAGAGTTTTCTTTTCCTCTGTCTGTCAGAATGCATCACAGAGCTGAAACAGATAATACGTCTGTATTAAACATTTAAAAACATGTTCCAGAAGCAACATCAATACACATTTTATTTATTATCGATGCATCATCTGCACTGCTGTTCAAATCATCAGTGTTTATTTATTCCAACTGCCTTCATCAGGCACACTCACCCACCTAGACAATAAAAACACCAACATTCAAATGCTGTTCACAGACTTCAGTTCAGCATTCAATAAAATTGTTCCACAGTACCTGATCGGAAAACTGAACCTATTGAGCCTGAACATTCAGTCTGCAACTGGATCCTGGACTACCGTACTCTGAGACCTCAATTAATCTGGATTAGTAGTAACATCTTCAGCACAATCATGCTGCGCACTGGGTCACCTCAAGGCTGTATAGTCAGTTTACTCTGCTGATTCACTACAGTGCATCAATGAACAGCTCAAATCACATCAAGTTCATAGATGACAAGACTCGGGTGGGTCTCATCAGCAAGAAGAGGTGCAGTTCCTGACAGCTGGTGTCCAATCAACAACTTGTTTCTGACCTGACTGTAAACTTTCAAGCTCTTCTCAACCCACACAACAATTTTTGCAATAACAGAACATTGTTTTTATATTTTATACTGTATATATTTGCTGTTAACTGTAACATTCTTGAAACGGACAGTAAGCTGCCATTCCATCTGCTGCTAACAAAGTGTACCATGTTTACCTTATTTTCTTTTCCATTAAAACAATATTAACATAGTACACTGCACTTTATTTCACATATGTTGCTCCTACTGTGAACTGGTCAAACCTGCACTGTCTCCCCTGTCTCCACTCCCTAGAACTTATTGTATTTGTCTTCTGGCACATTTGCAAAGTGCACTTTATGTAGTCTTTTGCAGGTGAGTTGCTTTATGTAGCACGTCTGCCTTGGAGGAATGCTTCATTTGGTTTGTTTTACTGCATACTGTTTATACTGTATTTGGTTGAAATGACAAAACCCACTTGACATGATCTGCAAAGTATACATCTATCAGGTCTAATAGAAACTGTAATTACACTTCAAGGTTGAATGAGTAGTGGTTAATTTTGGCTGTAACACAAATAGTTAATTTACAAGTAGAAAATGAGAGGAAATGATTATCATTTGATATTGGTATGCTTTAATCCTGCTATTTAATGCATGATGTGTTCATGCAGTGTGTCTACAGCGAGTACACCTAATACTTACTTTTCCAGGCTCTGAAGGTGCTCCCTCATTCTCTGCACCTGGCCCAGTTTGGTGTCATTCACCACAAAGTCATCACATCGGTAACTGCATACATTATACAGTTAATATAAGACAAATAGGTACAGGTGGTTAATGTAAACTTCAATTTTAAATAATAATTTTTAAGTAATAAGACGTGTTTGCTCCAATATTTGCAAAATCTTTTAATAGTCAAACTTGAGTGTATACATACCAGAAGATGCTATAACTGCTGCAGTCCATACACACTGAATGCTGCTGAAACTTCTCACTCTTCTTCTGTCCAGATGATGAACAATGAACTTCCTCAAAATGCTTCTTAGCATGGCCATTAACATACCTTATATATACACACAGACATAAACATGCCATGTACTACATTAGTAACAGTAAGTGAACTTTTTATTGTTAATTATTAATGAAAAGACAGCACAGAAACTCAAGTAGAGACTGAAAGTTACCTTCCACAATGCACATTCAAACAAGTCAGGCAAACCCAAGGACTTTTATTTGACCGGCAAACTAGACAAGAGGAAAAGAAACACAAAAAAGGACATTAAAAACCTGTTAAACCGGATGGTAAATCTGTGGAAAAATAAACCAGCTTATTATTTAAGAATTGTCATGCACACACCAAGTCATATTTAAACGTTTCCTGGATATGTTTTTGGTATTTTAGTGAAAAGTATAAGCTGAAATGCTCATTTGAGGATCCTTCGAGTAAACATGTAGCTACAACTTTTCCACGTGGACCGGTTAATCAGCTCAGCACAGCTCACTTTTATAACTATAATAATAATTATAATAAAACAATCCGTCAGACTCGATTATTTAATTCAAATTCATAAACTAAAATAACTTTATATACCCATATTTATAAAAAATAATCACAGTAGTAATTGACCAGAAGTGTGGAAGTAGCCGCTTAAGTCGCTAGATTAGCCTGGTAAAGAGCTAGCATGCAGGATTTGTGTCAGCTAGACTTTAACATTAAGTGTGATGATCAGGACATTTTATTAGCACTGCAGTACTCACCACTGCAGCACCATGAAGACGGTGAACCGTGAGGGAAGCGGGACGGATCCACCGCCACGCACACCGTGGAGCTGAGATGAGGACACTCCATGACAACAGCGAGCTACGACCGCCAGAAAATTACAACCGATGCGTTTCAGCTAAATGGTTCACTCTAAAACTTGTGTAAATATAACTAACGTATCGATTTAAGCGCGTTGATGCTTGAAGACAGAGAAGAAAGTGCGCTGATCTGGCCCGGATGACTGGACTGGACTGGACTGGACTAGCCAGCGCGTTAGCTTACAGGATAAACGTCCGAACACAAGCTCAGCTTATCCGCTAATAAACACACCGAGTAATACTAAAACAGTGGTGTATTTTTTTAAATAAGAAACGGGTTTAATTCAGCGATACTGCCTGTCCGGACTGCCTGGTTCTTCCCTCACCACCACCACCACCACCATAATAAAAGGTCCACTGACCGTCAGAAAGCGGTATCAAGCCGACGGGGAAGAGGCGCCATCTAATGACGTCACGGGTTCAACAGGGTCGCACAATCCACAAGCGGGACAAATATGGTAGTTTAATGATACCGTTTATAACCACCAAATGCTTTCCTATGGTTAGTTTACACATAAACACACTGTTGGCTATTCCCAAACCGCATCTGGCGAAAAATCATCTCTATGGAGAAATTTAACTGATTTAATGAATTATTTAATTAACGCCTACAACGCTCACTCTGGCGACACCTGCTGGTCATATACTGTAAGAGCGCTGGGGCGATCCATTCTAATGTTACTCTTATATATTTTATTTGTTTATATTTAATGTATTATATCTATTATTTGATATACATAGTTGGTATATCCAGGCCCCTTGAGGCTTCAGACTCTTCCCAACTCAGAAAATGACACTTCGTTTGAAGTGTACTAAAGTTACACATTTAATTAAACTTAATTTTTTAAAGTTTTAAGTTTTTCAAACATATTGAGCTTAATTTCAGCATATTGGTGTGATGTGCACATTTCTAAATATAGAAGCTAAAAAATGTGCTAGTGTTAAACACATGACAGGCCAGTGTTAGTGATTTATAGAATATAAAAGCTACTGTACCAGTGGAAATCGCATATTCATATTAACATGACATTTTTAATGGGGAAAATTACTATCTGGTATCAGCAACATGGGTTCCCAGACAAGTTATCAGTGGCTATGCTTTTTGTCTATTAGCAAGTAATGTTTTCATCATTATAACAGTTAGTGTACTTATGTACTAATCTCAAACGTGTGGAAGGAACAAAGACTGTGAAGGTCAGTAAGGTCTAATTTTTTCTGAAATGAAATCTTGTGGAGATTTTGGAATTGGTTTTTTATTAAAATGTTACCATCAGCACTCTTTACAAAACAAAGTAATTACTATGAAAAGAACATTGTTCTTCTGTAGCATAGTTCAGTGCTAAAAAAAGGAAAAATATCAAATTTACACACCATCAAAATGCGAAAATTAATAATTGTACTCTCTTAATTATTCAGCATATGTATATGCAAATATACTGAAAGTCACTTTACAGCATAAACACATTCCCAATCTGGTCAAATATTCAGCAGTGCCTACCTACACACATTTACCAACACAAAAAAGGTTAACTTACTTAACATATCTAAGAAGTTGTAATTCCACAATAGTATTTCCCTATCAGAGGGCTTTTTGATAGGAAACCACTTTAGAAAGCTAAGAATCTAACAAAAGACCACTTGATGAACCTGATGAATTTTTTTTGTTCTTATGTCCAAGACCTGATATGAGTTATAAGAGGTATTAATGCTGCCCGTGGGTGTTTCTTTGTGCTCCATTATGCCTTTTCAGTACTATGAAGGGGTATTTCAGGTCCAGGAGAGTTTGTGTCTTCTTTCACCTTTGCTTTGTTTTTTCGGCTTTTGCTAGGCCTGTGGGGGAAAAATCCAAAATTACATACTCAGTTATGAAATGGGAATAAAAAATTAGAAAAGTAATATTTTTAGAAAAACTAACTTTTTCTTCAATGCCAGAACTAGCACAACTATGAGAACGATGGCTCCAACAACACCTAAAACAGCTCCCAAAATTATGCCTGTACATATCAAAAACAACATATCACTGTAAATAACAATATTGTAATGACAGTCAAAATAAGCAGCCCAGTCATAGATTGTATATTTTAATAATTAAAAAAGATTGGGGTCTGATGAGTGTATTTTTACCAATTGGTGTGTCTGATTCCACATCACCAGTCCGGTCATCATCTATGTTACCACTGGTATCTATTCAAAGCAGACATACATATATGCATTTAGGAATGTTTAAATTCAGTGTTAAATAAACATTCAAAATTAAAATTACTTTAATAAATACCCACCTAATATTCCAAAGCATGTTGCATTGCAATGCTCAAAATCCAAGAAACGGTTTCCATTGCCCACACAGCCAGTCCAGGAGAATGTTGTGCACTTTCCATGAGCAGCATCATAATAATATCGTAAATAATGACCATAACAGTCACCTGTAGCTTTGGGCAAGCGGCAAGCCGTAGTACCTGGGGAAATAGAAGGGGAAACACAATAGGGGTTATTATTTCTTCATAATTTCTCAACAAATTAATTTCTACCATGATACAGAAAGACAAAGGCGTAGCAGTAAAATAAACATCCACTCAGCAGCTGCAGCATATTACAGTGGATAAAACTAAAGGAATCTCACGGTCTGTAGGGTACAGTTCATCAGCTTTGGGGGAGCAGTTTCTCATGCAGTAAAACTCATAATTGAAACGGTTTTGATTTCCACCCTCTCCCTGATAGCGGAAAGGATAGCACTTGTCCATATCCTTGTCGTAGTACAAGTAGATTTGCACATCATTGCCAGACGGAGTGCCTTCATCTTTTGGCAGAGCACAATAATCTGTAGTTTAAAAAAAAAGAGTTTTGTGTCATTGCATTGTGTCAGCAAGTCACATAAAAATGTATTAGCAGTCAGCCCACACCTAGTTTTTATAGTGGCTGTAAACTAACTAGGCTATGAGGAAACTCCAGTTTTGGTTATGGCAGCCGTAACAAAGATTGTGTTGAGTTGTGACTCACAAGAAACCAACATATAGCCTATTCAATCAGTATGTATGTAAACTATTCTATATATAAAGCATCTTTTAAATTCCTTTTAATTTGCCTGATATTAATCTTAATGTTAAATTTGATCATAAATCTTAATTCAGGAGTCTTATGGCTTTAAATATTCTGGCCCACACACTGTAAAGTATTGGCTATGTGGCAGAATCTTGTATCACAATGAATAGCTATACTTTAGGCGGGAATATGACATTGTAAATTGTTCAGAAAATAATCTTTGCTTTCATTGCTTGTTGCTTTTCCCAAGTAAATGGCCCATTTTACTGAACAAAATTTCCTGCAGTAATGTTGATTGTTAATTAAATAAGCAAATACATACATAAGCAAAATATATACATACTATATACTACTCACCCACAAACGAACAAATTGTCTCTGAACAATATATAATTTGAACGGGTCTGTATCTAAGCACATTAGAGCTACAATTTCTGTTGTTAGCTGCCATTTTATTCAGTTAAAAACTGAATAGAAAATCTAATATTACACACAGTGCAAAACACACTTTAGCACTTTAATGCGAACAGAGTATGATGGTTCTGAAATGGTTCAGAGTATGTTATGTTATATAGTTGGGTAAGAATTTACCTGGCAATGTGACCTGTCCCGCAATGCAGTAAATTACAGCAAAAATGAGCAAAAGTATGCTGGATTTTCTCATGGTGGTGTGATCTCTGGTGATGAAGCTGAAGTAAATGAGGGCTCATAAACTGCAGGTGAAGAGCATAGAACATGCTGAACTTTGTACTTTGTCATGATAATAAAGCAGTCTGACAGGCGACAAAGAGGAAAATGGAGTATTTAGTTACAATAAATGTATTGTGGAAAAAGTTTAACTCTCAAATGTTGATGTAACTGTAAATTGTTTGTTTAAACATTCAGAATAAAGACTTTCTAGCATATGCTTTCGAACTTTTATTATCATTACAGATTTTATCATGTTATGCATGATACAGCTTGATATATTGAGTTTGTTAATGATTTATTCAGCTCCTCCCTGTCCCTAGACCTGCCTGTCTGGATGTTGACAATGAAGCCTATATCCTCGAAAAAATGTTCAAAATATTTTCCATTTTTTTTCACAAACTTTGTTACATTTTCCTTATAATATTCTATATCAAAGTGGTTCTTAAAGCGTGATATAGGGACCCACAGGGGTTCTTGAAGTTTGTTTGTGCCATATTATCAGTTTCAACAACAAATTGGCAGCTAACAGTAGAAATTGTAGCTCTAATGTGCTTTAAAACATAGAGTTATATTAGCAAAAGGTTTTACCTTTTTGCCTAGCCTTTTATGTGACTTTTATGTAAGGTGTATTTGATGATGATATGATGAATTGTCCCTGGGTAATTGAGTGTGTAAGAGAATGGGTGTGTGTTTGTATATGTTACCCTGCAATGGATTGGTACCCTGTCCAGGGGGTATTCCTGCCTTGCGTCTAGTGATTACAGATGGGCTCTGGACAAACGTCACCCTGACGGACAAAGCAGATAAGATAATGATTGACGGTTTTCTGTCAGTCGATGGCTCTAAATGTTCTAAAGGAACATAAATAGCCAGGATATGATTATAGATAATGAGCTAAATATTTGGATATTAAGAATCTGATTATGTTCATAAAATAAATCTGTACTGATGGAATTGGTTAAACAACGATTTCTGACTACTATAAGTATTCATTATCCTGGTCAGGGTGGTAATCCAGAGGCTATCCTGGATGGGAAGCAGTGCTCCATACAAACCCACACATTTATACCTTGGGGTAATTCATCTAATTTAGATAAGCCACCTTTTGGAATATTATGAGGATGTGGAAAGAAACCAGAGAACCTGTTCTGTGGACATGAACACAAAAAGTCAATGCAGAACACAGGTAGTCATCAGGATAGGATATAACCCATGACCTTGGTTCTTTTGATCTAGGACCCTGGTTCTTTCTAACAAGGTTCTAACTAGTAACTCCAGAGAAAAAAACACAACCTATTATCAAAGCTTTTACTGTTATCATAGTACAGATTTCAGACTATATTTTGAAATAGGAGTCCCTGAAATTTTGTTTTACAGTTAAAGATGTGCCTGCAAAAAATCCTGTATCACCCCAACGACAAGAAAAGCTACAGTTTTACACTTTTATCCGACAGTGTAATGTCTTGCTCTCTGTCTCCCCCTGCTTTCTGCATCAGTCGCGCGCTCCAAATTTCCACTTGTCCTCGTCTATAACACTGATGATTTTCTCCTCAGGGACTCGACACGACGTAACTGGATTAAATACTGAGATAATCTCAGAGGTAAAAATTAAGTCTAATTCGCTTTTCTGACATAATGCTTTGTTTGGCCATAGTGTTATCTGTCTGTCTGAACCTAATTAGTTTTCTATGAAGTCACTCGCGCGCCTAAAAGCCGGCTGAAGTAGCGCGGTCAGCGCCGACATCGCGGTGACGTCACGGGGAGACAAAACGCAGCACCATGCTTAGTATAAAAGAGGCACCTCTGGACACGTCTGTTATGATTCCTCTCATGAGACAACTAGAGGAGAGAGGGAGCAGATCGATCTTTATATTAGGCATCATGTCATTTCCCTTTCTATCAATGCTCCTTATAGCTTTTCCACTATCCTCCAGTGGTAAGATGTCCAGATATTCTGTTTTGCATGCTGTTATACTGCTTAAGTGTTTTGACTGATCTAGGTCTATATTATGCTTTTTAACTGACATGACTGTCTATTTGTGCATGCATATAGTTTCCAACAGTATTCTGTGTAAAGAGTATTGGAGTGTGCTGGTGTAGAAATTATAGAACTAAGGCTCAGATGCAGCATTAAACTGAGACTTTTGAGTAGACTGCAGTTTACAAGGGCCAAACTACAAAAGCTTTAAAATTAGATTTATCAAACAATATAGGAGTATTAGTTAATAGAACAACAATTTCTAAACATCCTGAGAATGAAGTGAAAGCAGCAGAGACAGTTGTAGACTGCAGCATAATAAATGACAAGAGGTGTGGGTTGAAGTGATGGAGTGCTTTTAGCATGCTGTATTGTCAGGTTCATTGGTTAAGAAACTTATATTAGAAATATAACTAGAATGATAACAATAGATAACATTGGGTTTCATTCACTGTCTGTTCTCAACAAGAAATTTCTACTTAAAACTATCTTTCACAATGATTCTGTAATTCAAAGATCACACAGATCAATTATTCGCAGTTACAGTACACACAACAGACACAATATAAATCTGATATATATTTGTTTTAGGACCACTCTCAGGAACAAATTAAGGAAAAAAGATATTAATGAATGGGGTCTTTTGTTCAGTGTATCACTAAAAAACACTGTGCTCTTTGATCACTTTTGTCTAGTGGAAGTTCTGTCTTTTTACAAAACATTTTTACTTCACAGGCTTGTAAGTTCAAACTGATGCATTCAAACTTGGTTGCTCTAATGTGGATATTTTGATTCACTTTTAACTTTACTATCACCTATATTATTACAACTTGACTATAACTGGTTTAGGTCTCTCAGAAGAGTCATCTAAGTGTGGATCTAAGCCCTTAAATTAATCACATGGATCACTTAGTGAATACGACTGGGTGTCAGACACTCTGCTGGAGATCAAGACCGACTGAATCATTTGGCACTTATAAAGCATTCATGCTGCAACCAGAGACACTGGTGTGGCACTGGAATGCATTATTTTCACTGATTTAGGAGTCTCTGTATACATCACCCATGTAGATCAGGGTCAGGAATAATAACCCTTTTATTGAGTGTAATATCTTTTTCAGACTTTTTCAGATGTCTGAATGTTTATTTGACTGTGTTTTTCTGTTTTAGGTGGAAAATGGACATATGATGGTAAGTGAATAAGTACAGTATTGTATTTGATTTGCTTATAATAATAAAAATAATAAATGATGGTACTATGTTTAACCCTGTATAGACCAGTTCATCAAACTTTAAACTTTAAACAAAATTTTAACATAATGCACTAAAGTCAGGTTCTTGTTCATGAACCATATGAAGAGAAGTACAGTTTTTTGTACAATTTTTTTTAGGGAAATGGCCATTGCCATTGTTTTCACTATTGTCCTTATTATTATTGTCTTCACTGCCTGTCAATTCAGTGTGGACACAGAATGTTTTGGTTATCTAATTTCTGACAAAGGTCTTGCACAGACTACCTTAAAAGCACAATTTTGCAGAGCCTTTCTACTATTTGGTTTTTACTAAGCTCTCATTAGGTCAGGTCATGTGATCCTAATTAAAATTATCAGCATATTGAAAGCTCATTTAAATAGTTGTTGAAGAGAATTGTTTGACAACACTGTATAGTGAGCTGTTAGACTGAGATGTGAGCTGTAATTGTTTTATTTTGGAAATACCGGCTCCCTAACTGCATAACTGGTCTTTTTATAGCTTTAAATGAATATGTGCTGTCTTATTAAGCTCTGTCTGAGCAGTTGTATCTTGGAGTCCATATATGGGTATGTGGGTGTGGTGTTCAATTCCATATATATAAATGACAGTGACATTCAATGCCTTAAACACCTAAATGTGAAACATGAAAAAGACTTATAAAAATAATTTCTAAGCCATATCCATACATGGTTAAGCACTTTACTTCTAGGGCCAGCAGGTTAGATAACATTAACATACCTGACAAAATTATTAAGAGGATTTTAGCTGACGAAGCAAACATGAGCTGATTTGACATCTGTGATTGTTGCACTTAAAATGTTGCTTTTACAATACTGGAATGATTTCTAAAGCTATTCCCTAATGGGCTTTGCCATGATGAGATGGTCTGAGGCTTGGCTTAAATATGCAGGGGATCTTATTAAGATAAACTTAGCTGAGTTGTCCTTCAACTCAACTCATTCTCATGACCTGCTGAGTCCAAAAGAGTCAAAATAAACCCTACTCTTTCAAGCTCCGGGGATGAATATACTTTGAGCTCTTGAAGACAACATCCAAAGGAAACTTAGTAGTAGTTTGTGGCTTTATATATATGAGCCACATAAGCTGTTGAACTGCCTGTGACTGAAAGATTGCATCATGTTATGTCATTTGACTTTTAGCTACAGTTCAACATGCTAAGCCTTTAGTAATAGCATGGTTGTTTTTTTATGCTGTCATAATTTGTGTCCTTCGAGATGTTTACTTTATTAAGTTTGTGGAATTGCTTGTAGGGATCTTAAGAGGTCAGGGTGCCAACTGGGCTGAAGGTCATTATAGGTTAGCCACAAACCTTTCCGTGATTACAGTACTATAACAAGCTCAGATTAAATTGGAAAATGAAATGGACAGTGAGCAATTTTGCCCCAAAAGAGAATGTGTTACTTTTAATAGTCCTGGTTGCCTGCCTTTAAGAGAACTTGTGTCAAGGATAATGATTTCAGCAATCGTCTACTTATGCCTTATTTTTTATGTGTAGGCCTTATTTTATGTTTTGCAGCATGTTTTGTTAGAGAATTACTAGGCGATACCTCTACTGAAAGCAGTTGGAATACCTACTGTAGATCACAGCCCCAACACTATGGTGTGCTGTCCTGGGTTTTAGAGGGTTTAGTAGTCCGCTGACATGCAAACATTTTACCTGAAATGTTTTATATATATGGTTGGTGGTTGGTGTGGTACAGCGGTAACATCATTGGGTTCCCATGTGAGAGACCTGGGTTCGATTCCTGATCTGGGCAGCCAGTCTGTGCTACACCAATAAGGGTCCTTGGGCAAGACTCCTAACACTGTGTTGGCCTACCTGTAATACCAGTAACCTTGTAAGTTGCTCTGGATAAGAGTGTCTGCCAAATGCTGTAAATGTGTATATATATTTATTTATTTATGTCAATAAATATTGACAGACCTATGCAACTCATCAGATAGGGTAACATTTCCCCTGTTACGTAAATGTTGACTGTATGTGTATGCACAACTGAATATTTATATATTTAAGTTATGGTTTGAAGTGAAGTGAAAGTGCCTGCAAACAGAGGAATGTGACCTCTGCATTTAACCCATCTTTGCAGTGAATCACACATACTAGTAAACCACATTTACATTTTTTTAAATTCTGTGTGTGTCTGTGTGTGTATGTCTGTGTGTTTCCTTGGTGGGATTTTTTTTTATTAATGATGCTTGTGAATAAAGAGATTATAGTGACATCACCAGTGGCACAGTGTAGACAGCTATTCCTTTTTCACACTAACCTGAATGAGTTACAGAGGAGGTTTTCATAATGATATAGTTAAAACTGAATACCAGGCTCTACGTTTTACAGTGCCTTTTTTGGACATGTTTGCTTTCAGTTATTTATTAGCATTGCAATATTGTTGGCAACTTATGAGCTTACAGGCTATTGCATACACTAGACTTTTTGGTTTTGTGGTTAGGCAGCTGCATGGGTCTGAAAGAGAAAACATTTTGTCATACCATTACCATGTTATGTTGTCATATCTCATTTAGCAAACATTTTGGTAAACACCAACAAATTATTCTACCTCCATACCACAGTTAATTCAATACTGTTTATCTATTTTAGTGGCTTTATAACAAAAGACTGGATTTTGTTTTTTGTTTTATATAAAATTATTAATTGGAATTTAAGCAGGTACATAGCTCATAGCCATGCATTTCCTAGAGCTCCTGTTCAAAATCAAAACCTTGATTTTTTTCAGTTTGCAGCCCACATGTTTGTCTTCTCAGTTTTGAATCAGTCTTGTGTGCACAAGAGCATTACAGACTCTGTCTAATCTTAGTGGCCTGGACATGTCTTTGTGGGCCATACACAAGCAACGCATACTGGTTGGCACCGTTTCTACAGAGCGACACTTTGTAAACATTTAGATGACGCTGGCATCTTGAGCTTTATAAAAGAATCAGTTATACATACTCCACAGTGTCTGAGCTAAAAGAAACACTTCAAAGAAAGTGCACAGTCACAGTTTTGGGCAAAACAATTAATCTAAAATTTACAGTGGCAAGATATAATACATTATGAGAAAAAGATGAATCTTTCAATCTTACTGCTGTTTTAGGTCCCGATGGAGAGCACCACTGGTCCAGGAATTTCCCATACTGTGGAGGGGTGTTTCAGTCTCCTATAAACATTCAGCCTGAGCTGCTGAGGTTTGATCCAGACCTGCTGCCTATTCAGCTGCAAGACTACAACCTGTCCAGCAAAGAGCAGCTTACTCTTAGCAACAATGGACACTCTGGTATAAGAGATCTCTCTTATGCATATAAGTTTTTAAGCGAACATTTTTGATTAGACTTTAAGAAGTTGGTTTACATACTGTGGGACTTTAATTACTTTATTGGAAAAAAGTATTTAGTATAACAGTAATGCACATAGGGCTATTACATACTGTATATTTGACTTACAGGTGATATTAACATGCTAATTTCAAATGCAAGCCAAATATATGCTTAATATGACCTATTAATATCTGAGTCATTAGTCATGTTTAATTGCCAACATTGGGTAAACTGTAAAGGCTTCACAAGCTTTTGACTGGTGTTATACGCTCAATCCATTATAACTTTCCAAGCTAACGCTCACTTTCTCATCTTCACTTTCTTAATACATCTATACACACACAAGTGAAACGACGAGCTGCCATTAAAACTAAGGGTGACGTGTCCAGCCACAATGCAGAAGATTTTTCCTCTCTGGCCACGTTTCTAGACCAGCATGGAGAAAATGACAACATGATTTTTTTGTATGTCAGGGACAGCAATTTTCTGTAATCACCCTCTTATTATGATAACTGTCCATGTGTGCAAAAGTAACAATCAGCTCATATTTTAGGTAAGTAAAGTATGGAGTGTTCTTAGTCATGACTCACACTGCAGCTAATCGGTTAAACAACAAAGAGTGTGCCGTCTCTTAACTGCGTCAATCTTATTTGCAGTTGTATATCAAGTTAAAGGTATAATAATAGCCCTGGTAATCCTGTTTTTTTTTTTAAATAAGCATAGCACATACACTACAGGATCATATTTCTATTCTTATTGCATGCTTTGTTTTAACATTGACTTTGCAACTTGTTACTTTTATGCATTCTCTTTGATATTTTTCTGATTCAGCAACACGTTTACCTATAACATTTCACACATTTTAACACACACTAACTGATCTGAGCTGGTACTCAGACTGTGGCTATTAAAAACTTTCCTCAAAAATGTAGAATAGACTGGGTGAAAACCTACTGAGACTTTGGCTGTTAATAAGACATGCTGAATTTTGATTTATTTCTACCTTTTTGTCCATGATAGTGTGTTACTTTCTAACTTCGGATTTTCTACAACAGCCACATACTGTACCTATAGTGAAATCATTGCATATTACAGAAGCACCTGTGTGAGTCAGGTGTGAAGTGTGTGTTTGTGTTTAATAACCACAGTGCAGCTGTCTCTGCCATCCCGAATGCATCTCTCTGGTCTGCCACATCGCTACTCAGCAGCTCAGCTTCACTTCCACTGGGGCTCCTCCAACACACCCATCGGCTCTGAGCACACCGTCAACGGCAAACAGTTTGCTGCTGAGGTGAAACATTTATAGCTTTCTTTCTCTCTCACAGCATACACCCATTATTAGAGGCAGAATGAGATTATGGCATAATTGACTATGCAGTTGGTGTCTGGCATTGCAGCTTGGATTCCTTCACAGCCTGTGATTATATTTCACACAACATCTATGCAACATTTAGATTTTAGGCTTACAGACTTTGCAATTTAGGCCTGAGGAAACAGGTACATGCATGTGTTACACTTTCAGATATAACAGACTGAGGCATCACTGCTGTCGCATAAAATAGTTTCACTTAAAATGTTGATAATATTTAAGAATGCATTGTGAATCCCTGATTAGAATAACAAAGGTAATATTAGCATTTGGAACTGCATATTTGTTTTCAAGTATGAACTTAAAAACTTGAGTTTCCATGTCAGCTTCAAGTACACTGTGAAGCAGGACCAGTAATGCCTGTCTTTTCAAGGAAAAATCTTAGTCATCCAGTAATTTATGGTGGCTTTGTTACTGGATATGTTTGCCCCTGGCTAGTTGGTCTCTGGCTGGTGGCTCTCCATGAACCACCCTGCTTTGAGCAGTAGGAGCCATTTTAAAATTAGCACCTTTCTAATTGAGTGAAATTCCTCTTTCCCAAGGCCCACAGCCAGTCTATGAATACTTTTACCAGAAATCTGCCTTAAACAACGCAGTGCATGGTTAAAAGAAGTGACTTTTATTATTGTTTTATATTGTTCATTGCTTTACTCCTGAATTCTAATTTATCCTCCTAAACGGGTTCTACCAAGAACTCATTTTGATTAGAAAAAACTTCTAGCATTATAAGGATCTGCACAAAAGCTTTAATTAAAATTCCCAGGAGTGTGGACAAATGAAAATTCCCAAATGTTCTTTTGCCAGCGAAAACATAGTACCCAACATCATGTCAGTTATCACTGACACATCAGCATGCTGAAGTGTATAAAGAAAAGATGACAAAATTAACGATTTTCCTCTCTGGTTGTCTCAGATGCATTTGGTTCATTTCAACTCTGCCAAGTATCCCAGTGTCTCCCTAGCAGTGGACAAGTCTGATGGTCTTGCTGTACTGGGCATTTTTATTGAGGTGAGCTGAAGATGTAATATGCTGCATTTAAAATGTCTATCTATCTATCTATCTATCTATCTATCTATCTATCTATCTATCTATTCATTCATTTATTTTTATGGTTTTAATAAAGGTGGGTGAGTTCAATCCTGCTTTTGACCGTTTCCTCAAATTTGTCAACGGAATTAAATATAAAGGTTGGTTTGTCTATTTATTAATTAATTTATTTAATTATTAAGGAGTTAAATGTTAAAGGTTCACTAGTTATTATATACTGTACCTAACTTCAGGCAGAAATTTGTTTTGCCTTTCTTATTATGTGACAGGACAGAAAGTGCAGGTGGCAGGCTTTAACATCCGGGAGCTGCTTCCTGCTCGTCTAGATGAGTATTACCGTTACGATGGTTCTCTTACCACTCCCCCCTGCTACCCCAGTGTGCTTTGGACTGTGTTCAGAAATCCAGTCAGCATCTCGCTCAAACAGGTATACACAGACACACCCACACTCAACCATGCCTAAGTGAACAGGTTTTCAAGCTTTTCCTACTTAGCATTATAATAGCACAGAGACTTGAGATAATGTTTTACAGAAACACAGAAAGAAAAAGATTGCCTTTAAATGCTCTTTCTTCCAATTACAACATTTAACTAATTCATAATTTAAACAGAAAGCTCTTTAAAACTAAATAATGTTGTATGAGGTATTCATTTTCAGCTATAAAAACCATTACAGCACTTTCTGATGAATCCTATGTTTCTTTTCTTGCCATTTATTTTTACAGTACCTGGCTTTAGCCACTGCTCTGTTTTCTTCTCATGCTCAAGAAGCAGCCTCAACACCTCTGCTAGAGAATTACCGTAAAACCCAGCTAACGGACAACAGAGTGGTTCTGGTCTCCTTTCAGCAGGGTGAGTAGTGCATGGGATAATTACTTTGGGGAAACATATGGTAAATCCATCTGCTCAGTGGCTGTATAATGAATTGCTTGGTTTGGTGTAAGGATGTGGCATAAAATGGGCTGTTGAAATGGCCTTGGATTGTTCCAGTGGCCCCTTGCTTACGATCACTGCTTATGTGATTTTATAAATCCTGCTGGCTGTACTCCTTCTTGTATGCGTGGTCAACAAGCTTTTCCTCATGTGGATTAAACTACAGTGCGTTGTGCTTTAAATTAGATGCTTCTTTGGATATAAAACTGTCATTCAAACTCTGGTTTGAACCACAAAAACACTGTAAATTCTGTATGCTGGAACTGCATATATAGTAGTCTAGAGTAAAAGCTTAATTTTACTGGGATGATGGTAAAATCACAGCATTTTTGTTGTCTTGCCTTGCATATGGAGATATGATTTATAGGCGTATCCCATTTTTACCTTGTGCTTATGGTTATTTCTGCATATTCCTCTTGCTTTCTTCTGAAGCTGAATTTTTATGATTATGTGAAAGTATTATCAGTCTGCAGCACTCATGCTTTCCCGGCTGCAGTCTGCAGCATTACCTGCTTTTTACAGCTGATGATATTTTTGAACTTGAAACCTGTGTCTGGTGCAGGTTTGGGACTGCATGGTAGCACTTCAGTGGCATCTCCCATGCAGAGGAGGCTGATCATCCAACAGCTACTGAATGGAGACCTTGCAGATCTTGCAGATAGTGAACTGCACCATCTTTTGCCAAAGCTCCAAAGAAAGCCTTGGGCTGTTAGAAAGTTGAGAAAAAATTCAAAGCAACAACACTTGGCCCAAGTCACTGAGAAACATCAGGAGAACAGGGGGCTTGACACCACTAGAAACAATCCATCGATCTGGAAGAACACCCATGCAAGCTCCTTTGGTACATACAATGATGTGTTGTGTTTTGAATCCCTGGAAAAAAATGTATCTGTTTGGCTCAGTACACATCATGCAAAGGGCCAAATAACCCAAAGTCTGAGAAAAGCTGTGTTTCCAGAGCTGAACTTGAAGAGCTACTTGAACTGCAGGTCTGATTTGGATCTGCAGACAATCAGACACCTCCTTCGTTCCAGACCCACTGATGAGGCAAATGAGCTGGAACAGGCCTTGACCAAATCTAGGCAGGGGTATAAGCAGAGGCCTATGACACAGTACCAAGACTCAGCACTGACCAAGCTAACAGGGCAGACCCAAGGTGCTGTCCTGAAGAATAGCCACAACATGGTGCCCACTAATCATAGACTGCAGCCTATGGAGTGGGAGGATTAAAACTCCACTGAGGCCCTAAACACAGGCTGCATAGCGCATTATAATAGTCATCAAAGACCTTCTATCATGCAGACTCTGAACATTTGGCTCTTAAAAACTTCTGTTTAATTTAACCAGACTTTTAGTAGTACTTTATGGTGCCATGGGTTTATGAGCTCGAGGTAAATTTTACAGTAACAATTACAAATGGCAGAATTAGCTATATTTATGTGGCAATAGATGCATACAAGTTTATATATTTATACTGTGCATGTGTGCTTTTAGTTTTTAATACAAAACAAATGATCATACACTGTAATGCTGGTATGCAACATGTTAGAAATAATTATTGCCTGCCTTTTGCAGCAGACAACTTTTTCTTTAACTAGGACCTCGTCACTGCAGTAAGGTGACCAAAGCACAGGTGTTCTAAAAGTTTACAAAGTCAGTACAGACAACAAGAAAGGATTTTCGCCAAAACATCACCAGTATGTGTAAAATTAATAGAATATGACTTTTTTTCTGGCAGGAAGATATTTATGTATTTTATTGGGTAAGGTTAAATTCTATTTGTGTCACATAATTACAGAGTAAAGCAATTACAGCTATACAAGTGTAAATTGGTAGCAAACAATGAAAATGAATGGTGCTGAACTACATAATTGTGTTTTGTATAAGTGTGGCAGACTGTTTTATATAAGTGTTTAGACCAAAGAAAAAGCACAAACGATAAATCTTTTATTGATTGCAAGACACTTTTGAATGGAGCATCTTCATTATTACATACAGAAAATAAAAACAATAAAGAACGTAAACTGCACTTAAAGCACTGCATTTAATTACATTGTCATTTCTCATGGATTTTTATTTTTGCTTTCATAATATGTTTTCAGTATTTTTACATATGGGGTACATAAGTTGCTGCTATTGGTACGTTAATTGTAAAATAATTAAAATGACCACTGTGTAGCCTATTTTTTAGCTGTAGCACAAAAATGCAAATTCAGGACACTTCTCTTTCATCCTTATGAGTTTTTTTTTCTTTTTTTACTAAGGTGACTTTACTTGGAGCTGGGGTATGTGATATGTTTTCTCTCTCAGTTCACTGATATCCTCCTCTCTAATGACATGCAAGTCCTACTGTGTATAGCCACTGTGTCCCTGTAATCAGTTAACATTCATCATACTTACAAGGCATTACACATACAATCAAAATAATATTTTACATAAGGTGTTTAAGTGTATATATATAATACCACAGTGGCTTCAGGGTTTGCATGATTAACTTTTTCACTCAGTGTTTACATGTCATCATAACATTTGCTTGTGGCAAGTGGCGTTTATTTGGAGCATTTGGCTGGGTGACTGGCTCAGATGGCATAATTACAGCATTAACCATCACTAATATAGTGTAGTTTGTTTAATATTAAATTATAAATGGTTTGATGATTCTATAAATGATACTCTTGCTATGATGGGGCAAATCCTTTAACTTTCTAGGACATTTTAGGAACATTTTTATGTAATAAAAAAAAACACTGTCTGTACACACAGTTTGTCTCTGCATTCACAAATGCAAGTTGAAACTATACCCTGCATATAGAAAACATAATTCAGAATGCCTTCTGCCTGAGCACATTTAAAATGGACTGAGAGAAAGTGGAAAAGTGTCCTGTGGTCTGATTTACATTCAGATCTCCTTAGTTCACTCAGAGTGTTGTTCAAGGAAGAGATGATGCAACACAGTGGTAAACATGTGCAACAATAATAGTAATAGTAATATAAAACTAAATAGGAAATAGTATATTTTTCTTACAATTCTCAAATATTGTCTACACCTTCTACAGAATGTAGATTTTATTGGTATGTGCAAATACATTTTGTATTTTGTTTTTTAGTCATTTTCATTATCCTAGTGTGGAATACACCCTGGATAGGACATCAGGTCTTCAGAGGGGGTCATGCATGCACACACGTTCATAACTAGACAGTACACCTACTGGCACGTTTTTTTTTTTTTTGAGATTTGGAAGAAAACTGGAAAAACTGGAGGACAGGAATGTGTTCATTTTCAGTTAATGTGAGGTAAATTCACACTTTAAACTTTTTTTCAGGGTCACAGCTTAAGTCTTGCTATGCACCATATAATTTCTTTAGAAAATGTTAATTTCATCATTCTGGGAGTTGACTGCCTTGTAGACTACACTTGTAAAAACCTTTTCTACAGGATGAGTCATCCACATTCGCATGGCCGGAAAAATAGCTGTCAGTATTTTCCTTCTTTGGGGCTCATTTGATCTTGCATGATAAATTACTCCATTGTATAATTAAGAGTTAAATGCACTGTGTGTTCCTTCTTTAAGCTTGTAATAAGCTTTAAAATAGAAACACAGTACATTCCTACATTACTGTCTAAAAAATTGTATGTTGAAAGCATGCATGAAAGCCTAACAATTAGGTTCAGACATCAATGAATATATTGATGAATATATTTTTATATATATAATGCAGGGTGACTCAACACATGTTGATTTTAAACATATACTAATACCTGGTAATAGCACAATGATGGATTTGTTTTTATTTACAAATTAAATTATATATAAATGTTATTACAGTGGGGCCAAAAAGTATTTAGTCAGCCACTGATCGTACAAATTTTTCTAACTAGAAAGGTGAGAGAGGTCTGTAATTTTTATCATAGGTACACTTCAACCATGAGAAACAAAATCAGAAAAAAAATCCAGGAAATCACACTGTAGGATTTTTTGAGAATTTATTAGTAAATTATGGTGGAAAATAAGGTCAATAACAAGCAAAATTTCTGGCTCTCACTGACCTGTAAGCTCTTCTGTCCTCCACTCGTTACCTGTATTAATTGCACCCGTTTGACCTCGTTATCTGTATACACAGCCTCAAACAGTTAGACTCCAAACTCAACCATGGCCAAGACCAAAGAGCTGTCGAAGGACACCAAGAAGAAAATTGTAGACCTGCATCAGGCTAGGAAGAGTGAATCTACAATAGGCAAGCAGGTTGGTGTGAATAAAACAACTGTGGTAGCAACTGTAAGAAAATAGAGACATACAAGGCCATTGATTATCTCCCTCAATCTGGTGCCCTACGCAAGATCTCATCCCGTGGGGTCAAAATGATCATGAGACCGGTGAGCAAAAATCCCAGAAGTACATGGAGGGACCTGATGAATGACCTGCAGAGAGCTGGGACCAAAGTAACAAAGGCTACGATCAGTAACGCACTACGCCGAGAGGGACTCAAATCCTGCAATGCCAGGCGTGTGCCCCTGCTTAAGCCAGTACATGTCCAGGCCCGTCTGAAGTTTGCCAGAAATCATATGGATGATCCAAAAGAGGATTGGGAGAATATCATTTGGTCAGATAAAACTAAAATAGAACTTTTTGGTAAAAACTTGAAGGAAGAAGAATGCTGAGTTGCACCATACCTACTGTAAAACATGGGGTGAAACATAATGCTTTGGGGCTGTTTTTCTGCAAAGGGGACAGGACGACTGATCAGTCTTAAGAGAAGAATGAATTGGGCCATGTATCATGAGATTTTAAGCCCAAACCTCTTTCCATCAGTGAGAGCATTGAAGGTGGAATGTGGCTGGGTCTTCCAGCATGACAATGATCCCAAACACATCACTCGGGCAACGAAGGAGTGGCTCCATAAAAAGCATTTTAAGGTCCTGGAGTGGCCTAGCCAGTCTCCAGACCTCAACCCCATTGAAAATTTGTGGAGGGAGTTGAAAGTCTGTGTTCCCCAGTGACAGCCCCAAAACATCACTACTCTAGAGAATCTCTGAATAGAGGAATGGGCCAAAATACCAGCTACAGTGTGTGCAAACCTGGTGAAGACTTACAGGAAGCGTTTGACCTCTGTCATTGCCAAGGTTATGTTACAAAGTACTGAGTTGAACTTTTGTTATTGACCTTATTTTCCACCATAATTTACAAATAAATTCTTTAAAAATCCTACAATGTGATTTCCTGGATTTTTTTTGTCTCATTTTGTCTTTCATCTTTCTAAGTAGGGGAACTTGCACAATCAGTGGCTGACTAAATACTTTTTGGCCCCACTGTATAAATAAAATTATTTATTTATTAAACTATGTGTCAGATGATTAAACCATTACTGTTGTAAATGACCATTCAGTATATACTTTTATCCAAATTTAAGTGAGGCAGAATACCTAACTCTGCAACCTGTGTATATTTCTTAAAATGCTCTCAGATGCAGATGCATCTTCTGTAGCCATTTTTCATTGTTGCATATTTAAACATACCTCACTCTTATATCATAGTGTGTCATGTTGTACCCTCATACACTTTACACTCAGTATACTTACAGGTGCTCTGATTTCTTTAATGGTGGCCTCTGGGTCTGGAATCCTGCTCATCATCACACTCGTGTGGTGCTTTTTAAAGAAAAGGTAAAGTAAAAAATGAAAGATTTTTAATATATTGCTTTTTGTAAAGTGTAATTAACAGATACCTAACAAAGACACTTTGAGTAGCTTGTGACTTAAATGGGATATACTGAGATACCACTACCTCGTCTGCCATGGTATGCAAGTCTTAAAATCCAAACATTTTACATTTTACATTTTACAGCCAGACATTATTGAGACAGGGACAGAATTCCAGTAATTCATGCAGAATTATGTAAAGATGTTCAGATTTTTGCTGACAAATCTGTAAACACACTGACAGAACTGTAAAACTGGTGTTATTGAGATCGTAGCAGCATGTGTATAAAACATAGATGCCTATAATTATGCAGTTTACTCCTAATACAAATGTGATTAGGGCATAAACTCAGTGTGCTAGCACCAGAAAATATGTAATAACAAAATTATATTGACTAAACATGCAACAAATATGAATCAGTACCTAAGTAAGTAAATTTTAGTAAAGCAAAAGTTGAACAAGGTGCTGCATAAAGTGCAACATTTAACAAGAACAAACCCAAAATTGCATCTGTAACCCTGTCTTTTGTAAGAAAACGAAAGTAAAAACTTAAGTAAAATATCATGGGATGTATTAATTAGTATAAAACTATTTTGCATCTCCTGCTGTGCTATCATTTATCATATGTGCAAAATGTATTAGCAAGTACATATGACTCACCACCTTGAGAAGTGATGAACACACAAAAGCAGACACCCAGTGGTCAAAATCACAGTGACTCACACAGCTATTTTAATTAATACATACAGACCATTAATCCTAGAGTGGCATCAGTAACAATCTTTCAAATAGACACTTACAGGCCTCCCTTTCTAAATCACAGATTACAAAAAAAAAAAACTGACATAATTTTATTTGATATTTTCTGTCTGTAATAATCTGACTACAAACCATAAATTAGAGATTACTCATAAATTATGGCTTTGACAAATGGTCTACACAGCTATATGTGAATTTAACACATGAAAATTTGTCTTCAGGTCAAAGGCTGACCAAGAGAACATAAAAGTCGATGGTTCTAAGCCATTCGAGGAAAAACAGAAGAGCACAGGCGTGTAACTCATTTCTTTCTACCCCACATCTGAAGACCTGGGCAATGAAGTACCTATTGAAAAGTATACAAGAAACCAAACCTCTGGAAAGAACAACATAAATCTTTTTTATTTGTGTTTCTGACCTTGACTTAAGGGTTCGGGGCTGGTGCATTCGTATATATATATAGATGACTTGGCCTAAGTGTGCTTTGATTGCTCTGGTCAAGCTTTCTTCTAGCCACATTCCAGCATGGACTTCTCCCTTTTATTTGTTTTTGATCAAAGCTGCCAAAACCCAAAAAACCAACATAATTTTGAGTGGGGAGACAATGGGAAATGTTTCACGCAATATATAACTATAGGGTTGAAGAAGATTTTCTTCTCATTTCCAGTGTTTGCTCTCCACAGCAATCATGCAGGAGTGCTTTTCCCCAAAGACAGTGCACGTCAAGTGCAGACGTAAATGGACTCAGGTTGGTTTTTGCTTTATCTGTGTGTGGTTCCCCCAGACCATGACGTGTGTCTCTCCATCCATATGCCACTGTTCGGGTACATTATAGTTCACTGTTAATCTGGTGGCGTGAGACGGATACTTAGGTCAGTTCCACCCTGTGTTTAGTATTGTGCAGCTTCGTCGATTAGAATAATGAAAGGGCACTATGCTTCATGCAAATAGAACACAATTCATTCCCACTGAATCTGGCCTAGAAATGCCTCATTGTTTCTTTGGTTGCATGTGGGTTGACCTTTGACCTCAATCTCCCCAAACAATCACAAGACAAACTCCCATGCACTCCCATTTGATCTTAGATTGCACCTCCAGTGAAGTGAAAGCTGGTCACGGCTTGCATGGGAAAGAAGCAATTCAGACTACAATTGTGAAAAAGTTATTACTGGAAGTATTAGACAAGTTAATTGTTTGGTTTAAATGCTTACTGTTTATTGTAATGTTGAATTCATGACACCTCACATGGTTTATATAATCAAACAGACCAAATGCAGTATTTCAGTGTTTTGTACACATAATGTTGCAATAAGAGGTTTACCACATGTTGAAAATGATGCATATACCATCTGTGTTAACTTATTTCTCAAAATTCAATATGCTTTCCCTTTGTTTAAAACCTTTACTTGCTGAGATTAATTTATGTGTATTTTAGAGGTTTCAACAATATCATAGTTATGGAACAGGATTCTGTATTGTTGTGTGTAACTTTACCATTATTATAATTACATTGTAATGAATGTACTAAAATGCTTATTTACATAATGTAGCATTTGTTCTGAACTGACATTTAGGTTAAATAAAAAAATAGAATTTTTATTAAATTATGTTAGTGAACATGCTTATAATTTTGGGCCACTTTTGTTAGAAGAAAACTGCCATACTGAGAAACTGCGAAAGCACGTGTTTCACACATGTACATCCACTCAAAGGGCAAGCTATAGCAGGCCAGGAAATAGATTAAACATAGTGTACAGTGCACAATAATGGTGTACTCAAAGCTGCAATTCTATCCTTATATAGTGCAAGACATTACCTACAATCCAGTTTAAAGCAGATAAACAGCCACTCAAATTTCAGTCATGCATGCCACAAACGATGAGTTTAGAGCCGGACATCATGTCAGATTCTTAGACCTCAGCATAAGCATCATAACACACTGATGTCACACTGTCTGTTTACTTGTATGTTATTATAAATCACTGAACGTTGGGTAGGCTAATAAAAGGTTTCCTGCTCTTACATAACCGGTGGCAGTCTGCCAAGTTAAAGTATAAACATATGTTTATTATAATTTACAATAAGTTGATATATATATATATATATATATATATGTGTGTGTGTGTGTGTGTGTGTGTGTGTGTGTGTGTGTGTGTATTGTCATATGAAATTGATATGTTAGGACAACAACCATTTTTCACTGGTTTTATGTTAAAATAGAGAAAAACTGAAAATGATGTAAAATGTAACAATGTAGGAAATCTAAAACTTTAAAGCATGAGTAACATTTGTCAGTGCTAAAATGATAGTGATCTTCCTAAACCCACCCAGAACTGATATACTATATTTATATACAATATATACCTGTGCCAGAGGTATATATAGAATTATAAGTCACGTAACCCCCAACTGTTTTCTGGGTGCTGCGGATAGGGGCTGCCCACCACTCTGGGCATATGTGCTCACTCCCCCTAGTGTTCACTAGTGCGTATGTGTGTGTTTCACTGCACGAATGAGTTAAATGCGGAGCTCAATTCCACTACACAGAATTAAGTCGTCAAAACAGGAGTCCCTTTCACGTCACGTCTCAGGGCTTTTAATTTGAAACGTTCGGGTTCGGTTTGATGATGTCATCACCTATAAACGGAGACTTCCTCGGTTCTTCCTTCTAATTGTTTTTTGTTACTTTTTAAACAAACACAAAGTTCATCATCACGGAGTTCATCGCTTCAGAAAGGCGTATCAGTGCCCCGTAGTCATATTAAAATTCTAAACCGCGCATGTTTTTCTACATTGTATGCGAGAAAAAAAAAGTCCTCTCCGGGCTGCCGTATGTTTCTGATGAACCAGTCACTGATCGAGTTTCTCTATAATAAAAGTCTCAGGTGTTGATGAAGAGCTGATTGATCCTGTCTGATGCTATCACCATTAGTAAATCATTTCATTATTTTGTTCAGTTTGACACGGAATCAGTGCTGATCAGTGCTTTGAACCAGTTTGATTTTAATCATGTTTCATCGGCCGGTGATTAAAAACAGACGGACTCTTCTGGAGCGAGCAGAAAAGTTTATTTCTGATGTCTATTTCACCGACTGTAATCTCAGAGGAAGGTCTGCTGACTTGTTCTGTCTAAATAATTATGTTTTGTTCTGTACCACTCATGATAGCATGCATGTTCATGTGGATATATTTATATATTATAAAGTATATAAAACAGAATAAAAATAATAAAGTGCTCTAGTGATAAGTGAAATCGGTGTTATTTGGGGTCTTGTGTGAAAGACTTTGCTCCTCTGATATCTCCTGAGGTTAAGTTTATTAATTTACAGCAGTGACACCAGTTCATGTTGTTTTATTACTTTCCTTTCAGACTGTATGGAGAAACCTGTCCCCTCGAGTCTCTCTCGGTGTTTCAGACTGCTAAACGTATCCCATACTCAGAGGCAGTTCAACAGAACTTTAAGCCTTGCACAGTTGGTGATGCATTTGGACCCACGTAAGGTTTCCTTTAATTTTTTTATTTTTTTAAATATGGCACCAAAAATGAGAGTACCTTTAACATGGTGGTTGGTGTGGTACAGTGGTAACATCATTGGTTCCCATATGAGAGACTTGGGTTCGATTCCCGGTCTGGGCAGCCAGTCTGTGCTACACCAATAAGGGTCCTAACACTACGTTGGCCTACAAATGTTGGCCGTAAATGTAAATGTAAATGTACTCAATATTATGGCAGGTGGTGGACCTGCTGGTTCAGACTTGTCCTGAAAATTCCACCTGAGTGGAAAGGGAAAGAGGTTCATCTAAGATGGGAGAGTGATGGAGAGGGAATGGTATGGCGAGACCAAGAACCTGTCCAGGTAAATGATTTTGAATTTGTTATAACCATCAGTAGTCAAACCCTTTGTCTGATTATTTTTGCTTAACTTTTGTTAGGGTTTGACCAAAGAAGGCGAGAAGACGAGCTATGTCCTAACTGAGTGCCTGAAAGAGAATGAAGCCCACAGGTTAGTTAGGATCGTGTTAACACTCATTCTTTAATCAGGATTTTCATCAACATACTGATGATGAATTCGTTTTCCAGTTAAGGAAATAACTGCAAACATCACAGTCCCTACCCCACACCCCGTTACCGTATTATGTCTCCCCCTTACATCCATCAGCCTAAATTACTAATATCTTCTGAACCCATGTTTTTATGTATTACTTTTGCCCTCATCAGTCTGGCTGTTGATGAATGTGTTTCAGCATGACCCTGTATGTGGAATTAGCATGCAATGGATTGTTCGGAGCCGGACAGGGTTCAATGATAGCTGCCCCTGACCCAAACAGGAAGTACACCCTCCATAAAGCTGAGCTTGTTGTTTTTAATCAAGATGTGCACCAGCTTCTAATTGACTTTGAATTGCTTGTAGACATTGTTAAGGTAAGACACTGTTCTAATATCATGTCATACTGACTGGATAAGAATTCAAACATTGATACTTAGATTCTTCTTCCTGTTTGTATTGGAACCCAGGTGCTAGGTGAAGGAGACCAGCGTGGATATCAGGCTTTGTTTACAGCCAATGAAATGGTAAATCTGTGTGACCCAGCCAATCCTAGCTCTTTCCCCGCAGCACACAACCTGGCTCAAAGATTCTTCAACCAGAAGAACGGACAAAGCCAACACATTGTGCATGCTATGGGCCACTGTCACATTGACACAGGTTTAAAGCTTCATTTCAATGCACCTTGATAAATGCTATTGCTGGATAGAGAAGATGACGCAATTTTTTATTTGCGTCCTCTGGTCTTTTCTTTTTCAAGCCTGGCTGTGGCCATATGAGGAGACCATCAGAAAATGTGCACGCAGCTGGGTCACAGCAGTCCGCTTGATGGAGAAAAACCCAGAGTTTATCTTTACTTGTTCTCAGGTAATTAAATATCTAATTTGCTTCACAACTTATTTTATAATATACACATATATAAAGTACATCTAAATATGCTCATACTCCTTAATTCACAAGCACATATATTCACATGTGCAACTTACTGGCATTGTACTATAAGGCCCTGCTTTTGGCGGTTGATTGTTATTTTTTATTTCATTTTATTTTTTAAAAGTCAGAGAAGCTTAATAAAAGACTTTGTAAAGTTCTATTCTTACACATTTCTGAAAGGTTCCCATCAATCTCTGTGTTCTTTGTTTATTCAGGCACAGCAGTTTCAGTGGTTGAAGGACTGGTATCCAGGCCTGTTCTCACAGATTCAGCACTTTGTGCAGAAGGGGCAGTTTATTCCAGTTGGCAGCACATGGGTGGAGATGGTGATCATTTAACATTACTCGGATTAACAGAGCAGAGCAGTGTAAATAAAATGCCAAAACCAATGTTAAACATTGTCATTCATAACAAAAAAAGGGTGTGTGGAAAGGAAATGAAATTCTTCAGAGGTAGAAGTGATAAGAGCTGGACAGGTAAATTTAACAGCATTCAATCCTGTTGCATGTTAAGTAAAGAAGAAAACATGACAGGGTGTGCTGTTAGCAGAAAATAATTAACCAATAGGTGTTGTAAGGTGGTACAGTGCTAAGCAGTTACTGTTAGCACCCCATGTTAGCACCTCATAGATGTTTTTATTTGCATAAAAGTGCCTGTGTACATTATTATAGAAATGCTAACGATTTAGATGAGTGCATTAATACAAAACCTGCAAGTTCCCTTACAGATGGCACCGCTGTCAGTGCCACTTTGTTAAAGGAAATTATTCAGCATCACTTGTAAATTTAGTTTAATTATTAATAAAAACATGTGGTATAATTGGTTTTTTTTTTCATCAGGATGGCAACTTGCCTTCTGGAGAGTCCATGGTCAGGCAGTTTTTAGAGGGACAGAACTTCTTTAAAGCTGAATTTGGACAATACTGCAAAGAGGTAAGTCAACAAAACTGTGACTTTGTAGTATGTAGTATGAAAGAATATCCTTTGCCGTTTTATATCATGGCTTTTTCTTACATACACTTTTATAATTAATCTCTACTACTTTCTGTCTAAAAAATTCCAAGAGAATTCTAAAGAAATCTTCATCTCTTGATCATCTGTATTTTTAATTTCCCCACAGTTCTGGTTACCTGATACATTTGGCTACTCTGCACAGCTCCCTCAGATAATGCAAGGCTGTGGTATCTCCCGCTTTCTCACTCAGAAGTTGAGCTGGAATCTTATTAACACCTTTCCGGTAAGATTTTAAAGTGTTGTGAATGGTCAAATGTTTTTGGGACACATGAGCATCAATACCTCATGTGCTATTTTAACAGCAAATTCCACATTAAATCCCCCTTTTTTCATTTCAGTATATCGCAAAAAGTTTCTTTTACTTCCCAAAAGTTAAGGTTAAGGTTAAGGGTTTATTTGGTTTTGGTTTTAGGTCTCATACTTCCACTGGAGGTAAATTGTAATGCTATAAAATCCTATACAGTTTTGTGTGTCCAACACTGTGGTAATAGTTTGAGAAAGGCCCACATATGGGTGTAACGGTCAGGTGCCCAGAAACCTGTAACTGTTAACTGTTTTACTCTTCATCATAAAGTTAATGACTAATTAAATTCCTATTCTATCAGCACAACACGTTCTTTTGGGAAGGCATTGATGGATCCCAAGTTTTAACTCACTTCCCGCCTGGGAACTCCTATGAGATGAAGGGCAAAATTGAGGATGTGAGTGAACGTTTGTCATGAAAACATTGACAACAGCTTCCTTTAGGGGTCAGTATAACTCATTCATCTGACTCTTTTCCACAGCTAATCAACACAGTCAGAAACAATAAAGACAAGGGACGGGCAAATCACAGCGCATTACTGTTTGGTTTTGGTGATGGAGGAGGAGGACCTACCCAGGTCATGCTGGACCGCTTACAGCGTGTACAGGATTCAGATGGCCTACCCAGGTCATTTCCTGCTCCTGAGTTCAACGGGAAAACTAGACATCCTATTTCCCTTTAGCCTCGTCATAACAAATAAAAAAAAATCTGACAGTGTGTTTAGATGTGCATATTATTATAACACTAAGCACTGCAGGTTTTGCTCTTATTAAAAATAAAGTATTTGAATGCTTCATTCATCAGGGTTCAATTGTCCAGTCCAGATCGTCTCTTCTCTGAACTCCAGTCTGACTCTAGCATGCTGTGTACCTGGTCTGGTGAGCTCTTCCTTGAGCTGCACAATGGTACATACACTACTCAGGCAAAGGTATGTGGCCATCAATTACAAGAACACTTATAGTAATCTTACTTCCTAGGCACAAGGCTTGCTCTAATCCATAAGACCTAAGGTCATCACAGTGCCTGTTTGTCCCACAGATAAAGCTGGGGAATCGTCAGTGTGAGGCTCTGCTGCATGATACTGAAGTAGCCAGCTGCCTAGCACTGTGTAAAAGCCCAGGTTTCCTGTACCCAGCAAAAGAGCTTCAAAGATTATGGAGGTAAAGTATCAAAGAAGAGTTTAAGTGACCTGGACTCCTTCATTTACCAGACTTATTGTGTTCTGATTTCTGTGTAGGCTTCTCCTGCTCAACCAGTTTCATGATGTCATTCCTGGCAGTTGCATTGAGATGGTGGTTGAGGATGCACTAAAATATTATGACGGTAATTCCCCCAGCCACCCCCCATCCCCCCAAAGGTGTAATGTACACTCAGATTAGTAGTGTATAAGCTACAGTATACACTATTATTGTGCACTATTATTTTATTAATTATATGACGATTTTAACAAAACTAGTTAATTTGTTAATGCACCCAAATTCAGAAAACTGTTGTTGTTTTTTTTTCCAAGAAATTCGAACGGCTGGCTGCAGACTACTGCTTTCTGCCTGTGATGTGATAAGATCTAGTCCCCAGCTTGGACCAGGCTCCCAGACAGCAGTTCTCAACACACTTTCTTGGGAGCGCACTGAAGTCATTGAAGTGCCTAAAGAGGGCATTCAGAAAAAGCTAGGTACTCAAACCTGTGGTCTGCCTTCACAAACATCCGAGTATTGTCAGCAAAAAAATGTTTTGGCAACATTTTTCAGCATTACATTATGCAGCTACCTAAAAATCACACAAGCTCTATAGACAAAAGGCATCTTTTTTCACATAATCATTAAAGCCTCAAATTGCCCATTCACTTAGAATGGCTGTTATTATCTAGGGCTGTATAATAATGCTTATCTGTCCTGCACCTGTTTTCCTCAGTCCTGGTGAAAGTACCCAGTTTAGGAGTAGCTCCAGTCACAGAGACTGCTAAGCCTGCATCTCTTGTCACTGTAACAGTGCAGGTATTGTGCTCTGGAGAACCTTTTTTATTACAGAAAACTGTTTACACCCACACAGCATTGCTTTGATGTATGATTCTCTCACTTACAGCCTGATGGTACAGTTACTATGGAGAATGACCTTTTGAAGGCTGTTTTTGACAAAGTGGGACGTTTGGTATCCCTGGTTCATGTGCAGACAAACAAGTAAGGTCATACCAAGTTGAATTATTCTGATACGAGCAAATGCATATAAATTATTTTCTTCTTTATTACAAAAAAGATTTCAAAGCATTTATGGATTATGTGCTTACAGAGAGGCCATCTCTGAGGGCTGTTTTGGAAATCAGTTTGTGTTGTTTGATGACGTTCCGTTATACTGGGATGCATGGGATGTGATGGACTACCACCTCCAGACCAGGTTATTTTAAGCACATATTATTCCATAAAGCTTTACTAGTAGTGTAAGATCTAGCAGTGGTTGAATATATTCTGTTTGTAGGAAGCCTGTTGTGGATGTGGCACAGCCTGTTAAAGTACTGAGCTCTGGAGGGCTGCGAGGAAGTGTGACCTTCACCTTGTGCATCAGTGGGAAGAGCAGTATCACACAGGAAGTCATACTGGATGCCAGCTGTCCTTACATCAAGTTCAATACACAGGTCAAAAGAGAGCAGAATTCTTTATGATCGTTTATCACGATCTCATAATTCCATCAAGCTCATGCTTAGTCGGTTTTTTTTTAGGTGGACTGGGCAGAGTCACATAAATTTCTAAAGGTGGAGTTTCCTGTGCAAGTTCGCAGTTCCAATGCCACGTATGAGATTCAGTTTGGTCACCTGCAGAGACCTACACACAGAAACACATCCTGGGACTGGGCTCGCTTTGAGGTGTTGCATTCACAGTTGTGAATATAACACAGTTGTTATGTGTAACTGCCATTAAGAACATAAATAATATTTTCACAGCTATTGCTAAAATTAGCTACACAATTTTTCTTTTATTCATACTTTTAGGTGTGGGGCCATAAATGGGCTGATCTCTCTGAACATGGCTTTGGTGTGGCTCTTCTTAATGACTGCAAATATGGTCACTCTGTTTATCAAAATATCATGACCTTATCATTGTAAGTTTGCTAATTTTATGAGGATTGTGTCTTGTTAAAAAACTTCTGCTGAAAAACCTCTTTTACCCTCTCAGACTGCGAGCACCGAAGGCACCTGATGCCAATGCAGATATGGGGCATCATCAGTTTACATATGCAGTCATGCCACACAAAGGTGGGCCCATACTAATTAACCAAGCAGAATATAAAAAAACAACCAAAGTCATAACCCTCATGATACTCTGGCTTTTAAAAGGCTCTTTTCAGGATGCATCAGTCATTCAACATGCATACAACCTCAATTTTCCACTTCATCTGATTCCTGACGTCAACATTGTCAGATCCTTTAGTGTGTTCAGCATCAGCTCAGCAGCTGTCATCCTGGAAACTGTCAAACAGGTAGCTTGATGTTTTTGTCTGCATTGTTTCCTTCCCATTCTGTTGATGCTGAGTCCGAATGATATTTCCACAGGCGGAGGAAAGAAAGAACGCCCTCATAATCCGTCTATATGAGTCTCATGGAAGCAGCGTGGTTGCTGTTGTATCAACATCCCTCCCAGTGCAACAGGCTTGGCAGTAAGTTTGTGTACATGGGTACAATACTAGGATCACAGAAATGTCTTAAATCTCTAATACCATCTGTGAACGTTAGTAATGAGCATGTGCAAGGTCATTCACACATTCATTTTAGAACTGAGCACTGGTGAAAAATAAAAACAAACTACTTGGGCATAGGCAATTGTAAGTGGCTGATATGGGCAAACCAGTAAAAGAAATAGTTTTGAAATGTTTTGCAGGAGTTCTACAACAATTACCAGAAACAAATCAGTCATTACAACACACACAACAGGAAATGCCCTCTGGAGGCATTAACAATTTACATTGTCCCATATAATGTACCAGATACAAAGCCATAGTTTTGGGTTCTCAAGGGATTCTTTTATAAGTCTAACAAAACAGACCCCCTGGATATGCTTTACAGACTAATTTTAAGTAAATACTCTTGACTTTGTGATTCCCCGTATGCCAGGTTGACAATTTGTCATGTATTTTGGAAGTAGTATTTATTATTACTTAGTGACCGGTTATCAATAATGTGGTAACATACAATTACATTTTTGTCCTTTATATATTTCTTAAGAATATAAGCAATTTAGGTTGTAATGACAAAACACAGGCCCTTGATTTATTGTTACTACACCTAAAACTTTTTTCCTCTTTTGGACCAGATGCGACTTGCTGGAGCACCCTGGTTGTCCTGCTGTAGTCACCGACTCCAAGATTTCTCTTACTTTTAAACCATTTCAGATCATCTCACTCTTGTTGCAGCTGCACTGAGATAAACCAGTCAGTCACAACCCAAGGCTTGATTTATACATGTTTGGTACAAATAACCTTTTTAATTTCTTGTAAGTTTAAGAAACTCCGTAATAAATTCAACTACCTATATAATCTATATAACTATATGGCCAAAGGTTTGTGGACACTTGCACATCACACCCATCTGTGGTCTGTTCCCAA
>JAOVVF010000010.1:11023185-11035685 GCA_028565595.1 Duopalatinus emarginatus | reverse complement strand
CCAAACCATGGCACCCAGAAAGCAGTCAGGGGAGTTAAGTCACCTCAGTCATGTGTTACCCTGTGCAGGGATCGAACCCAGGACCTTCCTTTCAGGAGCCCGGTTCCTTAAACACTAGGCCACGGCTGCCACTAAGGTAACAACAGCTGACCCTGGGGGCAGCCGTGGCCTAGTGGTTAGGGAACCGGTCTCATGACCGGAAGGTCATAGGTTCGATCCCCACCCAGGGCAAGACATGACTGAGGCCCCCTTGAGCAAGGCACCTAACTCCCCTAACTGCTCCCCGTGCACCTTGGTTTGGTCTGCCCCCCGCTCCGGTAAGTGTGTTCACTGCCCCCTAGTGTTCACTGCTGTGTGTGTTTCACTGCACGGATGGGTTAAATGCGTCACATTCCTTCTGTGTGCAAAACACAGTAAGGCAAAATAGTTTACTTTCATTTAATCACATTGTCTATTGGTGATGCTGAACCGCTAGCTATCGCAGTTCTGTTAGCCGCTACTAATAAAAAGGCAATATAATGAATCAAGTCGACAATTTAATAAAAGTGCAATTGAAAATGAATTACATTTTTGGATTGGTGGACTTCAGCGGTAAAGTTTTGGAGAAAAAGACAGTCATGCATCTTTTCGTTTTAAACAGTGAACCTTATTGGTGCGTCTGCTTCGCATTATTACGCGGCGTGGCATTTTGGCTATAGGTTAAGGCATGGAAAATATTGGGTTTCTATACTCAGAAATGGATGTTATTACAGTTGCAGACCACAATGTTCATATACTGGTTGGCAACTTTGGATTTGTAACGTGATGCTGTATAGCAAGGTTATATATCAGTTCCAATGCGAGATCCAGTGCCGTTATTGGTGATGTCGTTCATATTCCGGGCTCCACTTCTACTAACTCCTGGTTTATGCGTGCATTCGTGACATTATTGATGAAGTGGTTGTGCATTGGATTCATTGAGCAGTAGTTGTGTGCAGTGTAGTTTTACAGGCGAGTCGGATGTCCCATACACAGTTTATTCCGCCCCACCAGGGTACCATGTACAATGCCATATCTCATACGCTTTAATATCTTACTGGAATGACAACAAAAACCCATTGAAACACAGTCTGGATAATACGCAACAGGCTGTAGGTTGTCGGGTGACCCCGGGACCTGCAGTCAGTAGCATACATTACAAATGGATGTCATACTAGCGCAGAACCGCATATGGCTGAACACAAATGTTTCCCATTTACACTGTTATTGCAGCGGATTCCGCATGCACACTGGAAGGGTGAATCCACACGCGCCGCAAATCGCGGTCTCCTGAGAACTGAAACGGAATGCTCTTCCCATCCATCCGTGCAGCTCACGTTCACGTATGTGGCATGCGTGTGTGTGTGTGTTTGTGTGTGTTCTTCAAGCCGTTTCACAGCCCACGCTACAATCATAGCACAAATCCGTAGCACATGCCGTTAAGGTTACGAGTTTCTGCACACACATGGTTTAAGAAGGAGCCCTCACACATTTAAAGACATTTACAAGCATTGGATAAAACAAAAGTGAAGGAGGCGTGGCTTGTCACATGAGGCTGTCAGACTGGGATAAGGGGCGTGACCTCTGTGGCAGTCCATCTTAACCTTTAGGTCATTAAATCACACTGCATCATGAATAGTGGTATTATTAGACTGGCTTTAGACTGAACTTTCATTCAGCACCTCTCTGATCACACGCCTGCGACGCGTATCTTTTGCGCTGGGAGAAATCGAATGCGTGCAGGAGCAGGAGCGAAAAGAAGCAGATCAAAGCAAGGCAGGAGGACAAAGAGTGATAAACATCAGCACTAACGCACAGACGAAACCAGACGGCCTCTCTTAGCTGCTCCACGGAGAAGCGCTCGCAGTGTGTTTAGAGGCTTGAAGCGGCGCCAAAAGAATCAGAGAGAGATTTCCATAATAGGACGCACAGAGGAGAAACAGAATGAGAACAAAAAAAGAAAGAGAGAGAGAGAGAGAAATAGAATGCACAAGGGAAAGGGAGAGAAAGTGAGCGGGAGAGAGAGATAGCCAGAGAGATCCAGAGAGTTTTCTCTTTATTTCTGATCAACAACATGTGTGTTGTAACGATCAATGCTTTGGCAGGATTACTAATGCAAGTGTCACGCCAGTAACACAGTCTTCAAAATCGAAAAAGACTGAAAGCACAAAGACACGGACATAGAGAGAGAGAAATAGAGAGAGAGAGAGAGAGAGAGGTCCTGAGTCATGGGTCACAGTAGCCTTATAGAACAGAAATACACTGAAGTGTATTGGCATCTCTAGTCGTGTGTGGCGGTGCATTGTCCTGTTAAAAGAAGCCGAACCCATTACAATGAATGCAGGACATGAACTGGTGTGACTCGTCGGAGGCACACATAGTGTTCACCTGTCAGAGACGTTGGTAGATGTACCAGGGGTCCCATGGAACGCCAGCTAAACAAACCCTATACAATATTTCAACAGCCTTGGCGAGTCCATGCCCTGTGGTATTTCTGCAGTTGTACACTACCGCTACCAGTTTTTCTAGCATTTCAGTGTATCTGTATTTGGATTTGTCCCTAAAGTAGGTGTGTCAAACACCTAGGTAAAACAAAACCTTTATGTCCAAGCTGTTATTCTTGTTTTGACCTGCCCACAACATTTCCCAAAGAAATCTCTAATCTTCTAGTTCGCGAATTATAAACAAACTAACCAACTTAATCAACGTAACCACTGCATCCCTGACCAGGCAGTTACTAAGGATGAAGGACAGGCCACTGTAAATGCATTGCTGTAAGTCAACAGTGCACCGAGCCAATCCTGGGGTAAAGAAACCTCCGAGCTGTGCTGAACAACGTCCCCTCAGGACTGGAGTTTTGCACCTCTGCTGTAAATACATCACTCATGTTCATGTTAACACATTGGGTCTTTCTTCGTCCTGCTAGTTCATGTCATACTACACGCCTGCGAGAAAGCAAAAACGTAGCATTTTTTTTTTTTTTGGAAAATGTTTTATCTGTTATTAATGATGTATTTATATTCAGGAAACAGCTGTCAAGGGGTTGGATATATTAGGCAGCAAGTGAACAGTCATTTCTCAAAGCTGATGTGTTGGAAGCAGGAATAATGGGCAAGCGCAAGGATCTGGGTGTCTTTGACAAGGACGAAATTGTGATGTCTACACAACTGGGTCAGGGCGTCTCCAAAACAGCAGGTCTTGTAGGTTTTCTCAGTATGTAATGGTTTATACCTGGTCTAAGAAGGGACAACTGGTAAACCAGTAACAGGGCCATAAAAAACCCAAGGTTCACTGATGTGCTTTGGGGTGAAGACTAAACCGTCTGGTCCGATTCCAGAGAAGATCCAAAGAAGGATATGTTGCTAATACCAGAGATACCACAGCACACCTTTAGAGGTCTTGTGGAGTTCATGCTTCGATGGGTCTAGTCAGGTGGTTTTAATGTTAAGGCTGATCAGTGTATATTTCTGTTATAATTAGCTATGGAATCAAATCAGCGTGGTGGGTTTACTCCATGTCTCTTGGGGAAAAAAAACCAACTGTGCACTCCGTGTAATCTAACGAGAGTAAGTCGATGTTTTTCACGCTTGTTTGGCACTCCCACTCCACATCTCTGTATTCTTTTTCTCCTCTAACAAATCACGGCCCGTAGTTGAAGTACTTGATAATTCGCAGATGAGTTGATTCAGGTGGGTTCGATTAGAGAGAAGACAAATATGTGTGTGCATGGGAGGTGGAGCACTGGGACTGTGACACACCGACACTGACCTCACTCGGGTCATGCATGGAAAAGTGTTTGTGCGGTTTAATTGGAGCCTGTGAGCGTGTGTGTATGTGTGTGTGTGCTTTAGGCATGAGCTTGAACTAATATATTTATATGCAATGAGCTGTTGTTTTCCTGATATTAACTGCTACAAACGCTTGAGTAAAAATTATTTTTGGCAGTTGAACAATGTAAAGTGATTCCCAGGAGGAGATTACAGTACACGGAATGTTTTTATATCTTAATGGGGACCAAGAATAGAAATATCTGATAATTTTGACCTTATAGGGGCATTAAACTGGTCGCTTTGTTGTTGCATTTTTATTACGAAGATTAATAATGTTCTTAGGCATTAATTATTACGTCAGTGAAAGGTCTTCACAAGAAAAGTGAGACAAATCTGTGTGTGTGTGTGTGTGTGTGTGTGTGTGTGTGGCATGCATACTCCAGTCCCAATGTCTTTTCAAGTTGTAAATCAGCCTCCACTCATAACCCCCCCCCCTTCCCACCATCGTCCCCCCTGCTGTTTTAACCACTAACCCAGGTATGAGATCTGATTTGTGACCTCGGCTCAGATTTCTCCCTCCTCAACCTCCGCAGCCCCCCAGGGGGTGTGTCTGCACTTATAAAAACAAGCACTATCAGATCCATTTACCCCAAACAAACACCTCCACACGAGCCAGAGGCCTTGTCTTGCATACTATCACCCCCTCCACAAACACACACAAACACACACATACACAAACAGCTAATACTGGAATAATAAGGCAGGCTGTTCTAAAAAAAAAAAAAACAATAATGACTGATAATAATCAGGTTTTCCACTTTATCTCTTTGCCATCTTCCACTACATCATAGAATAACACGTGATACATCGTATTCATTTATGGCTAAGCACTCATTCCCACACTAACCTTTCCTTTTTCTTGGAAAAATCATGGCTGGTCATGTTACCGATTTTGCACGCAACTGCAAAGTCGTACATTTGATATAAACATAAAGCTGTTACAAAGCATCGACACTGGAGACTCCTTCCAAAAATGTCCAATTGATGTTTCTTCACAAGAAACTTAACTCTGCATTAACAACTACATGATCTATTTATGTGGAGTATCTGCTACACAACCTCCTGTGTAAGTTCTATCTACAACACCAACAACATTTCAGAATATTAACATACCATAAACCTTGTACACGGAACTACTTTCCACCTTAAGACATTGGTTAAGACAGTTATAATCTTTTTATCTTTGAATGGCAGCACATTGGGACCTGCTATACCATGCATAACAGCAGAGTATTGTCAGTTTAGAATTATATCACTCACCCAAAGTCGTTACCCAATTAATTACTTGAGTAAAAAGTACTAAGTAAAAAAAACTACTCAAGTACTGAGTAACTGCTGAGTGACCTCTCTGTTTAATAATCAGGACGTCAAATAATATACCTGAATGCACAACAATATAAAACAGCAGTGAACAAATTCAAAGGCTGAGAATATCTCTTAAATCTTTACAGAGTAACATAAATTAAATTCTCTTCTGTATGTTGAGAAACACACGCCGTCATCTCTGCCATTGTACTGTGCTTCTGTGCACTTTTCCGCCTGTGTTTGCCGCTTGGATTTTGTGCGAGGTCGTGTGGCGGCTTGGCTCTGTTTGATTGGTGGAACGGAGTCAAACGTCGCTAGTGGCCACATTTGATTGGTGAGACATAGTAACGTGACAGAGCCTCTGTCGGAACGCTCGACAAAACCGTGCATCGGACAGGTCGATAAAAATAAGTAGCGAGCAGAATGTGAAAGTAAGAGAAAGTGAAAGTGAAAAGTACGCTGCATTAAAGCAAAAAGTTTCCAAAAAGTTACTCAAGTAAATGTAACAGAGTAAATGTACTGCGTTACTACACACATTTGTATACCAGCCACCTGTGAAAGTGAAAGTAAAGTGAATGGCCTACTGTGCTTGCACAGAGAGGAATCTGGACCTCCACATTTAACCTATCCATGCAGTAAAACACGCACAAGTGAAGGCACACACTAGGGACGTCTCTATGCACAGCACCTGGCGAGAAGTGTGGTTCCTTACTCAATGGCACTTCAGTTGTGTCTTGTCGGTAAACAGGACTGTGTAAGACAGCAACCTAGTACGGAAAGCATAAAAAGACACTGCAGCCTAGTTCAATTGCTTGTTACCACATAGTCATTGTTGTCTGGTTGAATGGACAAACCACTTTACAGTCAACCTCACACAGAGGTCACCTCATTACAGGTCATAAATAAGGTGGCCTGTCTGGAAGAAGGTGTGAGTTGACTTTTACTATCTTTGCCTCTCTTTCCCTCTCTCTCTTTCTCTCTCTCTCTTTCTCTCCGGTTGTCATTAACGAGGGAGCGGCACTTAATTAAGACAAGAAAATCTGCTTCTCATTCCGAGCAGCTGCTACTGACCCAGCCCGGGTTGTTAAGTTGGCTTTTTGCAGCTGCTAATTTCCTGCCGCGCTTTTCTGGCTAAGGCTGATGCGCTCCACCTAACACGATGTGAATAAACAATTAGTAGTCAAAGTGCTTTCGATCAAAGTCATAGGAGCATGGCGTTACTAGAAATACAGTGCGCTATTCATATACATCATCTAAAAAGCCCATTGAAAGGCATTTACATCATTCTTGATTTGGACTGAATGTTGATGTTGGTCTACAACCAATGGCCCAAGTAGTTCCCACTAAGTAAGAAATAAGATGTATGACTGCAAAAGTGTCTTTTTTTCATTTGTAGCTTCTGAAAAGTGTGGTTATATGGCTGAGACCTGTAGAAACAAGATCCAGAAAGAGACAAGACAGAACCCCTGGTCAGTTCTGGTACTAATATGAAATATTATAATATGGCCACATCAATGTCAGCCTCCTCCCTCTTCCCTGGCCTATTGACTGTTTTGGGTGGACTAGAGCATCCAGACTGCGATAGATGGAAATCTAATAAGAGTTTTCACATTTACAATGGGAAATAGCCCCGTCTCATCCTCCCTGCTGGAACTAATTCTGAGAGAGAGCGTGAACTTCCTTGAGAAAACCTGATCCAAAGGGACCAAATCAAACAGAGATAGTAGACGATTTTCCAAGCAATGACTGCACCTCACATGCTGAAAGCTGAAGCAAGTCTTTATATAGTCGGTCTGGTTGTTTTCAAAGTCGTGACGATGCCCTTAGTCGACATCTGCATTCTCAGACAAGAACACACTGCATATCGATATTCATTAATTTCACTTACACTTGTTGACTTTCCCTCTCCATCACCCCTCGAGGAAATCCTCAGTGCTTTTTAAGTCTCAGCCCAATACTTTATTATCTTCAAGTTGTGTTGACAAGACCTTCATGCCAGAGGGATTAAGTCAACAAGATTGCTCTTTTATGACAAATCTTTGCAGAATCTTTGCTCACGCTAAGAGTCGAAACTCCCTGCATGCTACCATACTCTTTCCTCTCACCACTCATTTAAATTTCTACAATGTTTTAATGATTTCGTTTATAGCGACTTTAAAGCCTCCCACCTCATAAAACCCTTGTCTGACTGCTTAAACATGGACATCTGAATAGTGTTGACTGATAATGCTGTGATCTTTTCTAACACTACAGCACTGTAGCAGGTTAGATCACCCAAGACCGAAGTGGTTACTGAATAATGGATACCAAAATCCCCAGACTATTGTATATATTTTATAATGTGTCAAAACTTGCACCCAAACAAATCTACACCTGTGGGGTGGGTGGTTGGGGTGGTGAGTACTGACCTTACAACAAAGTGTTTCTCTGTCAGGGGCAAAAAGAAATATGAAAAGAACTCATGAGTAACCCCTGATGATGATCAAAGTGTACAACATGATCACCAGACTTATGACACCAGAAGCTGTTTTGGAGTGAACTTGGGTGGTAGCTTAGGGACTCTCGACTTGAAGTGGGTTGTATTTGGGTTATAGCTTAGAGACTTTGGATCTGACTTAGATGTTATTTGGAAATAGCTTATGTAGCTTAGGGACACTGGACCTGACTTAGACGTGATTTGGGTGGAAGCTTAAGGACACTGGACCTGACTTAGATTTGACCTGGGCAATAGCTTAGAAACTTTGGACCTGACTCGGATGTGACATGGGATATAGTTTAGGGACATTGGACCTGACTTAGATGTGACTTGGGTAGTAATTAGCGACATTACACTTGATTTAGATGTGACTTGAGTAGTAACTTAGAAACTTTGGATCTGACTTAGATGTGGCTTGAGTAGTAACTTAGAAACTTTGGACCTGACTTAGATGTGACTTGAGTAGTAACTTAGAAACTTTGACCCTGACTTAGATGTGACTTGAGTAGTAACTTAGAAACTTTGGATCTGACTTAGATGTGACTTGAGTAGTAACTTAGAAACTTTGGACAAGACTTAGATTTGACTTAAGTAGTAACTTAGAATCTTTGGACCTGACTTAGATGTGACTTGAGTAGTAACTTAGAATCTTTGGACCTGACTTAGATGTGACTTGAGTAGTAACTTAGAAACTTTGGGCAAGACTTAGATTTGACTTAAGTAGTAACTTAGAAACTTTGGACCTGACTTAGACTTAGATGCGACTTGGGTAGTAACTCAACTTGGACTAAAGTTAAAGCAATACAACTTCCAAAAGCAAAATCTTAAATGACCATCATCAATACGAATTAAAGTAAAGGTTTCTAATTCTAGATCTCCGTCAGGTGTCTGTATGTTGTGGCTATGAATGTAGGGCTAAGATCCAGGACAAATATAAAACAAATCAAAGCATGTCCATTACAAATAGTGATGTTATTTAAGACAGAATGACCACAGTTACTTACAGTTTGTCCAGCAAGTACATGCCAGCGAAGGAGCCATTTCTCAGGACTCGGATACGGTTGTTGCTTAAGTTTCTGTAAGACAGAGCAAACACACAACCTTTTCAGACTTAAGAGTTCTCATAAATGTTCATACATAAACTGAAAAAAAATGTTGAGACCAAATCCAATATAAATATGCCTTTGGAACACAATTGCTCAAACAGGCATTCTCAAGCACACACCCTCACATAAAACCTAACATAAGCACCCACGCATTCACACACAGGACCAAGACACACATGTGCGCATCCAATAAAAACATAACAGTACAGTAAACACCCTCGCATATTTGTATTTCATACATATAAATTAGTCTCTGTCTGTCACAGACATTTGCACAAAGGCTTCCTCACATCCACTCGCACCAAGCCCTGAGTGTCGTGTCTATGGGGTAAGATATGCTCCTGTGTATCTAAGAAATGCCAGGGGAAAAAACAGAAACCATACCAGACCGGAGACCACCAGCTACGTTAGACGCAACTCATCAGTTTCCACTAGCATATAAAACAACAAGGAGTAAGTAGAGCGGCTTTAATGAACGGAGAGGTTTAAGTGCCAGGAGACTCTTATGAGCCATTTAGAAGATGTACAGGACATCATGGACTAGGCATAAACACGTGCACAGAACCTAATATTCCAATACGGTCCAAATATTTAAAACACAGAAAGGTAGACCAAAAGAGAAAGCACGAGATAGAGAACAGATCATATGCTCGGGCTAATGCTTGCAAAAAAAATGCTGTAGGGTAAACAAGAGATGGGACAGAGAGGGACAGTAGCCAAACGCAAGGGGAATAAACTCAACAGTGGCGGCGACGGCCGCATCAACTCCAGTTAATAGAGCAAGCTGCATCCAATTAATCCTCCCAGCCAAATGGGAGTATGGAAAAAAGGGGAGAAGGAAAGGGAAGGAGGGAAGGTGGGAGGGGGAGGAGGAGGCCATAATCTTGATAATCACTGTGGATACATTTTTACATCAAAAGGAAGCCGGCGTCCACATCAAACGTGCGGTGCGGCTATTCGCCATGACAATTATCCCTCGCGCCAGTGACTAATGGTCTTAAGAGAGGGAGCAGGGTTATCGGGGTAAGAAAGAGAGAAAGAAAGAGTGTGTGTCTAAGGGATATATATACAGAGAGACAGGCACTCTCTCACTCTCTTACACTAAGGCTATAAGTGTCTGTCACATTTGCCACTCTGTAAGTGGCTTTAATAGTGTGTGTGTGTTTTTCTGTGTCTAAGGTGACAGCCTTTAAAAATGCCCCCCTGTTACTACCCTCCTAACCACCAACCCCTTCCCCTACCTCCACTGAGCCCCTTTACCCCATGGGGGCTTAATTGGCTTTAAATGCTGTTTTGGAGACCAAAGCGTGTTTCCAATATACATGGCGGAATGCAGTGGCAGAATGTAAAAGCACAGCAGTGTGTGTGTGTGTATGTGTTTTCCTGTCAGTGTATTGCTTGTTAAAAGTTATGGTAGAAAAGCTGCTCTCCCGAGCATTATCAAGATATTGGATTTATCTCTAGTGGCCTGGGCTGGGTTATCACACAGGTCACATCAGATATCTCTGGATGAAACAAAAACCCAGATAACAGCCAAAGACAAATCATTCACATTTTGCACGTTTATACAGCACGGTTGAATCCTCTAATCTGATTGGTCAAAAGGTGTTGATTCATTTCCTGACAGCATCTTCTGGGAGTCTTAACTGCAGGTCAAATCAGTTTTATTTATTATCATTTCTAGTGATAAGTAACAACTCATTGACAGGGTTAATATAGTCAAGATTTCTGTAAGGAGACAATTAGCTAACAGCGAAGGAAGGAGTCTCCAGTGTCAGCACTGTCACAGTCGGTAGATTTTCCGTCACATCATCAGGACAGAAACTTTTGTGCATTCTAGTTTCTCAGTAACATGACAAGCTTCAAAAGAGAAGAAACAGAGACAGGCAAGGAAATGACTGTTTATAGCTGCTAGAACATGGCATATAACAGGATGCAACTTGTCTTGCTGACATTGTGCAACATCAATGATTATAAACCAGCGGAAAAACCTCTTTTCCAGAATGCATGGTGGTCAGGCAAGATGGCCGCGCCCAGACCAAGTGCTTTGTTTTCCACTCATTCTCATACTCAGTTGTTTTTCCCGCACCTGTTTTATGTTCTAGACTATGTTAACCTGTTTTATGTTAAGCCTGTTGCAGTTAGCCTGTTTTAACCCTCCTTTTGTGCTTTTTATGTTTGTGAAGTATCTGGTCGTCTGCATGAACCTGTGCTAAGCCATGTAGTGAGTCTGTATTCTCTGTTATCTGATCCTGAGCGTTTAAAGATTATGATTCCAGACTAGTCTATAAAAATCCTGACCTTTGCTTTTGGACTATGTTTTAGACTTGTCAGAACAGATTATTGAATAAACACTTGAGACTGTGTTGACTCCTGCCTTGGCCAGTGTCTCAACACTTTACAACATGTCATTCATTTAGCATTTAAAAAATTCTCATCATTTGCAAATTGCTGTGGTATAAGAGGAATAAAACACTTAATTTTGTGTTTAAATAAAAAAAATCTATGCAAATTAAAAAAAGCAAATTAAGTAAATGAAAATTAAAAACGAACAACAGACAAAGTAAAAAATTGCAGTATGTCCAAGCAGAAAATTTATTTTCATTACTAGCAAGTTTAATAAGTAGTTATTAAGTAGTTAGCTAATTAGCAAGCTGAGGAAAAGATTTCATGCGTTTGCATAATGTCAGGGGAATTTTGTGTTACAGTGACATGTTAGTCATTAAGAAATTGAAAAGGTTTTTGAAAACGGCAATATGTAGAGGCAAAAAAATTTCATTTTATCCGAAGCATCATGTTAATTCTATTACTATTAAGCTTGCACACTGGGAAGCTAGCTTTGTAGTTAGCTAATTAGCAGGCTGAGGAAAACATTCGTCTGTCTTTTATGTGTTTGCAAAAATTTGGAGGGGAATTCCGTGTTACAAACTTTAACCAAAGATGGCAAAACAAAACATCACAGAGAAATGTTTATAAGAATGAAAACTACTGCAAAATACACACAGTGCAGCTAACATAGTGAGAGAATCTTGGCCATGGTTAAATAGTTAGGGTCTGAAGCTCAGAGGCAAATTCTGCATTTGTATGTGTATATGGTGAAAGCACTGCAAAAGCAACAGTCGAGTCCTATTACAGTAAGATGTCCAGATGATGACATTTAATAGGGTTTAACAAAATTAGCACTGAGAGAGTCAAACGTCTGGCCACTGTACTAATGACAGCTTCCAGTACCACCCACACAAACGGCAATTTATGAGTCATATCCTTTTTTACAAAAATCAAATGGTTCTCAGAAGCACAGATTCCCATAATGATTGCCGAGTTAGCTGCTTGATTAGCATCATGAGGTCAAAACGCTGCAAAATGTGTTATAATTGGCACCATAAAAATCTGTCGCAGTAGTCAATGCCCAGTATGGACAATTCCACATTTTGACATAGGAAAATTGCACAATCTCTGAAGGCAAAATTAGTTTTGGTACCAAAAATGTCGCTAATCTGGGTCAGGAGCTGTGAAAACACACTAAGCTAACATCAAGACATAACCATAGATGTTTTTTAAAATTAAAAAATTAACTTGTTTTGAAGAATTAACTGTTGCACTGTTTAATTTGTAACAAACTAAACAGGGCCTTGATTGATAATGCTAATGCTAGCATTTTCCCTACCATTAATGGCAAAGTTGCCAACACTGAAAAAAATGATTTTTTGACTTTGTAAATTGAGTGGAGATTATTGAAGTACTTTCTACAAGAATTTACTAGTA
>JAOVVF010000010.1:11005208-11015388 GCA_028565595.1 Duopalatinus emarginatus | reverse complement strand
TGTTGTCCCATGAAAAGATATACTTAAATATCTGCAGAAATGTGAGGGGTGTACTCACTTTTGTGATACACTGTACACACACCCATTCACTCAACACTCACACCTAGGAACATTTTAGCACATCTAATTAGCCTTCCATTTTTGGTTTTCAGGATGTGGGAGGAACCAGAGTATTCAGTGAAAAACTCACACAGACATGGGGAGAACACACCAAACTCATCACAGACAAACACCAGAAAGAGGCTTGAACCCACAACCCCAGATCCATGGAGCTGTTTGACACGAAATACCTGCGGTGCCACTTTGCCACCCCTCGACCATTCGTGTAATTACATATAATAAGTGCTTTTGAATTGTAAGGTGATGGTAATATATCTTAGGGACACCGCACATATTAAGGGCTGTGACATCTGTTCAAGCCAAACTAATCAGCACTACGAACAGCTTGTGGTTATGGCTCATGTGTGTACAGGGTGTCAAAGAAGTGTATGATACACTTTTAATAGTAAAATAAATAAGGCTTTAACTCACCAAATTTGGCATCAGAGGTTAGTTTTGCCACCTTGTCATACTGAAAAAAAACTAGGATTAATGATGTCTTCATATCACAATCACAAAAAAAAAAAAGAAGTATTTTTACACATTCAAAGAACTTTGATCTGGTCATAGGTACAGTTAGTAAGTCAGTATATCATTTAAAGACAATATAAACAACGTACAGACAATAATATGCATAAGGTGTAGGACTGTTGTAGTGCAAACAGTAACATGTCCAAGACGTTTGGGGATTGGTTGTGCTGTTGATCAGTTTGTTTGTGTACATGGAGCACCACAAATGTACCGAAACTTACATCAATGCCTTCAGCGAGGATGTCTTTGATCACTTGCACACACAGAAGTTTCATCTTGACACTGGACTATGGTGAAAATAAGATAAAAACACATCAGTGTCTATTTTCTGTATGAATACGATGTATTTACTGAGATCATGTGACACAGGATGTGCGTGTTTTAATTATGCATTATATCTGTTACTCAACTATTCGGGCTAATGTGCTGATTTCAGCCAAGACCCAGTCCGGGCAGTCCAAATCGCCGCAAAATCGGAACCGCTAAAAAATAAAATATCAATGAATGAACAGATTTTTTTTTTAAATGACAAATGACTGTGACAGGCTAGCACTGCTAACCTAGCAGGCAGACAATACGGTATTTAAACGAACAGATACAGGACTAGCTTCACTAGTAAATGGTTTTAAAATGCAGCATTAACTGGTAGTTACCAGCTAAAATAAATATTTTATAAAGAAAACTAAACGTTAATAATACCATTTTATTCTACAGTCAGCTGCTACACTCTTCTTCGCGTTATTCTCGGTATCCACCATGTGCACTCCACCGCCACCTAAAGGACCCGAGAGTCACGTGGTATTATGAATCGGAATAAGTCTTCACATACACCCCACAAATAACATATTACAACATGAATACGACATGTATACTATTTCTAAAGCATGTTTACTATATTCTAAGGTGACCAAAGTGCTAAACATGCATACATCAGAATCAGTATTACTAGAAAGGTCAAATTTATACATCATTGCACATTACACATCATTGGCTAGTGTTGAACATTTGGGTTCAGATTTCACAAAACTACCGCACCGCGCGCGCGCGTCTGTGTGTGTGTGTGTGTTAGCTTCTCATCTCATGAGTGAATAAATTATTTAAATACATTAAAAAAAAATTAGAGCTCAAACAAACCTGCAGTAATAATGTTACCACTGCTGACATCATTGTGCACAGCTTTACAGAATGATCTACTTTTAGAAACCGATTAGCCAGAAGAGATTAGTGAGGAAAGTCTCAGCATTAACCTGATCCTGATCATACCCATCTGAAAGTATCGGCTGATAAAAACCCAGTGGACTTTACAGTTAGCGCTGTACTCCTCCACGGAAGCTTAAGATTGCCTTTCTGCAGTATTTGACTGCCATTTTGCTGATTGATGACAATGATGCTGCTTTGCATTACACAGGAACCAGCTTCGTGTTCCCGACCCAGCCCTTTGGGTAACTGGGAGAGGTTTTAATATCCCTCAGATCTGATCGACAGCGAATAACCTTCAGGGAAGAACTGATAGAGACGCAGAGATGAAATTGGTCTACAAGTCTTCACTTTTTTTTGGCTTGTGTTTGTCCGGTTTTTGTTCGTGGGAGATTCCCAGATTAACGCTGAGACAAGGTATGTTTATTTTTGACTCGCACCATGTCTAGCTTTATTAATCAGGATAATGACTGTGGTGGATAATAATTGTAGCGACAGAAGTTACAGTACAGTTACTGCTACTAGACTGCAACAGCACCTGATTTGCCTTATTTTGTGTTGAATAATAATTTTTTTAACAGATAAATCACAATACCAGCTAATCTATAGCCAAAATGTAAGCCATACAGTCTTTTGTGTTCGAAACGGATCTGAGATGTTTATGGGGCTACTGAACAATGTGCTAAAGGTGAACGATGGTGATGTAATAGAGGTAATTATTTACAAATATCTTTCTGCATTCAGTATAGTTAAACCAATAGGCTGTTATAAGTTGTACACCTATTTAATGAATCACAACTGATCACATTTATCATCGTTTTTTTTTCTTGTAGAACTTCACCCTGACATATAACGATGATGTCTATTATAAAGGGGTATGTATGCCTATTATGTTCAAGAAACACATAAGAATGATCTTAGATGATCTTAAAAATAATCCAGATTTGAACTTTGTCTAGTTTTGTTTTATTTACTGTAGTAGTATACACTGATCAGCTGGAACATTAAAGCCACCTGCTAAAACAACTTCCAAAACAGCTCTGACCTCTCAAGGCATGGATTCCACAAATCCCTGACCGTTTTCTGTAGTATTTGGTACCAAGATGTTATCCTTTTGTTGCCCATTCACCTTTCTTTTTTTTCTTATTTTTTTAAAAACTTTGAGCACTTTTGTTAGGTACTAACCACTGCAGTCTGTGTTGATGAGTTAGAGCTATATTGGCAGCTGTTTGGGCAGACAGTTTTAATTTTATTGGTGATAGGTTTATGTGTCCTGTTTGGTTAATATTATGAGTGTTATTCAGTTGAAATACCAGACACCATAAGTATAAATTTACATATTTTTGTGGGTGAACAGGACATTTTCCCAATATTTCAGAGCTCTTGTAACATAACTATAATAGAAGAACTTCAGGGCTGGCTTTTTGTTTGTGGGACGAATGGAATACATCCGAAGTGTTGGAAGCTGGTAAGTTGAATAGATAACTTCCACTCAGCATTCTCTTTGTTCTGGTGAAATGTTGCGTGCAGTGCAGTCAGACTCAACTGAACCTCACTGTTCCCATTAACTGTATTTTTTCTGGCTCTTAGGATCCTATAAAAACCAATCACTCTAATATGGTTGTGGAAAGTATTGATGGCACTGGCATCTCACCCTACACATACTCACAAAACTCTCTGTCTCTTGTAGTAGGTATGTGATGAGCATTGCTACTTAAATATATAGATACTACATAAATTCATAGGTTGTAGTTAAAAGTAGGTATTCAAAATTACCAGCGATAGAAATCCTAATAATAATAATAATAATAATAATAATAAGAAGAAGAATAGTATAAAAAGCCTTTTATTTTGTCCAGATATGTCACATATATTGTGCTATTTCCTTGTCAGCAAACCTAATTTGCCCTTGAATGCCTAATCTCCCCATTTCATAAAGGCACTTCAGTGAAGGGATCCTAATCTAAACGTCTAGATACAAGTAACATTTCCTCACATACTAAGAGTGGGCAATATGACAAAAATATAATTACAATACTTAAAAAGACATGTATACAGTGCACAAAATTTGAATAACTGGAACAGACGTGCCTATGCAACATACATAAGATAGTGGTGGCTTCATAATGGTATGGGGTTTATTTAGTTGGCTAAACCATGGGAACCCTGGTACATCTAACTATGTCTCTGACAGGTGGATGTGCTTCCAGAGTTTGTAATTATCAAAATACTGAGAACACCTGTGATTTTCTAAGTTATCGATATTGATATTACAGTATATAAATATTCAATATACCCTTTAGATGAAGACCTTTATGCTGCAGCTCCACTTTACTCGGACGGAACGTCACTACAGTTCCGCAGACAAGTTGGCACGCAAATTAAATTATGGATGTATAATGCATGGATTACAGGTAGATAAAACAAAATTGCACACACACCCCTTAAATGTTAATGTTACTTTACATTTAACATTACATTTACTTTAAACAGGTTTGCCATAACAATCCTTCTTCTTTTGGAATCTTCCTTTCCAGAACCAACATTTATCTCAGCTTTTGTAGCCAGGAGACCTGAGGACCCAATGAATGAGAAAATGTATGTTCTTTTTCGAGAAAAAAACTCAGACAGCAGTCCAGAAGCTGACCCCTGGATCTCCAGAGTGGCCAGAGTATGCAAGGTACAGTATTACATTCATACAATGTAGTGTATATTACCATTTAAAATCAAGTACATTTAAGTAGAAGCGACACAACACAATTAATATTTCTAATAGTTTCTTAGTGTTGGTAGACAAAGACATAGAGACATACCCTCTTTTTTTTAGCAAGGCAAATATTGATCTCTACTGTCAGGATCCTGGTTTTACAGGAGAGAGAGCATTTCCTTAATACTGAAATGAGGAAAGAGTTCTCATGCTGTGTCATTTGATATTGAGCTTGGTTTGTAATATAAGAACGTTGAACTGTTTTCCTTTTTTTTTATATTCCTGGCATCTCATGGTAGGTCGATAAAGGAGGGCCAAAACGTTTATCCCAAAACATCTGGACGTCTTTTCTAAAAGCACGCCTTGTGTGTGCTATTCCTGCAGAGTCACTGTACTTTAACCGCCTACAAGACATCTTCGTGCTACACTCGAATAACTGGAGGGAGTCTCGGGTTTATGCTCTTTTCTCAAGCAGTTGGTAAACACCCTCCTTTATTTCTGTATAGCTTAGCCAGCAGGTATCTTTCTGAGCTGTACAGTAAACTTGTATTTTTTATGGATCATCTGTGTTTGTATTAACATGCATATTTGTTAACCCATGATACAGGAATGCCACAGCTGTTTGCATATACTCCTTAGACGAGCTTGATGACATTTTTGAAAATTCCAGCTTTAAAGGATACAATGAAAATATTCCCAACCCAAGACCAGGATCTGTAAGAACTTGTTTGTCTTTATATTGCTCTTTTTATTTAAGGCTATATACAGTTTATAATTAAGGTAATTAAGAGAATAAAATCAAGCAAGCTGTAACTTTCACGTATCATTTCTTTTCGGATGGCACCTTTAACATGTGCTTTTAAATAATTTGATTATGAATGTAACATTATATCCCAAATCATGTCCAGCACATACTATTTCCATGAGTATGACACAGTTTGTTTGTGTCACCATCTAGGGTTTTCACTTGCATTATTTTGTTTGCCATTCTGGTGTCTATGTTAAGTATTTTAAATAATGGCTATTATGACTGGTGATATGATTAGTACATCAGTAACATCAGTCCACAGCATGGCAAATGGCTCAGCAGTTCAACCAAGGTCCTTTATTTTTATCTCAACGATTTCCTCAATCTTTCTGTCCTCTGACCTTACTGAATCTGCCAAGGATATATTTTGTCTTAACAGTGCCTATTGTATTAGCTGCACAATTTCAGGATGTACTGAGGAATTTCAGACTACAGACATACCTCTCTGTAACATATCATACAGACCTTAGCTTAACAACAGAATCCAGTATACCACTAAAACCCACACCGTTCCAGCTATTTTCACTTAAATAGCTTAATTTACACTTAGATTTTACTGTTTGTGAAGACATTTTTGCATAGTATTTCTAGACCCTGTAAGATTGCTGCCCATTTCTATATTTGGAGTGTCCAATACAGCTTTATTTGAATTTGTATATTTTTTCTGTGTTCTAGTGTGTGACGGACAGTAGGTCTCTACCCATTTTAACAATCATCACTGGTAGAAATCATCCAGAGATGACTGACTGGGTCCATCCTATACAGAAACATGCTCCTTTGTACATCAGCAATAACAATTATACCAAAATCGCAGTGGACAGAGTGCAGGCTTCAGATGAAAAATTGTACAATGTGTTGCTGCTTGCCACAGGTATTCACTAGTACCTTATATTCAGTTATTTAGGGTTTACACTCTGGTGTTTAGTATGCTTCGAAATAAAGCTCACCTTTCTGCAACTGAGCTCTGTACTTCAGTTTGCAGGAAGGCAGCATTCAAAACAAAAGGGTGGCCTTGAAAGGTTGAGGCAAGATAAACAAGGCAATGGCAATCATTCATTGTAACAGAACGACTATTCTATATTGCACCAAAAGTGGGGCCTGTTTGGATGCATTCACTTATATATTATCAGCTCAGCACTTACACTGTTGATCAGGCAAAAGTCTGGGCTAGGTGCAGATCATTTGTTACTGATTTTATAATTGAATCAGATTAGTTAAATCAAATGGTCAGATTCTTTTTCAGATCTGAAAATCACCTGTGTTTATTTATTTGTGGTTTCCTGGACTGTCCTTTCCTGGAAGACTGTTGTTGTCTGACTTTAGTGCAATGGTGCATTATTTAGTGAGCTATCAAAAGGCACATCCTGAATAAAACATGTTCCAGTACAGATTCCAGACTTTCAGTAAGTTGATCTAGTTCAGCAAATATGAGTTTTTCCCTGTATTACCTTCCACATGGACCCCTAAAACCTATAATATATGTTTAAGAAGAGCTTTTGCTATATGGTTCAAGATTGTTGAGATGTTGTGATGTCTGTGAGCCAATGGAGCAAGAGGTTTTTGATTGCAAATTTTAATCTTCAGTAAGCAAGCTGCTGTTGTCAATACAGTTGTTTTTAATAAAGATTTTGCCTTTTGATAGCAAGCTTGTAAGAAATGTAGTGATGCAGGTAATGTTAAAGTCTAATGTGAAATCCTGACACAGTTTGGAGTTCTAAGGCTTCAGTCATTAATAGGTGAAGTGGTCTTGGGTTAAAAGACACCAGTTTATTATACAGTTGTGTGTAATGACTTCAGCATGCAATTTACATGATGCTAGTTAATAGTTAGTAGGTATAAACTGTCATTATCTTTTTATTTGCATTTAAAACTGAAAACATATGACATTTGGTCACCTGACATGCCTTGGGTGATTAGATGCATTGCAGGTGTTTTTTTTGTTTGTTTTGTTTTTTTTAACCTTTTTTATGTTTGTGTGTTGTCTGTTTTGTTTAAAAGTTTTTCCCCCTATGTGTGTGTAAACTGCAGACAGTGGAACGATTCATAAAACACTGGAGCATAATTCCAAAGCCTTTATAATTTCTGAGACAAGCCTTTGCCATGGCTCTGCTCCTGTGCTGTCTATGAAACTACACTCTGAAAAGGTAAAATCTGGTTCTGTGCTTAAATTTATGTCCAAAATTTGTTTATTTCTCTCAAATGCTCATAATCTGTGTATGTTTCTTAATGCAGTTTGCATACCGTGCATGTTAAATAATGTTGGGATTTTACATCCTCAGGGAAAGTTGTTTGTTGGATATCCTGGGCAAATGTCAGTCTTAGACCTACAAAGGTGCCAGGACTATAACACATCCTGTGAAGACTGTGTTCTTGCCAGGGACCCATACTGTGCTTGGACTGAAAATGGATGCACGTCACAAATTAAGTATGTTTTTTATCATAACATTTGCATGTTGTATAGCCTTTAAATTGACATTCTGTCCTTAAAAACTGTAAACAAGCTAAATAGGTGCATAAGCTAAAGAGTATTGTATTGTAATTTAATTGCAGAGGGGGGATTCAAAATATTGCCACTGGTGAGCCACATGTGTGTTCAGGTAAGAATTCGCATAAATTTCGTATTTATGTTATTTTGTTTTTAATGTGGCCTTTAATTCTGTTACTTGGTAATAAAACACATTTTTTCCTGTACAGCTCCTAAAAGACTCAAACGAGGTATAGAACCATCATTTCTAACGTCCCAAACAAAGCATGATGTGCCCAAGGGATTCCCTCACTACCTTTCATGCCCCATTAACTCTCACCATGCCACCTATAGCTGGGAGCATAATGGTCAAAGTAAACCATGTCTGAGGACTCAGTCTGACTGCCTCTATCTAATACCAGCTGTCAGGACATGTGACTTTGGAATATACAACTGTGTGTCAAGTGAGCGTAACTACAGCAAGACACTAAAATCATATAGACTGTTTGGTTCTTCTGAGACACAGCACAGGTCTCTAAATAAAGCCTTCAGACTCACAGCTCAGAAAAAATGGCTGTTGGCAGTATACACTGCACTTCTTTATAGCATACAGTTTTTTGTCTAAAGAGCAGTATATCTGTCTTTGTCCTCAAGCTTTGTTCATCCTGTCAGTGGTTGCCAGGGAAAGTGGTGGTGGATAAAATGCAAGTAAAAATAATGGAAACCAGACAATAGTGTATGCCAGTGGGTGTGATGGGTCAGGGTAATTTGCATGAGTTTGGTTCCCTGAAGCCATGTTCAAATTTAACAAATAAAACATTTACCAGTTGGGTGTATTCTAATGTAATACAACAGGGATGATAGAACACAGTGAGATCGTTTAGTATGTAAAAGTCTTTTTGTATTATGTTTTGAATGACTCTTTGCTTTACATAATGCCTTTCACAGTCTTTACGAATAAGGAAAACCCACCTCAAACCCACCTGTATTTATTCATTTTGGAAAGGTAAATGAAAATGATACCACTAACAGCACTGAAGTTGATACATTATTTATTCATTATTTATTTGTAGTGGGCTGGAACAGATGTCAAGTTTTTGTAATGTTCTAAAACTGCTTTAGTTTCTTGGACAGTTTATTTATTTCTGGGCAATTTTCATTTAAGTAGTCCATCTAGATAGATCTAGAAATGAAGGAACCTTGCCCTTATGCCTATCTTTCTCTTTAACTCTGAATAAACACACTTGCTCTAGTGACCTTGCCTCTTCTACTAGGCATATCAAGCTGTGGTGGTTTTAAGACATCAGGATTTGAATTTGCACTGGGACTAAAAAGTACTGATTATGGATTTTAAAGTGTAGCAGAGGGGGTGGGGGTTAAATAACACCAATCTGTGATATTTTTTTAGTTAAAAAATTTAGACAAATTTAGGTGGATTTAGGTAGGTTTATTTTTCTATGGACAGGATAAGGATAGGGTGTGGCGATTACAATTTAGTTCACTTCAGTACAACAGAGCTGCACATATTAACAATAGTCAACTAGGGGCTAAATGATTAGTATTATATTTTTACAATAACAGAATAATATTATGTATTTATTTATTTATTCACTTTCCAAGTCATTTATTTTAACTATTTATCACAAGTAAAAATAAGTATATTTTAAAACAAATGTTTCTTACTTAAAGATATATTCCAATTCCTATATTGAACATCCTTGTTACAGAATGAATAAAAAAAAATAAAAAAAATATTTTTGTGTTTAAGGTGTACAGGCTTTTTTTTTTTACAGTTTTTTTAAATAGGTACCACTATTTAAGAGGAACATTTGGCTAAGCTATTATTTATTCATTGCAGGAGGTTGTGATACAGGATACATGACAAAACAACCAAGCTTTTGTCTAGTTTCCTGAGTATTTGATCTATTATTGTATCTACAATATTGTCTACAGCCTAGTTATTGTTCATATAGTGATCACGTAATATCTTCATGTGAAAAATGGGTTGTATCTGAAAAGTATGTACATGAATAACTGTAGCTCTAAAATTATTGTAGTGATTCAGACATGTGGACCCTATTTTATCAGATATTTCATTGTTAAATTGAGCAATGCACCAATGACTCGACTCAATTCAATTCAATTCAATTTTATTTATATAGCGCTTTGAACAATGGACATTGTCCCAAAGAAGCTTTACAGAAAATAATAAAAAGGGTTAAATATACATTTATAGAATTTTAAAAAATGTTATCCCTAATGAGCAAGCCAGTGGCGACAGTGGCAAGGAAAAACTTCCTGAGATGACAAAAGGAGGAAACCTTGAGAGGAACCAGACTCATAAGGGAACCCATCCTCATTTGGGTGACACAGA
>JAOVVF010000010.1:10968381-11002711 GCA_028565595.1 Duopalatinus emarginatus | reverse complement strand
TAAACATAAATATAGTGTGTGTGTGTGTGTGTAGACAGATAGCTAATCAGGTCATTATGTTGCTGCGTACAGAATGACAAACTGATACAAATCACAAGCCAATTAATTATGTAATCTAAAATCAATCAACAAATAGTTATGTTGTGCGAGACTGAATTGGTGTGAACGTGGATAAAACCCAGACTAAGCATGACTAATTTTTAGTTTGTGGAGTGAAAATAAGAAAAATTGTAAGACTCATTTCTGCATATTATTGAGACAACTCAAATATTCATTATGGAAGAATAACATGATACTGTATTCATTTTGTTTAAATGTGTTTGGTTGTGGGACAGAGCAGTTAGGGCTGCTAGTTCATGTATAGTGGAATAGGTATAGGGTTCCTGGCAGGTGGCCCAGAATTGTCTAATTTGTCCATGCCTGCACCTATGCTGTTTTGAATAAATAACTGATTACATGGCTGAGTGCTGTGATCATTCCTAGAAACATGTATCAGTGCTGCCCTCTGTTAGACAAACTGTTTCGTGTGTAACAGAAAATAGCAAGTTTAGACTCAGACATGTTTATCAGACATCTCCCCGCTTGTTGATGAAATGTATTGTGCATGCAGCTAACTGTAAGTATTGCTACATGATATTTACATAAGTGTGTTAGGGAAAAGTTTTATGGTCCAGAGCATGTTTATAGAGGACTGCATGGGCGCCGCCACCACTGAACGTGAGTGGGACGAGCCTCCCTCACATTTCATAATTCTTCGTTTGGACCCCCCACGTTTAACATAAAACATTAGTTCACCCAGCGCTGTTTCTGTTGCTTTACGAAAGAATCTTTTCCACTTGATCGATAGGAGAAAACACATACCACTGAAAGTCCACTCCGGATGGGTCCCGCGGGACCTGACGCAAATCTCGCGGGAATGGGCGATTTGTACTTATCTGCGGGCGGCTAAAACAAACAGTGCGGGATTATAAAATAAAAACTACATGAAAACATGAAAATAACGAGATAGGAGCACTATTCCCAACAAGTGCTTCAAAAGCTACAGGCCAGGAAAACGAAACAACCCCCAAGAATTTTTTTCAGTGGAAATGTTAGTGCAGTTAGCTGGATAATTAATGTTAGGAGATCTATCAGCTAGCTTAATGATAGCTATCATTTAAATCTGTTAAAATACATCAAAATGCAAGAAAATGCATCTAATTAATAAAAAAAATTGTCATCTCATCCATGACACCCCCGGTCATCTCATCCATGTGTCCCCCCGGTCATCTCATCCATGTGTCCCCCCTACATTAAAAATGCTTCCGACGCCAATGGTGGACTGTTATGATTATCAGTATTTTATTATCTGGTTTATTATCTTGATAAGCACGTTAGACGCACAGACATTTTGGCGTCTGTGCACATACTGAAACCTGCGTGAACATTTAGAAGTACTAATTTGCATGCCATCGCTGTTATAATAACATCCTGTATTGTAAACAGGGACATTTCTGGAAATTCGTAACATCCGGAGCTTTACACAGAAAGGGGGCGGGGCAGCTTTATTTATAGGTCCTCATTTAAATGCAAGCAAATTTGGGATATTGACCTTGTTGACTGCACAGTGGTGGACAGTAAAAAAGTAAATGTAATTCGTTACTGTACTTTAGTGCTTATTTGTGTGTATCTGTACTTTACTGGAGTATTTTTATTTTTACTTCGCTTTACTACATTTGAAAGTCAAATATATTACTTTTTACTCCATTACATTATGAAAAATCTGTCGTTACTTTTGTCTCTTGCACGCATAAAATGTAACATTTCAAAATAAAAGAAGCGCGTAATCACACCAATCACGTTACAGCGCGCACTTTGTTAACAGTAGGTTGGGCCAGACATAGTTATCTCATCAGTGCAGCATCGTCGAGTGCCAGCGGGAATGAAAATGGGAAAAAAAAAAATCAAACTTGTGACAGCATTCCGGCCCCATTTAAGTAACTTTTTTTAACCCATAAAACAGGAGTCATTCGTGTTTAGGTGCCTTTTCTGCCTGCCTCATCCCCATAAGATTTGTGCTTACAAGAACTCCCCATCAAATCTAAGAATACACATAGGGGTAAGCCATTTTCGTTCGGGTTCATTTTCTGTTAGTAAGTTACTCTAACAGCAGCCCGATTTTTTTGTGTGTGTATTGTTAAAATATGTCTGACATTGAACTGATCATTGTATGTATTGTTAGTTAGTAAGCTACTGAGCATTGGTAATGCACACTCGAATTATTGATATGCAGAGCATGCTAGTTTATACAGTGGCTTGCTCCTATATTTTCAGCATCTAAAGACTGTGGTAGCCTTTGCTAGCCGAATAGTTCAGCAGTAAAGTTATTATATTTTGAGAATAAAGTTGTAAGATTAAAGTGTAAAAGTCAGCGGGTTTTGTAAAGGAAGATAAACAGCCTCCTCATGTTAAAATTAGGGACAGTGCTTCCTCTCAGCACTTCTCTAAACTGCCACTTTGTTGTTATAACTTTGACTTTGTTGCTTCATATAGTATAATTTTTTTTCTCGAAATATTGATTTTATTTCAAAAGATTATGACTTTGATCTTTAATATATTACGACTTTATGTTCAATACAACTTCAAATATTACTTTATTCTCAAAGTTTACTGTTTATTTTTTAAACTGTGACCTAAAACATCTGTTGGATGGATAGGATATTTTATTTATCAAAAAGAGGAAGACTGATTGATATGTGGTTAATGCTTTGAATGTTTCCTTTTTTTGCATGGTAGCCACAGAAATATGTTGCCTTAACAACACCACGGAAACGAAACCTCCAGACAGTTGAAGTTGGGAGAAAGTAAGCTAGTTACCCAGAGGTTTTGAAATATCTACACTATGCTAGTTAACTGATATACCATACTGTTTCTAAATTGGTCAGTAAATATATGACAATAATAGAGAAATTTGTACACATGCATGTGATTGTCATGCATTTTTTTTGGGTGAATATTTCTTTGTTTTGACTAGTTTGTTTATAAACAAATGTCTACAATGCTATAAAATAATTCTAATTAAAACAGTTTTTAAAATTAAATCTAAACTTGCAACTAAGTTGCCAGTAAATCTTAATCCAAAGCGTAATTACATAGCCATTTGGTTCCACTTAATGGACAAATGGGGTGACTTTTTACATAAAGTTAGTCAATTAATAAAGAGTCTTGTTACAAAAATGATAATAGGACAGTAGAGGCATAGTAAATCATAACACAAAAATACTTTTGTATTTTTACTCAAATAAATATATCTAAACATAGGACTTTTACTGGAGTGATGTTTTACCTTGGGTATCTGTACTTTTACTCAAATACATGATTTGGGTACTTCGTCCACCACTGCATGATCATTAGGCAAATGAAATGTGGGCCAATTGTCTTAGCCTGCCATAGGATTTTAGGCTAAGTTTGAGTACTCGAATCCAGATTAAGTCAGTCAGAGTCGTATTTTGTCAAGAAAAAGCCCAGAATCACTGCATTCTAGGACAGGGCACCAATTCATCGCAGGGTACCACATACACACTCACACGCCCATTCAATTACGCCTAGAGACAGTTAGCCATTCATGTACAGGTGGGAGGAAACCAGGGGAAACCCACTCGGACATGGAGAAACTCCTTACAGGCAGAGACCAGAGTGAGGATCTTTGAAGGACTTTGTAGATGTTTGTTTTGTGATGCACAAACTACCTGCAATGCCACCATGACACAAATCCAGTCCTGGAGGTCCATTGTCCAGCACATCTTGGAGGTTTCTCTGCTCAAACACATCTGATTGTATTTACCTGTCCCAGAGTTCTTTGTGCCAATTACTGGTATTATTCCATTTGTATCTTCAGTATGTGTCTTTACAAACTACATTTACATTTACATTTATGGCATTTAGCAGACGCCCTTATCCAAAGCGACTTACAAAAGTGCTTAGTTGATATCTTCGAGTATCTAAAGCTAGTGAAGGTAAGTCAGGATTCAAGAACTCAAACCAGAATCCTACTAGAAAAGAGCCATATAGTATCAATTATCCAAAAACTTTCTACACTAGTCAACCTGCAGAGAGAACAAGATAATAACCACAATAGTCACGAAGCTACAAGAACAAGAAAAGTACAATATACAGACATTTACTTTTCAATGAGGTGCTGGCAGAACAGGTGGGTTTTTAGCCAGTGTTTGAAGACAGCAAGTGACTCTACTGTACGGACATCAAGGGGAAGTTCATTCCACCACCTTGTTGCCAGAACAGAGAAGAGTCTGGATGTTTGCCTCCCATGTCTCTTGGATGATGGCGGGTCAAGTCAGGCCATACTTGAAGCATGAAGAGCTCTAGGTGCCTGGCCTTAACCATTGCCATCAGGTTGGAGTGAGCTGGACCGTTTTTAGTTTTGTAAATGGCTGTTGATTATGCTTCAGGCCAAATATTCCCCAAACTTAGTGGAATACTGCATGTTTGAGGTCACATCTTCTTTCAGAGATGCTTATAACAACATACAACATTTTCTGTCTTTGAGCAATGCTGTATTAAAGAGAAACTGCACCACTAAAAATGTAGACTGTAAAACTGTAAAGTTGGTAACTGCGTGCATCAGTTAGCTTACTTAAGGTCAAATGCAATGGCAGGGCTTTAGTCAAAGCCCTATGAAGTTGTGGAGGTGCTATATGAGATCACATGAAACTCTTTACAGACTGGTGAGTAAAGAACAAAAGCTTAGCAAGCACAACGAGTATCAGGTTTGAGGTCCTGCATTGTGCAAGTCCCACACACTTATCCCGAACCTAGATGTGTGTCATGTATTACTACTAATATTTTCACCTTTACATTCAAATGAGAGGTGTACAGACAGAATAGTGTCAGGATTAGGCATTAGTGTTATTTTCGAAGTGTAAAATGTTATGTTTTTTATATAAAAGTTAAATCTTGGTTGATATTACCCATATTTCTAAATACATAAATGTCAGTGTTTTATTTATTCAAACCCCAACATTCTTATGCTTATTCTAAAAAAAGTACTTTCTACTTTTTTATTTGTACAGCATTACTTTCACCAAAGCATTATATGATGTTTTTAAATACCCTAATGTTTAAGGCATTATGGCTTTGTTTTAGTATACGTTTGTACATCTGTAACACACTGCTGTAGGCAAGGGACATCCTTGCACATGCGCACATTAGACGCGAGGTGGCAGCACGCATAAAGAAATGAAATGCTGCGTCTCTGTCGAGCTATATGGAGCAACAGGGTGTGTTGTGAAGTCGATGTGGTTTTTGTCCTGTTATTAAAGCAGGACTGCACCCAGTCACAAAACCTTTACTTAATAAGACAGTTTACATGGGTGATAGTATAGATTTATTTTTTTATTTTCATGTTTTATCTAATTATCTAATAATTATCTAATTATCTAATAATCTAATAAATTAATAATATTGAATGTAAAAGGAACTGGTGTATTTTAAAAGTGCGACCTGAATCAGTAATATGTGACACATCATAAACTGATTACATTTACATTTTACATTTACAGCATTTGGCAGACGCCCTTATCCAGAGCGACTTACAGGAGATTACAATTTCTACAGATTCTTTTATATTAAGTTGAAAAGCAGTGTACGAAAATGCATTATTGTTTCAGCTGTTCAAATTCCCATTCACTACAATGCAAATCCATGCCTTGTATACAGACTTTATAAGCCAGCTGGTTGTTTTAGTTAGTGTGCATGTGTGGAGTTTATATTGTGTTGGGTGCAGTCTACAGGCTGTCTGTACTAATACTGCCACTGTCTAGACTTTCAGTAGTTTTAATGTAGGATATGACAAAAGTAAACCTAAAATATTTTATTAATATTTATTCATTTTAATAAAGTAGCTGAATCATTACCAGTTTGATCATTCAATTCAGGGCTGTTAATAGGTTAGACTATTGGTTAATATCCGTTACTGAGTGTATACTGGGTAATTGTGTACGCTATATCTCAAATGTTGACTTGACCAATACAGGAAAATGGAAAAAGATGTTGCGGAGGTTGCTTTCGCATTTTTATTAGCCTAAAATAAAAAAAGTTGTGAAAGCGTAAATTAATCATTAACAAATTAATATCTATTTTTTATATATAGATTAATCGTGATGAGGTCCCGTAGCTTTAATGTATAGAAAGGGAGAGGCTGCGCGTGCACGGCCCTTCCCTTTGCTCTATGGAGGCGGGAGCGCGCAGTGGTCCCTGCTCACACTCAATCGCATGCAGACAACTACCTCCGGATTGCTAAGCATCGCAGTGAGACGAAAATGTCTCATCTGCTGTCCATCAACAAATATTGCTTCGTTTCTCAGAGTAACATAGGAGTATTCATTATGTGTTGGAATAATTCTCCTTACCACCTCTAGATAAATCACATCATATTTTATCGAGTGTTGTTCTGATATATTTCCGTACTAGGAGTCGGAGTAGTCTACTCTCGCACAGGTAAGGCACTTTACAGACTTCCTGGTGGGATACAATTCATACGAGTAACTAGATGCAGTATGTAGTTGCCTTTAAAACTATTTTTTGGCATAAAACTAATCCACATACCAGTACTCTACCCGGAGTCCATCGCGCTGAAATTAGTTAAATGATGTGATATATCTTGTCAACTGCTGTTAATACTTATATTTCACGTTTAGTCGCAAAATTAGAGATGCAATTCAGCATTCAGAAAGACAGTCAGCACCACGGAGAGCGTGAGTGGAAGATAGAGTCGCGCGCTTTCTCCTTTTTGCGCTCACTGTGAGACGCGCGCGGACTCCATCTGTACACACCCTTGCGGTTTCTTTTTGGTTTAGGGTTTACAGGGTATAAAGTCTAAGATCCTACGACAGATATATTGTAGTATATTTAGTAGCCTATTACGCATGAGGTTGAAGAAAGTCGTGCTTTAAGTGGTTTTGTTTACTTTTTCAAAATGCATTTATCATTTTTCAAACCCTCTACATACATGTGCAGAAACTGATGGGCTAAATGTAAGAATGAAATAGCGTGTGGTTCCCCACTGTCTTTAAACAAGAATAACTTCCCTTAAATTATTCAAACCAGTAAATCTGTACTTAATCAGAGTTATGAACAGTAGACTAATCCCCTTCTTTGTAAATGTGTGTTTAATGCAGGTGTGGAAAATGGCAAACACATATTTGGTGCTCCTCGCCTTGTGGACTGCAGTGATTACCCTTTCAGTGACTGTGCAGTGCTGTCCTATGCAGTGTAGCTGCTCGGATAAAAATCCCCATCACTTTGTGGACTGTGCTTACAAAAACCTTCAGCTGGTACCTGAGCGCTTGCCATCCAATGTGACAACTCTTAGCCTTTCAGCAAACAAAATCACGGTGTTGAAATCCAAAAATTTTGTGAATGTCACCCAGGTTACATCTCTTTGGCTGGCCCACAATGAAATTGTCACCATTGAGAGAAACACATTGGCACCGATGTTTCAGCTAAGGAATCTGGATCTAAGCCATAATAAAATAGTAAATTTCCCATGGGAGGACCTTTCTAACCTCACTGCTCTACAACTGCTGAAAATGAACAACAATGAGATGGTCAGCCTGCCTAAGGATGCTTTTGCCAATTTGAAAGATCTGCGTTCAGTTCGCATCAACAATAACAAGTTTACTACCATTGTGGAAGGAACATTTGATTCTCTTATCTCCATGTCGCATCTACAGATTTACAATAATCCTTTCACCTGTTCTTGCAAACTGGAGTGGATGAAGGAGTGGATCATTAAGTCTAAAATTTCTATTCCTGAGCAGAACATCATCGTTTGTGAGGCACCTGCGCATTTAAAAGGTTTAGAGGTCACTCAGATGCCAAAGCTGATGTGTCAGGCACCAACTGTTACCATAACCTATCAGCCCAACATTGAAAACACAGAAATTCGTGAGGGGTTCATGGTCATCTTAAACTGTGAAGCTAAAGGAAGCCCCAAACCTGATGTTGAGTGGGAAGTATTTGCAGGAAACCAACTATTAAAATTTCCATTGCCCTCAGTTGTTGAAAATAGTGAGGTTCCTATTAATGGAGCTCAGTCTAATACAAGATTTCACATCTTTCAAAATGGAACTCTAATCATTCCTCATATGAGCAAAAAAGAAGATGGAAACTATAGCTGTTCTGCTACTAATGACATGGGCAAAGCTGAAAATACAGTGAAACTTGCAATGGCTGTTACCAAAGTAGAAGACAACAACTCTGTGCTGGACACAAAAGAAGGTACTGGTCCCACTGACAATAAGTCTAAGCCAAAGAACCCCAAGGTACAGCCCATATATGAGCCCAAAATTGTTCCAACTGGAACATCATCTATTAATATTAGACCTGACCAGATTGATACCAATACATTACCATTTACCAGTAAGTGTGGAATAAGTGATGGTACACAGTATATATCTAATCATGCATTTAACCTGAGCTTGGATGACCTTAAACAGTATACTTTTGACTTTGGGGTGATTGCTTTGGAGGTGTCAGAGACTGAGGCTAAAGTCCAGCTTAATCCTCTACAGATAGCAAATGCCAAATCAAACCTTCACCTCAATCAACCCCAAGACCTAGAAACTGTGAATAAGGAAACCTTCACGCTATATCAGACGTCATCTAAAAAGTCTCCTATGGACATGCTCTATGTTTGTGTGAGCACTGGCAATGGACATTCAGTTGTTCAGTGGTCCAAGATCGAGGATGGTGTTAATACATACCGTTTCCAAGGTTTACAGCCAGGCACTAATTACACTTTGTGCCTCACCTATGGAGGCCAGGACTGCCAGGTCCAAGTTGTCTTTAAGACAAGGAAGAAAATCCCATCATTGCTAATCATAGTGGTGGTCAGCATTTTCTTGCTGGCTCTGGCCACAGTGCCCTTACTAGGAGCCACCTGCTGTCACCTGTTGTACAAGTATCAAGGGAAGACCTACAAACTGATTATGAAGACACAGAATGCAGATCAGATGGAGAAGCACATAGAGACAGATTTTGATCCGAGAGCCTCTTTTGTAGGATCGGAGAAAAACTTTAATGCAAGTGAGCTTGGTGAGGGAGATGCTGAAGCTGATGTGGAGGAAGGAGAAGGGGAAGGTGAGGAGGTCGAGGGCAGTGTGGTGACTGAGTCCATTCCTGAGTCGCAGTCCAAAACGCAGGAGGAGTTTGAAGTGGGTTCTGAGTATAGTGACAGGTTACCTTTAGGGGCTGAGGCAGTGAATATATCTGAGGAAATAAATGGCAATTATAAAGAGCCACGCTAAAACCGACAGTGTGCAAAAATGCTTACCTTTCGACCACATTCCAAACCAGGTAAATACCGATGAGCACATCACCTTACTATTGTAAAACTATGAAGAAGGTGCATTAACTCTATTTTACCTCAGTTATAAGCAGTAAATGTATATATTTCATATTGGTTCTTGGGTTTTATAATCAGCCTGTCTCTACGAACAAAGGAATTTATCCCAACACACCTCACACTGACTTTTACATTCAACTCAACGTTGATTCCATCACCTGAAAAGACTTATCATCTCTACATACATGTAAGAGAGTGTGAAATTTATAGTAACAGTCAGTCACTGATAAAATGTCCTGTAATTGAGGGCTTTGCTAAATGTAGGTAAATGTTGTGTTCACACTGCGCCTGGGGAGTGCAACATGTTCATCAGTTCTTGTTCAATCGTCGGTGCACAGATTGTTACATCTGAAGGGGAATCGTTTCACTTCATGGCATGTGCGAAAAAAAGTAGGCTAAAAAAAACCCTGGTCACCTTCAAGTGACATTTTGTGTATTGTGTGACTTGAGATCTCCTGTAAGGAGTGTGGGTGCTTAAGAAGATCCTCTCGCCTTTTTGAAACGTCTCCTTTAACTAGTTTGAGCTAACCTGTTCGTGGCATGTCACACAATAAGTATTTCCGAGTGTGTTTTATTAGGATATATAGGACGGTAGATATTCTCAGTGTCAATATGTGGTGTAAAGCAGTAAAGTGTAAAGATGCTCTCTTTTTTTATATATATATATATATAAATCTCAACCGTCGCATTTCACCATCAGCCTGTACGCACGTCCCGTACACCTCCGCCTAGTGATTTGTGTCGAGCTGTTCATCTGATATTGTGAACCATCTTTTCAAAAATTTTGATATGATTTTATGTACGTGAACTTAATAAAACACTTATGAATACTTTTGGTTTAGTTCTTGCAGTGGTAAAACATGCCTTCTGTCTCATTTGCATGTATTCTCTTATCCAGTTCACATATTCTGATATGTATTTTATTTAAACATTTAAATTGAGAAGCAGAAGACTGCATGGTTAAAGACACGAGGAAAGCGATATATTTGAAGGAAACAGTATTATTATCACAGAGACAATACCGCACATTATTACTGTTGTTAATAAAAGTTCAAGAATATAAGAGGGAATGCATACACATTGCGGACGGTATTTTAAATATGCGTAAAGACGCTGAGACGGTTTTTTCCCTCTTGCGTAAAGTGCGTACTAAAGTCTATTTTAGTCATTTGTTAATTATATCTTATATATGTAAGTCTCGGTTACATGTTGCGTTAATTAAATCGCTTTATATTTTGTGAAGGGTTTTGGTGCCGTTTTCGGTATAAAGAAACGTTTGGTTGAACAAAGAAGTGCAGGTGGTCGGATGTTGAAGCGCGCAAAATGTACTCTGATCCGTGATCCATCTGCAGTGAAAACCACTCAGTCACAGCACCTCAATCATATCATAAAGCACATCATCATATCTACACAATTTAAACAACAGTCGGAATTTGTTTGTAATAAAAAAAAAGAAAAACAAAAACAAAATCCCGCAAAATAACGATTTCATTAAGCACTCAAATGTAATTATAATGTTAAATTTGAGTTAATCACTATTATATGTTTATTTAAAATACCAGTGTCTTTCAGGATTAATTTCACACCTATTAGTAATAAACTTTTTTTTATTCTTATAGCGCACATATATGCCACAACGCGAAGATTTCCTTTGTTTAACACAGACACCGCCACAAGGTAGCTTTATTCATTTATTTATTTACTTATTTATTTATTCATTCATTCATTTAGTCTTTTATTTATTTACTCAGAATCGTTTGCATCACAACAATATCCGCTTATTATTTTGTCTTCAAAACTTACAAGCGACATTTTCTTAACTATTAACTAAATATGCAGGACTGCAGTCTTCATTTATTAACTAAAAAATATTTTGTATTAAAAAGGACAATAACCCTATCAAATGAATCTTTAACCTCTCCTGAAAGGTCCGAAGGACAGTAATGAATGCACAAAAATACTTTTTTAGAAAAAAAAAACAAAACAAAAAAACCTAAACACCCTGAAAGAAATATATTACCGATCAATGACATAAATAACCAGTATAACCGTGCACAGGTTTTATGTTAGTTCAATTCCACAGTACATTTTCTGATCACACTGCATCAAACAGACATACATAAAAAACAGTGCATCTATCCAGTCAAAAAATGACAGAAAAAAGGAAACTGAGGCACTATAAGGTCACTATAAGGGCACTTATTTCATACAAATTTAATTTCTACACACACACTAGCAATAATATCATCATCATTGTTATATTTAACATAATTGTCAAATAACTAATATAATTTAATATAGGCAGAGCGAGAATGTGTTGTCTCATTTTGTCTGTGCTATCAGTTTCCATTATCAGTCCTTAGATGCAGGTCCCTCTCCCTCTATGTTGGCTGCTGTGGTGCTGCTCTCCTTCTTGCTGCTGCCTTTGGAGCTCTGTCTGAGGGTCCCGTTCAGGATGCTCTCGGAATTCTGTCGTTGAAAGTGCTTCCTGGACCCCACCAAGGATGGGTTATTAACTAGTGTGTAGAGGAGCTTCCAGTGTCCATGTGCTCGCTTAGCATTAGGCACCTTGTTCTGTTTTATGTCCTGTGAAACCAGTTGAATTCCTGCAATGAAATGGCATAACATCCAACATTAGCTTTCTTCACCTATAGATAGTTTTGCATGTCAGATATGTGTGTATGCAGGTGTCGCACGAAAAAAGGACTAAGAAGCAATGAATCATTTTGTGGGAAAAAATGTGCATAAATATTACATGACATCTTTTCAGTTTTATCTCTCTGATGTTTTACAAAAGTGTTTACAAGAAAGAAAAAAATGTGCATAAGAAGAAACAGCTAAACAGTACTTCAAGTGTTAATATAGTTTACATAGTAATGAGGATCATCAGCACTCTGCTGCAACTAAAGGCATACATAATGAAATTGTTTGAGTGCAGTTTGGCCATATTGAGCATGCCATTACCATGCTAAAACGCAAGCCCCCTGGGTTGCATAAATGAAACAGTCAATTAGAATGGTCCATCTGTGTAATCCGCCAACCTAATGCTAATCTCTTCTACACAATAGAACCTTGTACAGCATGAGTTAGGGGAATTTTGACTGTATCTAAACACAAAGACATCCCATAAATATTTCCAATTTGGGATGCTAAAACAATTTGTAGATGTTGAGGAATTAAATGAGAGAAGTGAACAGATGCCATCACATTCTGTTTCTGTGACCTTGACTTCCATACAGGCGAAAACAGCAAGGATATTCCTACCTTGCCTGATGCAAACAGAAAAAGAAAAGGAACAGGGATAAGCAAAAGTCCTGCTCATCTGAATGCAGAGGATGTTTGCTTGGTTTTTGACAGGTCTGATTGAGAGCAACAGTAAGGCCAGAGAGACTCATTGTAGATTATGGCCCAATTTATACTCACAAATTTAATCAGGATAGATATGCTTGCCTGCTGCATGCATACCGTGTTGATGAATCAATTATGTTTTAAACAAAGCTGGCCAACTGCCTGGAAATAGCACCTGAATGGCCCAGGAGAAATCAAATACTTAGATACAGTGCTTCACTTGTGCACAGGGCTAACCTTTATTCACCATGGGGCAATTCAATACCATGTAACAGTAGAGAAACAGTGGATTTCTTTCATAAAATACACTGGAATTCATCATGGCATCATAAACATCAACACTGATTCAGAAACAACATTCCATAATATCTGTGTTAGTAATTCATTACACCTTTTGTGTTTATGATAATAAGCATAAGGTAATTAAGTTGCACAGCGCAATGTACGATGTACTGCATTACAAACAGAGCACATAGGAATTGTATGACTGGTATAACTAACCTTCCTCCACATTACGAGCTACATCTCCAGTGCCTTTGTCCTGGCTTGAAGATTGTAACAGCAACCCACAGAAGGCCTTCATGACTGGGTGAGACTGACTGACCTCAATCTTTAAATAATGAGCATACCAGCGATACCCTGCAGAGCAACAGAATGGCGCATGAGTGAACTGGAGAAAATGCAATCACAGATTATTGTGTCTAGTGGCAATTCCATCTGCACTGTCCAACTGTGTGGAGCATGCATCACGAATAAGACTTACAGATTGCATAGGAATCTGATAACTGAGGAAAACTGAAGTGTCATACAGTTTTTACTGCTTATATAGTTAGATGGGTGACAAATTAAAGGAAAAACCTAAATGCAGTGCCTTAGTAAAGTGTTGAGCCACCATGAGCTTCAAAACAAGCTTTAATGCACCTTTCACATAGCTTCTACAAGTTCCTGGAAATGTACTAAAGGGATAAACATAACCAAAGGATATTGCCTTAAAAGGAGTTTTTATGATAGTCATGGAAACACATTTGATTGTAAATGTATCCTAAGTCTTCAGCTGGGTTAAGAGTTGGTCACTCTGAAGACCATAGCATATGATTTACATCATTTTCATACTCATATAATCTTTCAGTAAACCCTGTAAATGGAGACTTTGACATCCTAAAAAGGAGCACTCTCGGCGGGATAGAAAGGTTTCAGTAGAGGACAAAGAAGATCAGACATAATAGCTCTATATTAATATGCAGTATTTCTTTCCTTTAAGGGATCAAGTGGATCCAAACCATGCCAGTAAAATGCCTCCCACATTATAACAGGCACTGTTTTTTAAATTGTTAACTGCCTGTATGTGTCACCCTTATATGCACAAAAACTGAGCCAGGCTACTAATGTAATGGCTAGCAATGTAATGGCTATCTGATGTACCTGTGTCAAAAGCTTCCACATTGCGGTTGAGTAGGCTGATGTCCATGCGGCCCAAATGAACAATGTTAAAAAGTGATGTGATGACCAACCTCCAAATTCCCAACACCACCCCCACCAGTACATTGACTGGAAAGAGCAGGTAGGTCAGAAGGAACAATCCCCCCCTAAGTGACCAGAAAAAGACAAAGTAAACAGAATTGACCTGCCCCCAGTACAGTGTGTCTGCAAATACTATCCTAACAAATGTAGTACTTTTTCACTTAGTAAAATAAATAATAAAAAAACGAATTACTTGAATTTTTCCCTAATATATAGAAAAAATATTTAAAAAATTAGAATTAGCAAGGAGAATTATTATGCAGCAATATAAAGTTCAAAATTACAACATATTCCACCAAAGTGTATTTTAAAAATATATGTATTGCAGAGTATAAAGTGAACTTGTTCAACAGCTGGTAGCTAACAATAGCACAAGTTAAATGTATTTTTTCGCCTCAGGCAAATATGTCTGCTTATCTAAATTCAAATGTATGTAAAACACACATAATGATGCCAGGTTAAGAATGCTTGTAGCTTAAAATCTAATATAATGTACATTTAAATTTAAGCCCCTCAACATTTAATAGGATACATATTAGCTTCAGATAAAGTTAGACAACATGTAATGTAGTGTAATAGTTAAAATTAAAAGCTATATTATTTCATACTGGGCAGTAAAAGGTCAACCTGTTAGTTAGGTCTTGTGTTCCAGCTTCTTTTTTAATGAAGAAAAACCTTGATGTAAGGTGCTGGATAAGCACAGTCAGTGACAACGTCAACCAGAAGGGCCTGGATATGGAGACACAGCACATAAGATTTGTTTTAAGCAGCACTTCTTCAAATGCTGGATTTTATGGATTAGGTTGTGAGATTGTGTAGTGCACTTGGCACCATGACCCTGGACACAATAAGGAGGCAGAAGAGACTAACAGCTTAAGGTCCCTGACCAGTACTATAATGATATATTGTCATCATTTGAAATTGTACTCACCACATTCTGCCAATGATATGGAAGACCACAAGATTCTTTCCATATAAGATGGGAATGATGATAAGGAACACAGCAAATAGAAAGCAAATGAAGAACACCAGAGTCTGAATGATCATGCCTTGATGAGAACAGAGAAAGAGAGTTACTCTGTTACACATGACTTAAAAACATACATGCACATTATTTTGTAGACACAATAAAAATTGGTTATATAAGTGGATGAAATTGAGATTTAGGCTTAAAAAAAGTTACTTCTCACTAGTAGATATATATCTTTTAAACTATATCTACAGTATTTACTAAATAATTTATAGTAAAGGCCAAAAACCATAAATAATAAATAATATGTTCAGAATCAAAGGAATTAACATGAATTTTGTCTGTGAAAATAAAATAAAATGGCATTTTTCCATTGAAAAGAGAAAAAGGAATGTTTACCCAGACAAATAAAGGCAGCTTGGTAGCTGGTGTAACCCATCCAGCACACCAGGGCAGGACGTGATGGCCTTATGCTCCTTTGGCAGTTATACACATTGTAGATATCACCTCGGTACAGACCCCTCAAATTGGACCTAAGTTTAAAAATATGTCATTTTGGGAGTTAAAAGAGTCACAATTTATGAGGAATATAATGAGGGTGCGTGAAGCAATTTAAATAAAAATTGATGCGATACAATTAAAACAGACTCAATTTGAGAATCCATTATTTTCAGCTTGTAGTTTGTAAATTAGGGTCAAACAAATTCTGCTCTCAGTAATTATTACTGAGAGTACAATACCTTCCACTACAAATTTTCTGTTGTGTGTGTATATGTGTGTCAGTCTGTCTGTCTGTCTGTCTGTCTGTCTGTGTGCATGAGCGAAACAGTGAAATAGAGAGTGAGACATACATGCACAAATTTCTGTAAAGATTAAACATTATGTGCATTTCAGCCTTACCTGTGCAGGACCATGGACCTCATAAACATGACCAAATTAACCAAGCAGGTCAGGGTTACTGCTGAGACATAGCACACTGAAACACACACACACACACACACACACACACACACACACACACACACACACACACACACACACACAAACACACTCAGCACTTTTCACTGCTGGCTGATTAGCAAGTAAGCCCTGCTATGGTCCATCAGCCTGCTCTGCTGACTCCATCACTGTTCACCGATTGTAATTCATGTATGCTGGCTCATGCATGTTTTTTGTGCACATAGTATAGATTTACACAGGTGTGTATAAGGAAGAGATTGACGTCTATACGCTCAGCAATGGATCCATTACAGGCCTCTGGGCAATATTTCTTGCAGTTGGCAGGAAGCTTAATATAATTAGACTGCAGGCCGTTTCCTCTACTGTGTACAGAAGCCTCAGTCAATGAGAGTGCATCCTAAATGACTTCTCAGTTACACTGTGCTGTTAACATGTTCAACAATACAAAATGTTGGAACTAAAAACAGGAATTAAAGCAGCAGCATGAAGCTGGTGAAATTACGGACATTCTACTTGCAAAATCAGTTTGCTAAATGTTGTTTATTTTGGTTTGGTTTTGATTCTGAATGATTGTGAACTTACCCTCAACACACCACATGTAGTATATGACTATTTTAACCACTTCTTTTCGATCATCTGACAGAATAATGTTAAAACCGGCCAGGAGAAAGGCAATGTCTTCGTTCACTCCTTTTCGGACAATCTGGAGAGTGGGCACTACTCCAACAACCAGCAAGAGAGCCATCTGATAGAACATGGCCAAAGAGCATATAATTAGGCATGTAGTAATCCTGCAGTAGACAATTCAAACATCTTTGCTAAAGGGTTACAAAGAAACACACCTGATAAACAGCAATAGATGCCACAACCAGAGAGATGGCTAACTTCAGAGGAAACCTAAAAACTAAATAAAAAAATGAACAAACAAAAAATAAACAAATCCACAAAATTATTAGCAGACATTACCACTATACTAGCATATATACACAAAATGGTAGTTACCTTCTTTAGGTGTGTATATGTAAGACTTAAAAGCATTAGTGAGTCTCTCAGTCAGCTTGGGTTTAGAGCTGCTTGAACTGAAAATGAAAAACACAAATCATTTTCATCAGTCTTTTTTATCAGCATCAGTTATCAAATTATTTATTACAATTTTTACATTCCATCCCTTTTCTAGACATTAAATAAAGCTTAGTATATACTATGTTGTTATAGTGTTTGACAGGATTTAGGCTGAACGGGAAACTTTTGCTCAACTTCTGGTTACTGAATGTCTCTTTTATGATTTTTTTTGTTTGTTTTGACTTTTACTTTTACAGTTACAAATCTTGTATTTTCCTCCCAGGTCCAATCTTTCTGCATTTGAGCTTAAAATCTGTGTTTATGCAAATGGTCATTAGAGCAAACAAACCTGCCACAAAACATACATTTTTATTATGCATAAAGCTACATTCAGTTGCCAAACCTAGTTGTACAATTTTCTGTTCATTGTTTTGATATGGAGACTGGGTATTTATATTATTTTTGCTAATGCAGCCTATAGTTAACACCAATTTTCATGCAAACATTGCCACAATCCTTAAATGCTTGCATTAATTTGGGTTTTTGTATAATTTGCATGAATTCTGGTTTAGTTATCGAGACTGAAAGTACACTTATGACAAGCTAATTAATAGAACATGAGATGCTCTGCTCTAGACAAACAAAATGCAGCTATTAGGCTGCTGAAATATATGTGGGAGGAAGTAAGAAGCCAGCATTTATATTGTATATGCAGTGACATGTAAAAAAAACCCCACAAAACATAAGAATCATAGACATATGTTTGAAAATGACTTCAATCTGCCAGCTTAAATAAACAGATATTTGAATTCACACAGGTAAAAAAATGTAGCTACCATGAAAAATTAAGGCACTTAATTAGGGCACTTTCAAGATGCATTGTTAACGTAATGATCATTATTTGTTTAGCTGCTGTAGCTCTCAATAAAGATACAAGTCAGTTAACAGAATATATTGCACAGCCCAAATCATCTAACCTGGCTTGAGATTGTTTCTTCTTTTTGAGGATGCTTTTTACATAGTCTGTGTAATAACTGCTCTTTAGGTCCTGTGAAGCAAAATTAAAATAAATGGAAATCAATTAATTTAACATGTGGATTTACATGGCATCCAAGGATAGCAACATACCAAATGCTGATAGCAATCCAAATTTATCTAATCAAATACAGTCATGAGTTCTAATTTAAAAGGTTTGAGAGATGATCCTTGCCCTCAAATTCATCCCACCCCATTTTACAGGGTACAGCCAAATAAGAGCACCATTGTTCAGTCTCTGTGGGAAAATAACACAATGCCTGTGTAATCTATTCTGCACAGACCATAACGCAATCCCAGAAAGCTGCTTATTATAATTAGGCAATGGAATGACATTCTGCGGATTACACACAGTTTCACACTATTGTATCTGATAATTAAGCTTTAGTATTTATGATTTAAAAAAATCCTCACATGTGCACAGGCAGTGAAAGCAGGAAGCCATAAATATTACACATGTACTGTCTCTAGAGAACTCAAATGACACCATGACAAATTCTAGGCCTCAAACAAGCATGACGAGTTTATTAATCCCACAAAAACACTCAGTCCTGTCCCAGCCCAGTGGTACTACACACGGTCACCTCAAAAGGATCGCTTTTCTCTGTTCCTTTAAAGCCCTTGAATAGGAGAAGAGGATACTGGAAACTGAGAAATGCCAGACAGACAATCTCTGGCAGGCTGCTCAACAGGGAATGGTACTTGTATATCTGCAAAGGACAAGAAGAAAAAACAGCCTCAGCAAACATCCTACATCCTACCCCTTGGGCTAAGAATAGAGCTTCTCAAATGCTCATTATTAAGCAAATTGCTTATTGCAAAAATTGTTTATTGTATGTCTTACTCAACTTACTTCACCTATGTAGACAACCATCCCTTTAAATATGTGTTATTTTTACCTGTTACAGATTTATTTTTACCTGTTTAATTAGCTTTAACTTTCAGACAATACTAAAGTGGTATAGTACTGTGGTTGACTGTGGCTGACTTGAAGGCAGCATAATTTTATAAATAATACAATACAATACAAAGAATTGTATATCTTGAACAGTTACTATGAGGGCCAAAACCCATCTTTTATTATCTAGTATGGATAAAAATATCAACTCAACCAAACAATGCTTATACACACTGAGCGCACTAACCTGTGGTGTTTTGGGGCAGTCGACTTTATGCCAGATGAGGATGCCAAAATGAGTCCATGACAACAGACTGCCCAGCACATAGCCGACCGTGATGTGGAGGGTGCCACAGACTAGTAAGGGGTAGTACAAAGCAGGGTAGTAGAAGAGAGCGAGGATCAGCCAATACTCTGAAAAAATTAATAACAAATAACAACAAATTATTAATATTTATTTGACATAAAGTTTCTTACAAAAATGTTGATACGTTTGCCATTTTTGATACACTTGTAGTTCGTTAGTTAGTTAGATAGATAAAAATTATAAACATCGCTAATAAACCCAGGAATATGTTTAGTAGCATAACTATAAACACCAGTGCAAAAGTTTAAAGAGTCATGTAAGGAGACATTAGTCATCCTATTGTGTGAATAGAACATGTTTTTGGATAGGGGCCATTTTGTGAAAAAATAATGTTCATGTGATAGGACAGGAATGACTCACTATGCCTCAGGTTCATATTGCAGTTACCAGTTATTCTTGAGACTACCTAGGTGGTCTCAAACACAAAATTTTCATTTAAACCGTGATTGCTTCCAATCACATACATATTTTGTATTAATCTAAAAATATGAAGAAATCTGACAGCTATTTTGTTTAGCACAGAATAAATCCCATACCTTTGTTTTGTGGATCATTGGTAAAAGGCAGTGGGTTGGGAGATAGAACCAGTCCAACAAGCTTGCAAAAGAGAACCCCAAAAACAGCCACAGACAAGGCTTTGTGCTGTGTATGGTCTAAAAAATTCACAGGGCTTGAGAAAGAAAAAGAAATAGAGTTATACCTAAGAAAGAAATGAGCCAATCATTTGACTTAAATGAATTAAATAAAGTTTAAGACATTTTGACACCGGCTGTTATGTAAAGGTGAAAATAAGTCTTGGCTCACCTGAGTAAAGCCGGAACTCCTTTTAGACTGTCTACAACTTTCTGCTGCCTTGCCAACACCACCAGGATCAGCATGACCAGCAGCTTCACACATAGACAGGAGAGGAAAACTTGAGCTATCTACAGCTGCCAAAGACCACCCATAACCCACCTTTTGAACCCAGAGTTCTATTGCTTCCCTGTCCAAATTAAAATAACAGGGAAGCAAAGGGAAAGGAAATTCTTCTTCAAAATAAGGTCATGATGCAATGTGGCCCTGTCCTCCATTAATCAGGTTCAATGAGCAGAGGACTGGGATCAGTGACCTGCTATGACCTATCGCAGCTTTAGGACTACCCAGGGCCTCGTAAGAATGCTAGGGGTTGGACCACATGGACAATCACATTTATAAACATCAAAAATATTTGAATGCTTGCTATGATCTAGAGTAAGATGGGGCTGTTCATTATAAGTGACAATGTTTCCTGTTTCCCATTTTACATGATTGGCCAACCCACACAACTATATGCTAAATGTTTATTTATAGAATAAATACATCAAATACTAGCATTAAGAAGTTACATGACAGTATATAGGAGTGTGAATGTAAATAATCAGAGAGTTTATCTCAGACAAGACTTACAGATATAGTTGCAATGCATATGTGGTAGATACTTTCATCAGCTTTTGGGGTGCATGGTGCGATAACTCTGAAAATGTCACAAAAACAAAGTATTTATAATAAGCTGTCATGATCCAAGCTGTTTATTCAGAGTGAATGTGGAAATACTCAGGCTACTTATGTGATTAATTATATTATGAACGTTCAAGATGGTACAACAGGCAGTAAATACACCACTAACATTTGGAGTATCCTGTTAAGAATGCGCACCAAATGATTATATTACTTTAAGTGGTAGCAGGAAGCTAGGTGATAAATCAGATATTGAAATGCAAATTACACTGGCAGAAAGCTTTAACATGAATTATATTTTTCCACAAGTTTCAACACACTGCTGCAACTGATACGACAGTAAAGACAGTAGTAATAAAGGCTCTTCCATTATGACTAACAAACATAAGTGTGATATATATGTTCAGTGTGAAACCTTATGTATTATATATATATATATAAAATGTACAAGAAGATTTTTCTTGCAGAATTACAAAAAAGTTACAAAAGAAAACTGGTGAGTACATGAAAATGAGTTACTTACTCTACAGAAACCTTGGTGGGTACAGCATTATCATAGTCTGGATAATCATAGGAATCTTCCATTGCAAGTTCGGCACTCATTATCCTGTTTTAAGGAGCAAAACAGACGTATCAGTATATCAAAGAAATCCAGAAATTCAGGCACAGGGGAAAAAGAGCTCGTCTCTTTTCACTCTTCCCTTGGGACACACTTTTCTCCTGTTCACTTATGTAGTACAAAAAAAACAACGGCTCCCTTCAAAGTTCGGTCTTGTAAAGTCCTGTGGTCTCTCCCTCCTTCACTTTATCTCCCTCTCTGTGTTCAGGTGCTCCAATCCTGCTGTAGCAGAGAGTTGTGAAAAATATGAACAGGCCTCTGTTTTCAGATTTCGATTATCACCACACTGGAGGAGTAGAGAGAGGAAAAAACCTAACATAAAGAAAAAAGAGAAATAACGAAAATATGAAAATAAAGAGAACAACAATGCAAATAAGGGGCAGCCAGCCTCTCCTGCCACCTGTGGCTTACTGAGATTAGGTGACCTTCCAGGGGCGGGCTACTGGCTGAGCAGCCAGCATGAAGAGTATCAGAAGCACAGGAATTTTATAAAACACTGAGCTGTATGTGTGTGGGAAGGCTGTGGCTAAGGAGGTGTGGTGCTTTCATTCATTTCCATTTTCCTTTGAGATAATAGGGAAATCTTGCTGTGACGTTTGCTAATGTTGAGTCAAAAGAAATTAATGTAAAGTGTCCACACATACACACTTACTACAAACACATGTTACATGGTCCTCCCTAGGTTAACTCCTTACTTGGTCATCATTACATTTATATTACTTTATATATTTAAAACAAGAAATATCTGTTCTAATTTTGAAATCTATGATGTTGCACTGATTGGCATTAACACTTTTACACAAGCAGTACATTATTCTGGTACATTAAAGTAACACTGAACAAGCAAATAGGATTTTTAACATTTTTGTCCAAATTTGTTACAACAGGTCTAAAGTTCACTTTCCTGCTTTTTTTTAGGTAGCTTTATTAGTATCTTGAACCACAGAGTCTCATGCATGAGCACAATCTATGTTCTCACAAAACAAGCTTGGCTGGTAATTATTAATTAAAGATGCCTGGTTGACCTGGTACCTGGACATGTAGCCCCAGACCGTTAGCTACCTATATTAATTAATGAATGTTAGAAGTAAATAAAACAAAACAATTGTATTTTATGTTGGTTTTTGTATATTTTGCCAGAATTGACTACTCTTAAATTATTGGCTGAGGACATGACAAAGCAAACTGAAGGTTCGATAATGCAACCTAGATTATTAAAAAGCTAACTACTTATTTATCTGTTAGGAATTGCACAATGGCAGGTTGATGTTATCTTCACAAAACTCTAAAAACTCTAAAAACTTTCTGGGTTTTTTTTTGGAATTAAGTAAGAAAAATGTATTAATCTACAGAATTTATTATCCATTCAGTGGTAAACACACACACACACACACACACACACACACACACACACACACACACACACACATGTGTGTGTAAGTGTGATCTAAGATTACACTATAGATGTACACTATAAATGTAGATGCACATAACTTCATATACCTTTAGATTTCATTTGAGTCTCTACGTATGAAATCAGAAATATCTCCTCTACCCCAGCATTAGCACAAAAGCAGCACCACATAAATGGACTGAAAACAGGATAAGGGGAAAAGGTTACATCTCCCTCACACAGCACTTCATCTCCAATTACACACATTTAATTAGCTGAATAATGCCAAGATTCTGTCTAAAGTCTATATTGTGCGTTTGACAGTAAACATCAGTGTTGTTCCAGAGACTTGGAAATATAACAAAGATCTGTTGCTGGGCTCATTCTCTCTCTGTTCTCTTCTAACTGTCATTGTGTATGTGTTGGCATTACTGAAGTATTGTAATCTGAGTCACAGTGTCAGGGTTGGTTTGCTGCTCTCATTATGCAGGGATTACAGTCAACCAGAGTTAAAGAAAATTTTAAAACCATTGCTAAAACTCTTGAGGGGAACTAAAAACCTCACAAATCGGTTTCATCCGTCTGTAAAAAAAAGAGGCTAGACAAACAGGGTTCTGAACAAAGAATGCTTTGAAGACTTACATCACCAAGGTGGTGGTGGAATTGGGCCAGATAGTTTGTTTGCTCCAGGCTGAGAAATAGCTGGCACTTAGTTTTGTTTTGGGAGGTGAACAGAAAATGTCTTTCATAAATCAGAACACAAAAAGAGGCATACTGTTCCTCCTCTGGTCCTGTGAAGACATTAATGCATTCTATAGCACTATTAAAAACCTATATTAATTAAAAATGAAATACAACAAATAAAGAAATGCTATGCTTTGTGATACATTTAAGCAACACTATGTTATATCTAAACTCATTCAAGCCACTAAGTCCCAAAGAGTAAATTCAAGTAAATTTACTCAAAATAACCATCTTTAGTTTGTCACTGCCATTACTGTGGCTTTTAAGGTGGTGTGCAGCTTTCATGTGACCTGCTCTGGCATGGCTATCTAGAAAAGGGGATCTGTCTACAGCCCCACTGAATGACCAAATTTAATTAAAGAAACAGCAGCAAAGACAGAACAAGATGGACGTTCTCTCTAGTGATTTTATATCTTCCATCATCACTCATGGTCTCTTGGGAGCAATAACATCAGGTGGTTATGGGAAAAGTAGTCTTAATAATGCTAACCTGGCTATGGCAATAACAGACTAAGATATTTTATATGTTGGGGAGAAAAACAGCCATTAGTCATTGACAGAGCATGTGACAACTTAATCTCCTGTCCTCGGCAGCCTTACAACCATAATGACTTTTTTTTTTTAAAGACACCCATTATAGACAATTGCTCTTGATATTTAGACTGTATGAATGGAGACTATATATATAAAACCTATGCACATTTAATGGCAATTATAAGCTACCGGTATTTAATGACAAGTCACTCCCTTCATACATAGGAACAGCTGATTTTTAAAACATAAATATAAAACATTTGTACAACCCCAAGATGTGACCATCTGTTGCTGTCAATTTTTGAAAAGCATAAAAAACCCAACTTGTATTACAAATTTTATCAGGCCAAAATCATATTGCCCAGTTAGAGCAATTATCAACTTCATTTAAACTATTTATTTATTTATTTATTTGATTAGGGGTTGGTTGGTTGGTTTGCATATCTTAGCTTAATTATATCATTATATATGATATATAATTATATCAGTTTTCATGCAAACTGTAAATGAATAATTACACACAGTGAGCCTGTGTAAATACTGTTCTAATAACTATGACACTTGTGAGAGGGCTTTCCACTAGATTTATGAAGGGGCTGTTAGAATTTGTTTACTCAGTCAGAAGACCATTAATAAAGTGTTCAAATTATTAACACAAATTGTTGTTACTAATGTTATGCCTTTGCAAAATAAGACCATTGGTTTTTAAGTTTTTTTTTTTTTCTTTAACGCTGATATGTGACAGTGTTTACTATTAAAGGAGCTGTATAAATAAAGCTGAATTGAATAAATTTGAACAATTATACAGATCTGGCAACCCTACACGCTCTGAGCGTTGAGTTCGGCTGATGAAATGCATTGTATGAAATGCATTGTAAACAGCAGCTTATCCACCACATTATGTACTGTGACATAATATACACATTAATTGATTGCATATGGTGGATATGCATGAAAACTGCGCTAAAAACAGGTGAGTTGTTTTACCCCAATGATATTTTAACTTTGTTGATACATCACAGACTTTGAATGTTATTTGAGTTGAGATACTTTTTAAAAAAGTTTTGGAAACAAGTATCCAATCTGGCAACCCTGCTAGAAGAGACGACGTCACCCTAACGTTACGTGTGGAATTTCATTTCAAAAATGCCCAAAGAAGTTAATATATAAGTTAATATACATCATATCTAGTAAATAATGATAGGCAAAGAGATCATTATAGTGACTCTCACAGTATCTCTCACAGCATCAGAGAGGAGTGGTGTAAATCAGCACGTGCTCACGTTTTCCATGCCTCTTTTCACTTTATGTGCACTTCATGAATAAGGCCTTGTGAAATCTTGAATGCATCTGCAGTTTACTTCCTTCTCTTTATTTATAAATACGCTTTGCAGAAACACATTGTAGTGCATGCACTTACCTTGCAGGAGATCCTCGTTTAGGCTTTATTGCTCCTACATGCAGAAAAAGATCAAAACAGCAAAAAGAAGAAATGCATGAAGGTTCAAATATGTTTAAATCATGCAGCTTAAAATTATCCTGTGCAGAGGAAATAGAGTTACGACAGTGTTTGCAATCTATAGGGACTTTGCCCCTGATTTGAGTGTCCAGACCTTGAAGTGTGAACCTGAAGGAGGTTTTTTAAAACAGGAAGAAATTGCACAGGTAGCCATGGAGCATATCTTGTGGTCTCTTCATATTTTAATATTAATATATTATTGTGTAACATATGAGAGATATGTCATTTCTCTATCACAATATAAGCACAGCTATGAAAGCACAGTTTTACAGCAACTGATTTTACAGGCACTGATTACAGCAATTTATTTTCCTGTGCCTTTAATTATCACAGACAGCCAATGTCCTTACATTATCTATTTACTGTCATGTGAAGGGATATGGTGTTTGACTTGTATCTCCAGCAACAGAACAAAACTTAGATAGTAACATATGTACTAGGTAACCAAAAGACAACGTCCTGACTGAAAATAAGACTGTAAGGGGATTAATAATGCTGAGGAACCGTATTAAGATTGAAGAGAAGAAGCTGGAGTTTGTCTTTGAGATAGTGAATGTCCAGTTTAATCAGCTGGGGCAGTACAGACTTATGCTGACTGTGGAGAATCCGCTCCAGGAAGGATCTGGCACAGAGGTCCAGCTCAAAGTAAATGAAGAGATCACTCAGGCAAACTGTGCTTCCACCGATACTGTGGAGCAGGCTAGATGGGAAGAAGTCTGTGCATTTTCGAGCAACAAGTTTGTCTTCACTCTGCCTGCAGGTACAATTTTTAAAAATGTTACTTAATTTTTCGGTCATTGTTGCAGGGCAGTCACCATGTGCATAAGATCAAGTCAGTTTTTCCAGAGATGTGGTGATGCCCAATGACCCTGATCAGGATAACCAAAATGCTCATTGAATTGATTTTTTTCTCCTTTTATTAGGCTTTTGCAAGAATGACAGAAACCATGATGTTCGATTAAAAGTGGAGGCCATTCGTGTCACAGACTCAGAGGTTAAAGCTGGTGAGGGATACTTCGCAATTTATCCCAGAACCAACGCCCCCCAGATCAACCTGTACGCAGACCCATGGGAGGAGCTCTATCAGTACAGTGGCATTATGGCATTGCTTCGTGTGCAGAATGATTATCTGTCCATGCATTGTGGGCGCTTGCTGTATTCAGTGGCTCTACATGAAGCTAAGCCTATTAATCTGAATGAAAATAACTCTTCTTGCTTAACTTTAGTAAAAGAGGAGAAACTGTATGATGGAGATCATGGTCCAAGGCTTCATTCTACCCATCTGGACAGTCTGGAATTTTTTCACCAGAATGAAAGTCCGAGTGAAACATCAGATATACAGAAACCCCAAGACACTGAGTACACATTACCCAGCCTGTTGTCTCAAGTGGTAGGATTATTTATTTATTTCATTAAAATTTTAATGGCTTTTTAAATGGCTATAATTCTACCGTGTCCATGTTCCTAGTCCATGTTTGTGTTTTCCTTCTGTAGCCCATTTTGAACACATGGCCTGATGCTAAAATCGACAGCTCCAGGGAAAGCCTTCCATTTTCTCCAAGGAGAGCTGCATGCACTGAGCAATACAAGGCCAAGACTGAGCCTGATTTGAGTGGCCCGGCCTTATTTTCCCATGAGCACTCCAGATCACAAAGTCCTGAGCCTTTCCCATATATTCATGTAAGTAAAGCTACCATGCTTATTCCTCATTTGTCTGCTTCCATTTTCTTGTGTCACTGAATGATAAATGTATCTGACCCTTTTCTGACCTGAAAGGTTGCTCTGAAGCCTCACGTCACATTCACACACTTTTAGCCCCAACATTATGCCCTGACACCTTGAAAAATCCCAGGTCAAATGCGTAATTTCTGAGGTTGTAGTGTTAAGACTTATTCTATTAGTAAGCAGCAGTTGTGATCAGTGAGCCTTGCTGTACTTAATTATGATGTAATTGGTTTGGTGTGTGTTCCTGAATTTATCATGCTGTGTTCAACAGAGAAGGCGGACATGCTTATCACTGGTAACAACTGAATGTTGCCACTGAACTGAAGAAGCGTCTGTGCCTTTTAGGATATATGACACCAATCTGCACCATCTCCTTCTGAGCACACAAACATTTGCTTGCACATGGAAAGGCCAGATGTACATTAAAGTGTTAATGGTTTTTATATGCTTATTTCTTTATGGCAGCAGTGAAAAATGCTGACTTGATTGTGAAGATATTAGGGGGAAAGGCATTAAAATGCAGTTGAAGCATTTCTAAACCTTTATTTTAAATTGTACCTTCTTTTCCTCATACTAAAAAACTTCAGTTGGAGACTACATACAGAGTTCATGTATGCTTTTTACAGCCTTAAAACACTGGATGGAGTCATGTACTGTTTGATTATTACCAGTTTGAGTTCTCAGTACTGACACTAAAAACCGCTTGTACAGATGTACAGTAGGCTTGACATTCTTTGTTGATTACATTTTTAACAATGTGCACAGGCTATAAAAAAGGAAAATCAATTTGTGTCATTGGTGGCAATTTTAAAAGCGATAAAGAGGGCTCGAGTGCATGATAGTTCAGTGAGAGAGCATTATGGAACCAGGTTGGCTGTGACAAGTACAAATATTTTTGATGGTTATTAAACCAGCAGCATTCATCATAAAGACACACACACACACACACACACACACACACACACAGACATGACAGTCTGTCTTCTTGCTTGTCACATTTGCTAGTAGCTGACAGCCGCTTTGATATAGAGAGGAGAAACAGTGCTGTCTGCACATTGCTCCACTTGATTTCCTGGAATTCCTGACTAATCGTGGCATCAACTACCTGTCATGTATTCTCTGTTTGAACAGTGAATTCTCTATAAAAAAATATTAAACAATGACCACAGAATATGAAAACTTAAAAATAAAAGTCAGAGACAAGTAATTAATTGTCTTAGATTCAAAGTATGAAGGCACACAGGTAATGGAAAATTCAGAGAATATTCATGAGAATAGAGTCTGTGTCTTGCTCTAGTTGCTTTTGTTATACTACTAGTAAAGAGAAAAAAATGATTTTGAATATACAGTGCCTTATATGGACATTTAGGTGCCATTGGACAAATAATGTATTTGGAGAAATGGGAAACAGGCGTAACTGTGTCCTTCGGAAACTGAAAAGGTAACTTCTGACGGCAACTGATTAGGGGATAGCAATTTATTTGATATCCTACTTTGTTACATAATTAATTTCAATTCTACAAAATGTGGAAAGTTCGGAGGGGGTTAATACTTATGCAAAGTACTGTAGATATGTAGTACAAACTCAGAGAGTTGGAATGAATGTGGTATTAAAGTATAGAATTACATAAAACATTGAATCACTTTTTGTCTCTGCAGGAGCTTCATTTGGCAGTAAAATCTAAAATATTGTTGCAACTGATTTCTTTGAAGAGAAAAAATATATATATACTCACTTATGTTAGTACAGATATTTTGAATAGGGCTGTGTAGGAGGCAAATGAAGGTCAGGGATTGACATTGGAGATGGAATCTGATCAGTCATTTGCATGTAAAGTACAGATGGAATAACATATAGACCTATCAGGAATATAACTAAACACCAGTGAAACACAATAAGGCTGGAAGACTCCATATTGAAAATAAAGAACATTGAGATGGACTATGCCTTTAATTACTGTTTGTTAGCAGTCTGCCTGGCTCCTCCGCCTTTGCCTGGAGCGCATTAGTGAGCTGTGTTTGCCACATCACACCAACTCCACTGCCAAGGCTTATCAGCACTAATCATCACAACACAGTGATAGTGTGACAGGAACAAGCCTGCTTTAATTAAATGCTGTGGCACCCAACAAAGATTGCTACTAACTACAACTAGTGCAGTAATGTACATAATCCTTATTAATTATGTTTGCCATATCCTATTTTTATTATCTGTTATTCAGTACATGTTTCCCATTATCGATATTTATAATTTGCAAGCATAATCCTCTTGAGAAGTCTTCCTGATAAAAATATATCCTTCCACTGGGAGTCTCTCGCCTGAATATTTCCCTCCTACATCTTTCCCTTTCTAGGGCACAATGGTGGTTTGGTGTTGTAACGTGTTGCTCCCTAGTGTGTGTCCATCTCTGTCTTGCTGTGTTTTCATGGTCAGGACTAACCTCAGCATCTGCTCTTCTCTTCATGCTACACCACACACCATATAGACGTTTGAATAAGTCTTGTGCTGCCATTCATTATGAGCTCTGTTCAGTGGCTCAGGATAAACAGGCTGTAAAAACGTACTCTTGCAAATTAGTGCCGTAATTAATAGCTGAATTTTATAGTGGTCTAGGGAGTGTTTGGGCTAAAGGGTGAGCAGAGGCCTAATTGTGTGCATGCGCTGCTGTCACAAGACAAGTCTTTACATTAGTGATATATGGCTGTGTGTGTGTATGCACATTCGTTTGTGGTCAGTGGAAACCTAGCGGATCAACCTAGCGGGTTTTTAGTCTTTGTGGTTTATCTCAGTTATTGCAGTAGTTTATTCAAGACGTCAATTTACTTCTTGGATTCAATATGTTTGACTTTAGCTTCTAAGACTAATATTTCTGGATTTGATAATTTGATAATTCACAGAAGAGAAAATCAGCGAGAGAGACATTTTCATGCCTACATACAGAACTATGAATGAACTATGATGAAAGAATTCAGATTAAGAATTTTATCTTGCTGTTTCATTCATGACACTTTTTTGTGGTACTTGTATAATATAATGTGTAACATTGTATAAATTAAATGTATAACATTTGAGAGTGTGCTGATTTATAAGGCCTATGAGATATAGTGGAATATTTTACTTTATTTAGCACTATGTTGATATACACTGGGAGCATAGAGGTGCAAAAGGCATCTCCTAAACATTTTTATAAAAACAACAAACATTTTTATTTCAAAAACTGGTTAAGGTTACAATTAGGGTTGAGGTTAGGGCATAGTGTTAATAAGCTTCATTATTATTATGTCTATAAAAAGTCCTGACATAGTGAAATCAACGTGTGTGTGTGTGTGTGTATCCTCACAGTGATGGGATAGTTTTGATGTCCTCATGAAACTGGTGAAATAAGAGAGAAATATTACATGGTTACAGATGTTACGGTTTGTATCTGGTTTAGGTGTAGGAATAGCATTCCTGGACTACAGAAATCATCTTATCCATAGAAAGACAAAAACATTGGAGAACAAGCACAAACAATATACCATGGGACCCAGTAGACCAGTCTGCTATTTGTGCTTTTTGTAGTAATTGGATATCTAATTTCTATCTGATGTATTTTTTAACTTTACATTCAAAATGTTTCGGTTGCTATGGACTGTACAGGCAGAACTCTCATTAGCACATTGTGTTCCTGTGTACATTTGGGTAAGTCAGTTTATTTTACTCTGCATCTATAATTGTTCAGTGTCCTTATGAGACATTAGTTTTTTTTAGAGGCCTTATAAAGATAATTTGTTCCTTGTCCCTTGATGTTCCTCCTTGCTGCGGGGAAACAGAAGAAACCCATAGAACACTTATTGCAGTTATTGATATGGAGCATGAAATTGTATTTGGAGCAATTTCAACAGGCTTACACCAGACTCATCCGTTTTATTTTTATTTGATTAGAAAAGGTTGACAGATCCAACTTGTGGAATTTTATTCCAGGCAGTAGATATGAGACATGTGAGAGTGTAATTATCTTATTTCTAATATGTGATCAGGTTCTTTTAAACTGAATAGAGACTCCTATGCTTTATCTATATCAGATTTCCACACCAAGTCATAACAATGTGTTTTCTTTTAGTAGATCTTGTGCAAGTATTGGAGTTATTTACTGCAGTAATCTGTGTGATAATGTTAAAGGAACACTACACCTTTTATCTACCTAGCATTTTATGTGCCATGCATTTCAATTCAGTAATTAGGGCTTAAGTAATTAAGCATAAAGCTCCATAAATGGCTGAAAATATAATGGAAAGAGATCTTGTTAATTATGATGTCTTTTCATAGTTTTTTGTAAGTTTCAGTGCATAATGATGTCAGCTATTTCAAATGCAGCACATTAACAGAAATGTTATTCATTTAGATCCCCTTCAGAGAACCTGAGAGGTCTGCTTTCATCCTTATAAATGGAGCGTTTACTGGAGCATTAAGTGGTCTCAGGCCAATGCTTTGAACGCACAGTGATGGTCAGTATGATGTTTGTGGAAGTCAGACATGTACAAATGATCAGGCAAGCCCTGATGTTTTATCAAGGGCACCCCACTGTGTGAGTGCAGCCTCCCAACAAGCCAAGTCCCTACAGAGATCAGCATGATGCTCCATTCACTCACTCACTCATGTGCGCGCACACACACACACACACACTCACACACGCACACACACAGAGGAAGAGAGAGAAGCATAAAAGCCTGTCACACTGGATAGTAAATGGCTGCTGTTACTAAGGAAAGTGTGTGGTGATTCAATAGGCAGGGGCGTTAAGTGAATTGAGTAATTTTGGACTATTATGGCTGACTTCTGGACAACTGCCTTGTATTATGTTCTTTCTCTTCTGAAGCATAGGATCATGAAAAATATGCCTGGCAGCATATCCAGAATAGGGGGTGGGGTTGTAGTAAATATAAGTACTTTGTAAAAGATTTTTCTCTTGGATATCACAGCATTTTTTAAATTCCATTTTCTCCAATTTGGTCAAGTCCCACCCACTAGCTGGCTCTTCCCTGTAATAATACATCAGCAATGGTAAAGGCTAGCATGTGTGCCTTCCAAGATATGTAAAGATGACATCTTTTTAAACCTTGGCATGTTGACATGGCAGCTGACCACATTTGGAGGATAGTGTATTCTTCTCCATACACGAGCTCACAGATGTCCTTGATTGGTTTGTGTCACTGTGACTGGCAGCGGTGAGATTGATACTATCATTCCCTCGCAAAGAGCACAGCCAGCTCTGTTCCTGTAGATGGCTGTGACATGCTGGTATTTGAACTCACAATCTGCTGTACTATTTGGTTGTTCCACTCAAGAACCAATCTGACCATGTATAAAAATACCTTAACCATATTGGTATTGCACAAATACTTACTATACACAGACAGTTTTGGCTTAGAGTAAATCATGTGCTCTTATTAAGTTTGCTAACATTGTATAGATAATATATGTGTAAGTGCTGATTAATGTATGCTTAGATGGTAGTATCTGTATCCTGTGTATTTTGCATATTGCTCTTTTCCACCTGTCTTTTTTACTTTAAGCAAAGAGCTAATTATTCTTTCTGCCTTTTTACAATCTAAATGGACTATACCAATGTAAGGATTTGTGCAGGTGCAGTTAATAATAGAAGTGGACCTATGGCAGCTGCTGTATGAGATCTGTAATAAATCATCTCAGATTAAATGGTGATCTCACTCTCCTTGACTATAAGTGATAATCTTTGCAGATAATATTTACAGATACACTGTAATCTTTGAGTCATCCGACTTCCAGGATATGAGCTCTCTGGAGGAGTCTGCAGGACAGATGTTCTCATGAATGTTTGGGTTTGATGGGGGTAGAATGACCCTGAGATGGTGCAATGCAATGTTTCCTGTGAATTTCTGCTGTCGTCGAAATGTGGAAATCATACAGGATACTATCAAGTCATCAAATGATGTCAGACGTATGATAAATTGTATATGTCTGGTTTAAAGTATAATGAAGTACTAAATATGGCTTCCTGTTACAAGCAACTTTCTACAATTACATTCAACACAACACCTCAAGGGCAATTTTCCAATACTCAAGCAGTTTTCCTCTGCACCTCCTCCCATCTCCATAGGGATGCTGGGAAAACCACACCTTTATGAGCTGCTCTTGTAATATGTCTCAGATCCTTAGTTATTAAGGTAACAGATTGTAATCTGTGCATTGTGTGTGGGGGGTGGTCATGTTTTTATCTTAGTTGCTTTGCTGTAATTATAGAAATATCTGACAGGTTTGACATTGAACAGGTTTGGGCGTGGGGGTGGGGGGCTGGGGTGGGGTATTTGGCTGGTCCCCATTAGGAATGTGGGGTGTGGTTGTTGTTTTTATTAAATAAAAATGAAAAACAAGACATTCGTTACTGAAGTTAGGGTTAGGCATAGCAGTAATTTGTGTCATTGAAAGGTACTCATGTATGCGTGTGTGTGTGTGTGTGTGTGTGTGTGTGAGAGAGAGAGAAAGAGAGGGAGAGAGAGAGAGAGAGAGAGAGAGAAAGCGAGAGCAGTGGGTAGGGTGGATGGCAATGCTAATCCCTCAGCAGACTCTTGAGCTAAGAAAAAAACAACACTCTCATTTTGCTACTAATTATGATTGTGGGCTGATGATTGCCTCTGAGCATTTGTAATGTTCTGTCCTAATAGAGAAAAGGTCACCTGTGTTTTATTTGTGAGTTATATGCTGCTACTTTATACTCTCCCATTGAATCCCACCTA
>JAOVVF010000010.1:10941862-10965253 GCA_028565595.1 Duopalatinus emarginatus | reverse complement strand
ACTAATCCTGGGTAGGAACACTGTCACAACAAGTACTAGTACAGTGTTCTCCTTAACTTGTGAAATGCGTATTATAATGCTGGAAATCTATATTATAATATGGGTGAATTGTAGACATATAGGGATGTGCATGGTCAGCAACAATACTCAGGCTGTGGCCAATGATTCTCAACTGGTAATAACGGGCTAAGAAAACACTCCCCACATTGTTATGCCACTACCACTACTTACCTGAACTGATCACACAGATAGTAGTGTTGGTTTCATGCTGTTGATGACAAATTCAGAAATTAAGATTTATCAGATAATTGAAATTCCTGAAACAGCTATGTTCAGCTGTCTGGTTTAGGTGAGCGTGTGACTACTGTAACCTCAAATTCCTGTTCTTGGCTAACAGGAGTGGTTGTCTGCTGTTGTAGCCCATCCGTATAAAGCTTTGTCATATTTTGCATACTGAGATTCCTCTCCATTTTATATTTAAACCAGCCTGTCTGAAACCAACAACCATGCGTTGGTCAAAGTCACTGAGATCACATTTTCTCCCTTTATCCACCACATTTTTTTCTGATATTAAATGTGAACTTTTGATTGTGCCGCTGCCACATGATACCATGAACAAGCATCTGTACAGGCATCACTAACTTTACTCTCCTGTATAATTGGTAGTAACAATAAAGAAATCTTGGTTAGTGTGCGATTCTTAGTGCATGTAACAAATATTTACCAGATTTCACTATAAGAAATATTTCCAGGCCCATGCTAGATACTATGTTTTCTGGGGTCCTCAGATGTTTTGGGTCTTTTGAACATCAGTCACCCTTGCCCAGGCACCCCATCCTGGGGTGATAAGACCCTGGCTTGAGTCCAAACATCTTATTTTCTATGGATTACCCCACTCGTCCTTCAGCCTTGCCAACATGCCTAAAACTACCAAATCCAGGCCTCCCAAGTCCCAGTGGCACCATTAAAGCATACCCAGTGCCACTATCTCTATATGAGTCTCTCATTACACCACAACACAATGTCCACCCAACACAACCAGAGCCAAACTGGCCTCCCTAATGGCTAAGGTTGTAGTAAATCACATTGGCACCATTAGATTAGATTGGATTAGATTAGATTAGATTCAACTTTATTGTTATTGTTCAGAGTACAGGTACAGAGCAGTTAGCCTCTAAACAGAAGTGCAAAATACAGTATTATTGCCATTATTATTTACAAATTAAGTATGCATACTTAGTGCCCTGGTTCCATAAGTATTTGTCTTCTTACCCTAATACCACTCAGACATAAATGAGTTCATCCATATGTAACATATAAAACATTATATTTGTCTTAAACTCATCACATTTTGTCAACCACACGTAGGAAAATATCGAAACAATCCTTTATCCCACTGAAAACTTTGCAAAACTGCTTTTTGTCACCTTGCTTTCTTTTTTCCCCCTTGGGAGTAAGAGGCTTATTTTATAAGACGCTAACAAATTGAAGCTCTGGGAGAAAATCCTTCACTTGAACAAACCACAGCTTTGTGGAAAAAGCCAAGTCTGTGGGAGAATGCTTATTAAACTGCACATGGGAAGGGACCTTGAGTCATAGATAGACGCAGCCTTATTGTTTTCTGGTGATTATTTTTCACGCCTTTCATTTCAGTTGAATAGAAACAGCACTCACCCCTGTGCTTTGAATGGTAAAGAGTATTTCAAGGTTGCTACTGAGGTAGTATTGCACAAGATTGACTTCCAGAAGCTCCCAACTGCTGCTGTGAAAAGCCATTCCTACTACAGCTACACATCTATTATACGACTGACCTGTTGCTTAGGAACCACAATGATTTCATGTGTCAGTTTCTATTTTAACCAAGGTTATTACAGAGAATCCGCATGTTCATTGTTTTGTGTTCTATGTGATTGAATACACAAAATGGCTAATTCATTTAATTATATTTTAAGATCCAGATTAGCAGTTTTCTTCTCGTGTCCTCCAGTGCTCAGGTTCTTATGGACATTCCAACAGTGTTTAGTTTAGAGATTTTGGTGCTAAATTAAATGCGCATACTTTAAGGCATTTCATAAGCCTATCCGTGCAACTTCTCACTACTTCTCACTAATGCGCCCTACGTCAGAGATGATTATGCTCTGTGTAAAACTCAAAGGGTATGCTGTATTAAAAAACTGTCAGTAGTAAAACGGCTTCATGCATGTTCACACCCTAAAGACAGTACAGTAAATTGCATAAAAATGTTAATGGTTTCATTTGTCTTTTATTACTAGACTTAATGCAATCATACCTTTTATCCATTTATAGCTACATTTAATAATGAGCAGTTTCCATGAAACTTACTGACTGTTAGAAAGCACTGACACACAGGACTCTTTCTATAAATTATAAAATAAATGTCTACTTACAGAATCCATCACCATATTACTGATTGGATGTCTTAAATATCCTTTAGTATTAGCCTTAGATCACAAAAGTTCCTGTGTTACTATACACATAATAATATATTAGGACAAGCATATTAAGTTTAAACTACTTTCAGTGCCATGTCAGGATTTCTGACTAGTCACAGTTAATAATTTAACAGCCGTGGAACAAATTTATGATATTTTTTTTCCTTATAACCATATACACATGCTTACTTGGTTACCTACTAAACCAGTGTTTTTTGTTTTTTGTTTTCTTTTTTTGGGCCAGGTAACAGACTCTCCCCTGAGTAAAGAAAGTGCCTTTCTGTCCCTGCCCTGTCTCAATCATGTGTCCCAGCCAGGGCATGAGATTATTAGCATCACTCTACATGGAGCCACCAGTCTTCCCCTGCTGACAGACGGCGGAGTTCCACTGCCATTCGCTATCGTGTGAGTAACAGATCTGCCAATCCTAAACCTGGCACAGATCAGCTCATGCTGAAGATCCCAAATTAATCTCAAAAGCAGTTATTTTATAATGTTTCTCGTTAGAAGCATGCCTAGTAGAAAAATGCTAGAACATTATATAATGTGGGTTGTGCTATGCACTTTTTACTGTGTGTAGAGTCTATAGATATTAAAAGAAAATTCAATGCTGCATCCCAAACCACATAGTGCACACTAAATCATATGTATTAATGCTAATGATCGCTGGTGTACTGATATAGTATACTTTTTGAGCCTACATTAGATTCCCTCAAAGTTTGACTGCTTATGTACACGGTGTCTTAGAATGAACTGGTGTCCCATTCAGGCTAGGCAGAAAAGCAAAACCTGTCTAACAAGCTAGAGAACTAACATTAGTTGGTTCTGCTGGCTATATGTGCTCTTGGTCATTGAATTGCCAGTGGCACTGTGTAACTGTAACTGTGTAACGTTTCTGCATAATATGCTAATAATAATAATAATAATAATAAAAACAATAACAGACATTACAGCATTTAATGTTATAGTAAAATAACCTGCCAAGCTGTTTGTCATATTTAATGGTAAATGATTAGGAATTTCCATTTAGGTCTTAGATTATCTGTCTTCTTATATATTATCAAAGATCTTGCAGTCTCTAAGCGGTGAGTGACCACAATATTACCATTTCCTGTGTTTTTGCTAATGAGTTTCGCTCTGCTGGAGATGCCATCTGCTTAAGCGTCAGTAATGCTGCATGTATGGATTATTAATAAGATGGATATAAAAAAGCTTGCACACACACCACACAATGCAATAACACATGCTTACATACTTATTATATTGTGTGTGTGTGTGTGTGTGTGTGTGTGTGTGAAGTATTTCTGCATGGTTTTTAAAAAGTGGCAGGTTTTTAGTGAACAGGAAGATGACTGTCAAGGATACACATGTTCATCCTTGTATGATTCTGCTTTATTTTGCTGTCTTCGTACACTCCTGGCCTGAACCTCATTGCACACCTGGACGAATCCATGTAATGGGGCTTTTAGTGCCTTGTGTGAGACATGCTACATTTGGCAATTTCAACAAAGTCAGCTAGGCGTATGATTATTCGAAAGAAATTCTGGAAGAATTCTTTAGACACCTGGTGTGTCTTTGTATGTGTGTATGTGTATGTATGTACATATACATATACACCCACCTTTACTTTGTTTACTGATTTCTAATGCCTATATAACATTACTGTTTATATACATTTATGAAGAAAATAAATAATAAAAATAAAGATTTAACAAAAAGATTTTGAACATTTTATTTTAGGTTATCAAGGAACAAAGTCTACATCTAATTATCATTGAGCCCTATAAAATTAGGACAATATTTTTGTCAAATTACTCTTAAAATGTGCATTAGCAGTTTTCACATGACATCCTCTAAATATAAGCTTGTATCAACTATGTTTTCACTGTAATTACAAAGGTACCTTAGGTTGTGACCTAAAGCTGTTATCGCCTAATTACTAATGACATACATATTTTATTACAATCTCAATACTATCATTAAATAATCTGGACTCTAAATTTACTTTCTAAAGTCTCACCCAAGCATTATATCTGTTTTTTTCACCTGTCCATTTCTTGTTTCTGAATATTGTCTAGATTTATCAGTTGCATTGGTGATTTTTTTTTTTTGCTTGCACAATATCCATAAGAATATAACACAGATCAGTTCTGAATCTACTGTATTAAAATGTGTGCCATTACATAGATAACTGTATACTTGATGTTTTGGTGGAAAAATAAATCCTGTCAGTGCCAAATAATGAGATCCTTATGAATAATAAATTCTAATATTTCCGTATGACCTTGCTTGGCAAATGCAAGCCACAAACAGAGTTCTGTAAATTGTAGTGGTTTGCCTTTTTCTTGAAGAAAAGCCGATTCTACAATCAGTCCAGTTCTAAACTGTCATTGTCATTGTCATAGATTAATGATTTCTTGCTACAACACACATACTAAACCCAACAATTAGCTGGTCAGTTGAACAAGGAGGCTTTAAACCTGGAAATCCTTAATCAGTGCTGGACTCCTGTTCTCTGGGACTGGAGATGTGTATCTCTGGCCTGCACCCATTACTAATTATACTAGTGGACTAGTGATTCTTCCAAAAGCCTTCTTGTTTAGTAGTGGACTCAATCATTCCTTGACTGCACCGGCTAGCCAGTTCAGATGAGCTTTAATCAGCAACGTTCTGACACACACTGTGTCAGAGTGTTGAGATGGCCACCATCAGAGGCGTTAGCTTCAGAGAAAGAGCTTCAAATGGAATGGAAGAGTGTTTTTTTTTCTAAGCCACATTGTCATAAATTTTTCATCTGCAGCTGGCTTTGAGGCAGACTGAAGAGGGGGCAGCCCAGGCAAGGGGCAAATCGAAGGCTTCAAACCAACTGGGGCTTTCAGAGTGAGGGGGAGGGTTGCTGTACAAAAAGAAAGAAAACACTCTTGTTATTTACTGTAGAAGAACAAAGACCATCTCATGCTCAAGGGTTTTGAACCAACTTTGCTTTATATGTGTCAATCAGAGATCATTAGAGTCTTGTTTTCAGAGTCTTGATTGGTGTGTATGATGTGCATTTATGGTAGTGCATATTGTACCTCTTGCATATGGTGTATGTGTTTTTACATGTTCAAATATGATATTCATATGGTATAATAAAATATCTTGTTTACCATATGTACTAATGTACTAGTATAATCAGTCACAGCCGTTATGGTATAATGTTTTACAGTAGTGTTGAAATTCAGTAGTAAATGTTTCAATTTCTATCTTTTTTCAAATTTTAAATCAATAGACAAACATAAGCCCACTGGGTGTTCAGTAAGGGATAACCTTTGCCAAGGTCTCAGTTCAGGTAATGATAAATGATTGATTACTACCTGACCATACTTGATAATGTGTAATGTTTTTTTTAGGGATTCATAGTTTTGATGTTTAATTCTTTGAACAAATCTTCTTCACTTTGTTGACTTTGGCACTTTGAATGCCTACATTGAGAAGTGACTAATTTTGTCTTTTAAATAAAAGTAAACGATAGCAAAACATTCTTACATTACTTCCTCTGGGTTCTGCTTCTGTACAGAGGCTAATGCGATCTGACTTCCTTGGCCTTATTATTACAGCCAAAATCTCCAGAGATAAACCCACTAATAAACTGGAAACTGTGCAAGGTTTTTATCTAGTTATGTTTTTTTGCATTAAATCATAGTCTACAACCCTGTTGTATGCCACCATTTCTTTTCAAATGTAACATTCAGATTTTGAATAATGGTTTACTTTGTTGCACCTAACGGTTTTTCATGACACTGATGGTTAGAGCAGTTGTTTATTTTTACTAATGCTTTAGTATTTTACAATATGTATTATGACTCAAATCAAAGATTTATGCCCCATCCTTTAAATTGATGTCATGCATTTTGCATGAAGACAAGACTCCACCGAGTTTTAATAACTACATTATCAAAACTCTTTCCTTTTAGCAGAACAAACTGGAGCATGAAAAGGAATCATCTGTTGACTATATAAAGGCACTTATTATTGGAGATCTGGGACAGAATTAGGATTTTTATGAATACTGATTGCAGTCAAAGTACTTTTTTAAGTACTTTTTAAGAATAGCAAACAGCTCCACTTAGTTGCTCAGTGAATAATGTATTCTGGAAGATAAAAGGTTTTTGTTGTGTTTTTCTGTGCATTACATGAAAAAATGTTTCACTAATGAACCCTTACCTTCTCTCCTGCTGTTTTCCACACATCTGTGTTTGTCTAACCATGATCATGCTCATTACATTCTCTTGCTGTCTCTCAGATCGCCTGTTTCCTAATCCTGCATTTTGTACTCAGCTCATACACAGGGCAGGTCTGGGGTTTAGATGAGGGAAGAAAGTGGGGTGTTGTTGGATTGTCAATGCTGCCTATGCATAAGGCTTCCAGATTACCAGCAGAAGATCCCCAATGTGTCCAAACCCAAATAAGGTCAAAAGTGATATAGCATGTTTTGATCCTTGGTCTGTTGGACCTTTGAAGAAACATTTATTAGTCATTTCATACTAGTTTGTCAAAATTTGAAATACATGTTTCTTATATATTGAGTAGTTATGAAAATGATGCAAAACATGCAAATTTCACAAAACATTTTTCAACATTTTCATGTTATGTGCATGTCTGATTACTGTCAGTCAAATCCAGTTGTTAAGTTATTGCATATTAAATCATTTACGTTTATTTACAGTTTTGCATAAAAAATGGAAAATCTGTACAAAATTTTACAGCAAACGTTCCTCTTTAGATGTACAGTAAACAGGTTTTTGTGTTGTTTTAGTGGGGGATTAGAGCATATAGTGTTCACTTGTTCAAAGATTGGTGTGTGGAGGAAAAACAGCTAAATTATTAAATAGCTATTAGAATATGTATGATAAATTGTAATAATGTATCTAATTTAAGTTTGTTTATTTTGTGTGGTTAAATGGTAATGGTATAGAGAATTTTAGAGAAAATTAAATAAAAAGATTTTTTTGTTTATAGTTGTAAGAGGATTAAAATACTGTAACATAATACTTATTCCAGTCCTGAAAACAGTTGCAGTGTAAATCTGTAGTAAATTAAGTCTTTGCCTATTCTATAAAATATTAAAGAGAAAAAAATTCTACAATCAGCTAAATATTTAAGTCCGATACTGTGCATTTATGTGAACACTTTCAGGGGAACCAAAGAGGACAGGATGGGTAGGTGGGGGAGCCAGGCCGTAACACACTGTGCTCTGCAATCCACTCACAATCCCTGCTGGGAGGAGAACCTATCAGTAGAGCTTGTGGATGTTGAAGTCTACACGAAGGGTAAGCTTTTTCCTAGCTAATGCAGATGAGTAAAATCATCACTAATGTTCTGTGGGCTGGGGTCAGTCAATAAATTATACAGGCCATAGCCAGACATCCTTGTGGATTTCACATTTCTGCAGAAGTGTTCAACTGGCATAACCCATGTTCTTATTTTTCTTTATCCTGGCTGTGCTCCAGTACTGCACATTTGGAGTAAACCAATAGGTCATAGTTAAAAAAAAAGAAAACTGCAATATCTTGTGTTCTGTTTAAAATGGCGTACTAGTATACTGCATATTATTCCTTGTTGAGTATTTTCACAGTTAATTATTTACAAGATATTTATTTGTAATAATTAAAGTTGAAATAGTGCAAAGATTTGGTAGGATAAGGCCACGAGGCACTGAACTTACACTGAACTTTACCTAAAGTTCAGTGTAAAATAGCAGTGATATAAATAGTATAAACAGCTTATTTGTTCTTATGTCTTCCCTTTACCTAGTGTCACAATTTTTTCGAGCAATTTAGGGGGAAATTTTTAAAACACTCCAAATATGCATTTATTTGTACAGTAGAAAATGCTTACTTTTTGTATTTGTTTAAAAATGTTTAAATGATTATTAAACAATAAAACATGTCTTGAACTACATCTACAGATTAACTGGATGGGATTTCTATTAGATGTTTTTAAACTAAGAATCTTTATCCACAATATGTATAATATTTTTCCCACAGCAGACAAAAGAATGAGAAAAAAATGAAGAAAATGACTCATATTTCCAGGCTATGGTTGTATATAACAGCCATGTACTGAATTTTAATTGAGCAAGTATTGTTCTCCACTGTGGGCTAGAAAGACTGACAGAGGCAGCAATATTGAGATACAAAATGTGTGACATGAAATTCTATTTGTGCGAAATTGGTTTGTCCTGATCTGTGAGTCCGCACTTTGAATGGGCTCCTGTGTTGATGATAATTATAGTGTGTGGGTCTGATTATTCCAGCCTCATGGTTTCTGCCTGTTAAGTGACAGAATAATTACCCACTGGGCTTAATGGTTTTCCCAACAAGAGAAGAGGGAATGATTGCTCTGGATTTGCTCTTGAAGTGTCAGGAATGCTGATCAAGTCAGGAGACAATGGTGCCAAAGCATCTCTAACAGGTGCAATATTCCAAGTGTCTGCTCCCACTCCCTTTTCAGCTTTATGTGGTTCCCCCAGGCTGAGAAATAAACTCATTGGCTGAAGGTAAAGTCAGGAGGCTGGCATTGTCAAACTGGTATAAAGATATCAGATGTGTTACTGAGCAGCCTTAAAACACATTTCTAAAGGCATTGGCTGTTGACTTGTAAGAAAAAAAATTATTTTTAACTCGAGTCACAGAAGACCCTCTAGTGCAGGGGCATATCCCAGTCATTCTTAAAACGTAAGTTAGTACTGAGCCTATGGCTGAATGATTAAATAATTTGAACTTATTTGTACCTCAGATTTAACTTTTTTTTTATTCTCATTTATTCATTTGTCAACAGTAAATGCTTTTATCCTAGGTAGGGTCACAGGGTATCCAGTGGAACTCAACTGAGTGCACAACCATTGAGAACATGCAAAGAAACTCCACACAAAAACTCAAGATCAAAATATATAACCTGGAGCTGTGAGGTGGCAACTTGATGCATTGCACCACCCTGTGTGCCACCCTTTAAAGTATCAGTATTTACTATTAGTGCATTGTTGGACTTGGAATGGAATAGAGATTTTGATTAGAATTTTTGATTATGAACACATAGTGATTATGAATGAACCTCAACCGTTGCGTCTCCTGTGAGAATTATATAAATGTGGTAGTACACTCTTATTAAAATGATTAAGGTCATTTAACAATTTTTTTTTTCCGCAAATATTATAGATAGAGTTAAATGTGTTGACCTTCCCTATGTTGATTATATCTGTATCCTGGTCATGAGTGTTTTTTCTTTGCTGTGCCTTGCAGATGTTGTAATAAATATAGCAGATGGTCCATCAAAAGAGCTTCTGGCCCATTTCAGGATTCCTTCATCTTATCTGAAGCCTTTTCAACACTACCATCTGAAGCTGGTACAGGTAAGGGTCTTCATCCATCCAGCATGTATAATCGTTATAACTGTAAAAAGCATTTACATTAACCTCTGACATATCTATGCTCCACCTTAGATGATTACATCTACCCAACTCAGAACCTCTTATAGTTTAGTGGGTGATGTCTGCTTTTCTACATCAAAATATGTAGATTGGCCACTTTACATAGCCCTGAGTTGTGAATGAATGTGTAAGTGTGTGTGTGTGTGTGTGTGTGTGTGTGTGTGTGCGTGTGTGTGTGTGCGTGTGTGTGCATGGTGCTCTGTAACGAACTCTTACTCCCGAAGTCCTTGAATAGGATTTGGCTCAACCAGGTCAGGCTAATGCAGTCACTGAAAATGAATGATGTCTGTGATTGACTGTATAATGCTCCATGATTAGTTTCAGTCAGTAACAATCACCCGCTTTTGTACAGTTCCACAAACTTTATCAAATTATGCCTACAGTCAGCACAACAGAACACTTTGTGATACAGCTCACCCTCCCTATTCCTGACATTTTAGTTTTAGGCCCTAAGTCACTGTGGTAAGACAGGTCTAATATATCATTAGTTTAAGGGAGACCTACACGCTGCTGGAGCCAGTGTGTTCATCATCGGCACTGAGGGGCTTTGTCAGGATTGAGCAAGAGGAGCTGCCTCAGGGGCAATCCATCAAACGAGACTTGTGCAGGGTTTATAGAAGGAAATGAATAAACCATATTCTCTAGAACCCTCTGAGGTCAGTTACTACAGGGGCAGTAGTTTAATGGCATCTTGAACAATAGTGAGCTGTAAGAAAACAAACAAAATTTTTATATATACTGTGGGAGCACTGAAACAAAGATCAAGTGGGATTCCGAAAGCATACATTAAGTTTGGCTTGTATAGATAACGCTTGCCAATTTGATTTTCAGACAAAAATATAGAACAGGTTTCTGAAGCTAAGCTCCTTGTACACCTTAGCAAAATATGATTGAGCTTCCTAGGTTTATGTGTTTTGGATTGTAATCTGTGACCCTGAACAGCCTGTGGCTGAGTTTAGAGTTTCTTGTTATTAATGATTAATAGGCAGTCCCTCCTCCAGACCAGTCCAGCATCAGCTGACTCAATATCGATTGTTAGTAGATTGACAGTAAACATGCAGAGGATATATTCTAAAGACTTTACTGTGACTCACTGTGACTTACTGGTATAGCAGATGGCTGCTATATTTCCAAGAGCAAAGCATGAATAATATAAATAAGAGTAAGAAAAAGAGTGAGAGAAATTTATTTTCTTTCTTTTTTTGCCTCACTCTGTTTTGTCATTTAGCTGTCAGTCACTAGCCAAAGCCCACAGACCAGAGGAGATGTGAGTTTACACATGATTGGGCTTCTCTGCTCCAGTCTGCACAGCTTCTCTGCACCAGGACTAGCAGACTCCACTACATAAATTATTCATCAGTCACTCTGTGACCATAGTGCTGTCGGCGCTATAATTTCACTCTCTCTACTGAATTACAATGGTCATAATTAGCTATGCCAATTTCATATTTTTCTTCTACTCTAAAGAATAGTTTTTCTCTTGTACTTTAGTAGTGAGGTAAATGGAGGATTAGTAGTGATTACAATGATTGCAGATAGATCTGTCAATAGGAATCATATAAAAGACATCGATTAAATGATTGCAGGCTGACTGTAACTAGTTATTCATCAAACTCCTAACAGACAGCATGATCTGTTCTGATGAAGCTATGCTCAGGGGTCAGTGGGACCCTAGCTCTTTTTTATGGTCCCCATAAAAATTGATTGGTTCAGTGTTGTGATATTGAAGCACACTCCGGAGAACACCGATCTGTAATCAAACATGCAGCGTGGCCTTGTGGAATCTCTCTCCATCACTCTGCCATTACAGCAAGCACACAAACAGATGGCCACATTTAAACATAACCTATTACTATCATAAGGAGTGGTAATATTTAGAGACTTAATTTATTTACTTCTTCTCTGTGGATGCCATGACTATAACCAATATTCTATTTAATCTGAAATTGAATCTTATTTTTGTTTCGTCTTAGAACTTTCCTGAATATAACTATATAAACATAATTACTTTAGACATCCATATGTTTGATTTAATTGTGCCTAACATTGATCTTGCAGTTTGTCTGTCTCCCCCTCCTCTCTTTCTCTCTCTCTCTCTCTCTGTGTATGTGTGTGTATGCACGCATGCTTTAGCCCCACAGGGCAGTACCCTCAGGAGTGCACGTTTATGTTACCATGGTGCGGAAACTCAGCCTCCTCCCCAGACTCCCTTGCTTCTCCTTCACTGGCTTTGAGGTTTGCACTTCCTGCTTCCAGCCACAACATGTCTGTCTGCTCTACACAATAGCTTAGTTTAGTAACACTTTTATGATCACAGAAAGCGTTTTGGCATGCTGCAATACAACAATGCCAGCTAATGGTGTTATTTGGCACTGTGCATGTACTGTAAATGGATTGGACTTTGTCAGAGCATCACTGTGCCCTGAACCTTGCAGTTGCAACAATTATCTGTTACATGTTTTATGTATTTGAATGTCAGAAATGTTTTTCACTGATTGGATACCTGATTTCGTTTTTCTGTCTGGTAGTCTTTTTTTTTTTGTTGCAGCAAAAAAAAGCTAATTTAATAGATGCCGTCTTGCAGTTTCCCATTAACTGAGTTCATTCATCGATCTGATGCATACCAGGAAGTATTGAATAACAGATGAGTCTAAAATGCACCCTTTTTCTATTGCTGTTTGCCTTTGTCTCTCTGTCCCTAAAATCCTACCTTCCTTTTCAGTTTAATAGTCAAATAATGTTTTGTCAGTCACTCTGTAATGTTAATTTATCTGTCAATCACACTGACTCTATTTTTCGCTCACAAATACCATGTTTTTTTCCTCCTCTTCTTATTATCAGGTACTGTTGCAGTCCACTGACAGTCCGTTGAAAAACCCAGTAGGACCGCTATTAGCTGTTGCCCGTATTGTTGCTGATTATGATTCTTACAGGTACACACCCTCTCTCTAAAATGCTTTGACTACATCCTTCACAGCTACAGTATGGTGTAGATGAACGTTCTGTGCTGTTCTGCAAGTGCTTAGAGCACAGTGCTGCATTAAAACATCTTATCATACTCCATGCTAATGCACTTAAGGCCCATCACTTAACAGAGAAAATGCATAATGATTCATGGCTGCAGACACATAAATGAGATGCCTGAACGCTTAGAGGCACTGATAGGGGGGTGTATGTGCAAAGTAAAGAGCTTTTTTTACTGAGGGCTTATGACTGGATTTCATTTATGCTTCAAGTGCGTACTTGTGGCACTTATAGTGGGCTAGAACAGAGATTTTGGCAGAGTTCCATCTCCAGTGCTCTTTGCGAATCTGTTTACCCTCATGAAATATTGACTGGAGCAATAACTGAAGCCAGTGTCCTCTGTCTGTTTATTTGTATTTATCTTGTATGTTCACTCACAATTTTAATACAAATCTGTGAATTTAAAAAATAAATAAATCAGTGCAATGTTTATTAAAACTACTTTAACCTCTCTTGGTTTAATTAGTTAATCTTGTGTTTGCCAAAGATGTATGGATTTGGTGTAATTTGCTTGTGTTTATGATTAACTTAAACAAATTGCAGCATACATGAAGGCAAGAAAATCATCTTGATATGTTGTAGGAATTGTTTGGTCTTGTCTTTAGTGCTTAGAATAAAACAAAATTACTGTTTTGAATGAGACAGGTTCAGTCCAGCTTAACCAAATGTGTATTATGTTACTACTAGTACTGTGTGCATTCACATGTGAGCATGCATACTTGTCTGTGTGTGCACATATATGTTTTTGTAAACCAAAGATGGGCAGAAATAGCTAAAATCCTAGCATAAAATTGAAGCATACAGAATAGTCTGTAAATACAAAATCAACTCAAACATGCAAGTATTATGCAAAGAGAAAATGAGATTAGTAGTACTATCATTCTGGTAGATAATGGCTACTTTCCTGAAATCACAATAATTGTATTTTAATAGTTGATAGTAGACACTGATAAAGCAGCATTCTATCACATATCCAGGCCTTATTAACTGTTGATGACAAAAGACAAATTGCCTGTTGTTTACATTGGGCTTCTCCTTGTCAACTAATTAATAATAATAATAATAATAATAATAATAATAATAATAATGGAACCCTTTTCACTCCCTCTTGTATTTGCAGACTACTGTTCTAATACTTCATTGTATACTGCTGTATTTAGTTATTATTTACCATATGTCTTTTTACTATCAGTGAACATACAAATCACATACTGCCTTTTTTCTACAAGTGATTATTTTGGATTTAACCCACTGTTTCTCAAATACATCTACTGGAAATGCTGCCTATGTGTGTCAGTTTGTGCATGCACATATACACTGCACCCTTCAGATGTCTTTCACCATCCTTTCAGCAGGTCCTGACACTCACACACTGTGCTGCTAATAATAGTGAGGCTTGCCAAGCTGCACTATTGGGAGCGTGAATTCATGTTTTATTTATTTTTTTGATTCATTCCCAAATGGGTTTCCTGTGCCAGTGTTGTAACTGTAATCTCAGAATGACTGCTTGGCTGTCACCTTCACGTTTTCATTTTCTGGCTATGCGCTGTGGAATAAGCGTGTGTGCGTGTGTGTTTGTGTGGTGCGTGTGTGTGCGCATGTGTCTGTGTGGTGTGTGCGTGTGTGTGCATGCTCACCATCTCATCATTCAGCCAATTTCTGGAACAAAGAACTCTTCTTATGGTGACTATGTCTCTGTCAGTCACAGTCAAATAGAAAACAGAATTGCTTCTTTTTTCCTTTCTACTCTTCCTCTCTGTACCTGTCTCCTGTATGCAGTTTATCTGTCCATCTTATCATTTCTGTGTGTGTGTGTGATTACAGAGAGACTGTGCTGCTGCGTGTGCCCAGGGCAGCATGCGTCGGTGTGATGTCTGTTCCGTTCCCACAGCCTCCAGAATCTGTCTTCACTCTGCCTGTGGTCACAGCTCAGGGCCAGCCTCAGGTCAGACACATTTCCCATAAACCCATTCCTGACTCACTCATGTGTCAGCTTTTTCACACTTTTTCTTCATTTTGGCTTGCTGTTACTTTGACTTATACATTGGATATTTTATTTAGTGGAATGTGAAGCTGATAAAATGAATTTAATGTGTGCTAAAGTTGTACATTGTACATTGCTTAACCAAGCGTTTCTGTAATAGATATATTAGTCACACACTGGCAAAAAAAAAAGTGTTTTAATCTGTCCTAATTCTCTCTATCCTTCTCTTTAATTTTCTGTACTCCTCTGCCAATGCCCTGCTTACACAAACATCCCCTCATACTCATGCACAGAGAACACTCTGACTGGCCTTACTAGGTGACGTGTCATCATCGCCTGCTCTCTCACTTGAGGCTAATGTGAATCCCACAGAGACAGGGCCATATTGATCTATGTGCTGCACAGCTTTTTTCAGCCACTGATTTATATGCATGTGTGTGCACTCATTTGTACTTTGTAAACATGTGAACATGTGCAGATGTTCGACTCATTGCAGTAAAGAACACAATGCAACAGTTGTTTTTTGTTGTTTTTTTTTTGTGGGTTACATGTAAACATCCCTATGTATTGCATAAGTCGCAGTGACCACCACCTGCCCTGGAATGTGTGTTTTGGCATGTTAGTGTGTGCATGAGTGTGTGTGGAGGCAACGGGAACAGCCTAGCATGCTGGTCCTGTACCATCTGTGCCCAGTCAGTGCTGTGGCATGTCTCCATGTACAGGACGTTCTATAGCCAATCCTATAGTGGTCACATTGTATGATCTGCATAATTTTAAAAAATCTGTACTTCTACTTATCAGTATGAGATGTTAACGATATTAACAAGACCAGACTGAATTTATTTTTATACTCTGATAAGTAAATGTATGATGAACTATATGTATATTTGTCCATGACCCTTATCTAACCGCCAAACACATTTAGGCAAAACCCTTAAATCTGCATTCGTTTGCATGATTAGAATGTCAGTGTGCTGTGTAATTGCCCCATGTGATTAAGCCAGAGATTGAATCAATGCTGAATGGAAGAGTCACTGTCACTATTGACCTTCGTGTGAGCTCTGGGTTGCTGGTGACATTTCGGTAGCAGAGTTCTCAGGGGAGAGGCACTCATCTGTAGCAGCCCATCTTTCACTCCTGATGTCTGAGGACTTTAGCTGCACACAGTTGGCATGCAAAAACTCAGTTAACTATTTAATATTCACAGAACTATACCGGTGTGCTTCAGTAATGCTTATTTGTCCTTATTAGTTTGTTGTATGTTGTAACAGAGTTTTAAACAATTGTAGTTAAAGTAGCAGAGTCATTGTGGAGTTTATTATTATGAGAGTAATGACTGCCAACATGTGTGTCCATCCAGGCTGGTTTGACCACTCGGAACCCCATACCCTCCACCTCTTAACCCCATTCCTTGTAGTGTACCATATCCTCCAGTACTTCTCTGTATCACCATACCTAGGACAGCCTCAGGTTACTGTGCCAAGCAGCAGGCCAAAGCTTGGTGGCCGCAGGGAATAGGCCATCTGCTAGCTATGCCATCCCTGCTGGTTTTCCCACCCATGCAGAAGCAGGCAGGCGCCATACACACTCACACCTAATTTCAGAACAACAGTATTACCCTCAGGGCCCAACAAGTACTATGCCAGCTTGTCATGTCCAGATCCATTCTACCCACAGTGCCAGAGATACGGACTCTAATTTAGACATAAAGGCTTGGAATCCTTTCTTGTTTTTTTTTTTCCTCTGCTAGTCCCACTGAACTGCATAGACCTGCCTGACTGGAAATTGCATGGCTTTCTGATCAACTGCTCCTATCTTCCCAGCTTTTAATCCTGATGACTTGTTATATTCTTATTGAAAAACTCATATCTGTTTTCCTAAGCAATTAATAGTGCAGTAGTCCAGAGCTCAATGCTATAAAAACCAACCTAACTGTAAATAGCAATAATAGTTCTGACTATGTGCAAGATTTGATCATGAAACCTAAAATAACTTTCTATAATTATGTTCATTTACTAAGTAGGATATGTAACTGAGATTTAGATTCATTTAAATTAAATTATAATCAAATCAAATATTATCAAATCACCTCACATTTACTTACTGCTTCGGATAAATCAATATGTCCTATTGAAAATGTTTAGATTTCACAGCCGGGTTCACCTGAGGAACAGCCAGTGTGGAACCACTGCTTTCTGTTCCTGGGTCGTGACTGTGCCACTGCCTTCACTCCAGGAGCAGCTTTGGTACTTGAGTATTATCCAACAGCTAAAGGTAAAGACTACAGTCTGTTATTCAGAACACTAGAAAGTGTGTTTTAATATTTCTGGCCTCTAGTGAGAAAAACAATATTATCTCTCTCCGTATGTATCTAATATTTCTTATGGAAAGAAATTACCAGCTGCAAAAATAATTAAATGTTATTGCAAAGCTGCAGTGGGCCAGTTTGGGTGTCTGTCTGTCTGGTTAACCCCAAAAATGAAAAGAAAATTTCATTTAAAATTTTCATTCTTATTGGTCTGCATCAGCACTGCAGACATTTCAACAGCTGGTAACTGATGCCCATTTTATTACAACATGTTACTGTCCAACATCTTAGTTAAAGCCTGACTTTTACTATGTGAAGAAATTGCTCTTAATTAGCATAGGTTTTTAAAGACTTAGTCAAACTTACTCACAGTAGGCTGATAGCCTGGGGAGGAGTAAACCATAAATAATGGCTCCTGAGTAGCATAACAGAAAAGTATTTGCTCTATTATTTGAAAATTGCAAGTTCAAATCCTGGTAATGTCACAGCCATCTGTGGCTAGGAGCCAGGAAAATAGCCATGCTCTCAGATAGCATTTTCTCCTTCCCCTGGCCAATCATGTAAGTTCATGCAAAAAGAAATGGGTAGATAGTGTTTTTATTTGAGTCTGTTATGTTACCACCAGACATTATATGAGCAGCAGGTTGAAAAGAGGGCCGGTTGGCTTCATGTGCCTTGAAAGAAAACAAGATGGCCCCCGTTGTGGTCGGTTTGATCTCTGGTACCAACATGACATGGCATGGCACCTAAATTCTAACTGGTCCCTGGGTGCCGTGTATAAGGGTTTTCTGACTGCTCTGGGTAGGTGTGTTCACTGCCCTCTAGTATGTGTACACTAGTGTGTACTAGTGTGCACAGATGAGTTAATGCGGAGGTCAGATTCCTCTGTGTGTGCAATTACATTGGTCAATAAGTGGTTCACTTTTACTTGCCTATACAACTACCTTTAACATTTTGTTAAACCTTTTTTCCTGTTCCTTTTATAAAGTAAATCTGCCAGATGTGTCATATTGCTTTATTCAGATGAAGTATGGACACCAAAACAATCAGACTTGTTTTTCTCAAACAAATGTTTTTTTTTTTTATTATTTATTTATTTTGGATTGTTGTTCTTTTGCAGAATGTTCTGTTGTATATAATATAGAATATTGTGGTGCCATATTGTGAATTATTTGTTATATTTCTAGAATAGTTGGATTTTTTTTTTTTAGTAATGAATACTCTGAGCTGGCACCTGAAGGACCCTGTAGCATTTTCAGCCCTCTGTCTAAACCAGCAGCTCTACAGTTGTCTAATGTCTGAAAGAGGCCAGAAAGGCTTGAGACTGCGGTGTCTACCTCTACAGGTGAGCAAAGGAGATTCTTTGTTTAGATTCTTGTATTATTGATAGGAATTTTACTGAGACTGCTGGTCAGTATGTATTAAACCTGTTGCTACTAGTGACAGTTTCCTGGAGATTTCACACTTTTAAAATGTTTGTTCTTTTCAAGTTTTAGTTTTTTTTTTTATCTCAGTCTTTTAAAACAAATAGGCGATTTAGTATTAATGATGTTATATATATGCTGTGTTGCACAGGGAGGCTCACTGCAGGCCATTTCAGACACACCGCCCTCCGTCAGTCTTGTGCTGCGTCTCATTGGCTCTGAGGTTTGTAAACAAGAGCAGTCTCCACCAATCAAATCAGCTGTACACCTGTCTTTCACCCATTTCTTTCTCTCGCTATATGTTCATTTCTCCTATTCACATGGCAATTGTTTTTCTTCCTCAACAAAGGTACATTTCAGAAATTTAGTAAAAGGTTAAATGTGCAGCAGAGGGTAATATTTCACATTGCGGTTATTAAAAGTAATAGCAGTAACATATATGGAGCACACAGACCCACACACATACATACATACCCCCACATGCAGATTTTGTCTTTTAGTTCTTGTATGGACCTTTCGCTAATATAATTACTGATGCAGCTGATTATAGCTGAACTTTAACCCTAACCCCAGTAGTGAAAAGGCAACTTTTTGGCCCCCTTTTTTCATATAAAGCACTTTCTTTGTGAGGACCATTCAAATGTTCCCACAAGGTCAAAGTTATCAGATATTCCCATCCTTGTGGGTAACTGTGGTCCCTACCTCCGTAAAAAACATGGCCACACCACACACATGCACACACACACATAGCCCACAGTGTGAAGAGGGTTGTAAAGCTGTTTTACTGCCCTTTAATAATTTCTATACAGCATATTATCTTAATGCAGCCATTTTTATGGGCTGCAGGGGACAGGGACCAGTTTACTAGCTCTCTCTGGAGCACTGTTAGTCACAGTATCCATCTCCATCTGTCTCTCCATCTCTCCCTCCCTTTACTAACCCCTCATTCCTCCTTAAAAGCTGCTTGATAACGAGCAGGGATTGTTCTTATATATATATATATATATGTGTGTGTGTGTGTGTGTGTGTGTGTATTGTCTTGGTATTTTCTTTTAAGAGTATTTTTAATATTTGTCATCTCACACTCATGATTACATCAGCTACTTTATTACTGACTGAATTACTGACTGCAACAATCAAATAGTTATTAAGGAAAACATGTTCAGCAACACTGTTTAATCATAGATAATCAGTTCTAAATTTGAAAATATTGCTCTAAGATTTTTCTATGTGGTGTCCACGAGCAGTCTAAAGCTTCAGTTCTGTTTTTCAGCCCCAGAGGAGGGTGAGGGTGGGCGACTGTGAATGTGGGTTTGGGTGCTGGAGTGTTAATTGTGTGCAGGAGTTGGATCTGAGATCATGCAGACATGAGGGTGTGAAGTGAACAGAGACAACAGATGAGAAAAGACATTTAAGAGTGGAGGAGGAGCAGGAGGAGAAAAACAGGCCGGAGTTCTGTGTGGGGGCTTGAATAGCTCATACATCAGGAAGAATAGGTGTCTGTAAGAATGTATATAAGAAAAATATTGACGTTTTTTAAACAGCTTGACAGACTGGGAATTTGTCTCTACTAAAGTTACTAAATTGGATTCAAATGAGAGTGAGGTTGGCAAAATATGAATGTATATTTCCATTTCTTTATTATCGTGTACTTTAACAATTAATGAACAGTCTACTATAAAGTCAGTTGTATTATGGCAGATTACAGACCATGTTAGTATCTGCATGTAATGTAAAATGTAAAGAGTAGCCAGGTCATGTTAAACCTGATCGTAAACTGAAGCTTCAGAAGGAAGGCGCACAGAGTGGAGCTTAGATAAAATGAATTGTTTTTTTGTTTTGTTTTTTTTCACAATTCTATTTTATAGTTATAGATGAGTGGTCCCATTTGTGCTGTAAATGTAGAGGAAATCACTCAGCGGAGTGTTATTTCAGCACTGAATCGTTAATGGTTTTTTTTTGAAGGGGGGGTGGGTATGAGTGGCTGCTGCTGTTCAGACTCTATGTAATTATCTTTCTGGCTGCTTCCACGGTTATGATTGCAGCTGTAAAATGAGAGACCAGTAAGGGGCAAAGCAGGTGTGTGTCTGTGTGTGTGTCTGTGTGTGTGTCTGTGTGTGTGTGTGTGTGTGTGTCTGTGTCTGTGGGTAGCTGTGGGTGGGTGCCCATGCACTGCCTGGCAGATTAATTCACACCCGTGCCAGCCTCATGCAAGCTAAGACATGCTTTTCATTAAAACAAAATTGTCTTAGATTGATTCATTGCCTGATATGTTATTTAGTCTTACCAGTGTGTTACATCTATAGGGCTCAGGTATCATACACATCACCCAGATGACTTTCATTCAAACATCCTTTAACATTTGTCCCAGCCACTGTTTTAGGGGCAGTCATGTAATCTCAAATTGTCCTTTAAATGCAGTTGTAGCACATATTTTACAAAAGTGTTTACGTTTTTTTTCTTTTTTGTTCAGAATTTCCATTGAACAAAACCCCCAGTGTCAGTACAACCTGCTGGGCAGTGATGTACAGTGCCAGGCAAACAGGTGCTCCCATTTTTCCTGATGTCAAATTACACATTAGCTTCCAAAACGATTCAGACAACCCGACAAATGCAGAAATACAGACATCTGTTGCATGTAAAAGGACTGGCACATGGGGTTTGAATGCTAATGCTTTGAAGCTGTTGATATTCAATTTGTGGTCCCCAGCCCTTTTTTCTATATATATTAAAGCAGGTGTGTTACTCAGAGTCAGATAATGTTAGGTCTAAGTTTTGGGTTATCTGGCATTAAAAGCTGAGACATGGAACTGAGGAAGAGAAAGGAGGAGGAGAAGGCTGCAGATGGATGCTGGTTAAGGAGATATGACGGTGTGACACTATAATGCTGCACAGATGTTGATGTGTCAAAGGAGTATATAGGACAAAAAGGCTTTTCTTCTACAGTGATGTGCTCATTGTAGATTGGTGCTTGGTGGCATTTGGTAGAGGTTCAGGTGTGGACAAAAATGCATGTGCACATATTGTGCCCAAGCACATGCTTTCCTAATTGTGTGTGCCTGTGTTTTTGAGGCACACTCACTTGCTTGACTAATGAGGTGGACTGAGCTGGGGCATGGGGGGGTTGAGCCATGTCTTTGTCAGACTGCACACACTTATGCTTCCCCCTCACGCTCCCTTCTCCCAGGGGAGGCCTCTGAAACCTGTTAATTGAATCAAGTGCACATGGTGCCACCCCAGCCCTGAGCCTCAGAAAAGCCAGATCTGGGCTTTGATGCTTTTGTTTGGCTCAGCACTATGGACAGAGCCCAGAGACTTACTGCTGCAACTGGTAGCTGCTTCTGCTGTGAAGAGGCATTCTGGGTGTGTGTTATAGTCTGGTAGGCTGTTAATAAAGCTCTTGAATGTACTTAAAGTCTGTGTAATGTGTTGGATGATGGATGTATTGAATTAAAAACAACATGTACAACACAACAATTACAACACATCTGTTGCCTCTGCTCATTACTGTTTGGGAGAAGTGTCAGGAATACAGATAAGCAGTAGCTCAGTGAGACTGTGATAAATGATTCTGCACCGCTGCCATTTGTTTTTGACATGCCTGGTGCAGGAGGTCAATCGCGTGTGTCTGGGGAGAAGCACTCAGGTGGGAAAAGAATGGCAGAAGAATGTTAAACAGGATGAAAGTATTGTGTGTGTCTGTGCATAGCTTATGCTTCATGTCTCAGCTGCCTTATTACTTCAGTGACCAGAAAGACACGTTGTTTATATAATTAATAGAGCTTTACTCACTCTTTAACTCTAACTAATACAATTAGTGATTATAATAATGTTTTTAATCAATTCAAGTCATGTTCAAGTTGTGTAAGGTATATTATCACTTTTTTACATTATTATCTTTTAATTTTCCACATTTTATTTATTTTTATGTATTGTGTTTCTGTCTTAACATTTTTTCACTTTAACATTCTTAATTAGTTTCATTTCTAATTTGTTTCTTTGTAAGGGCATCATAAAAATATGTTTAGTGTATAGTGTAAAAAAATATATAAATGGTGGTGCAAAATACTTCAGAGTACATAATGTTAATATTGCACTGGTATTTTAACCCGTCAGGAGACAAATTAAAACATTTAGTCTGATAGTGGAAGGGGATATTTATGTTAAATTATTTTTATTTAAACATATTTTTCTTTTTTAATGAGATTTCCAGTTTCCAGAACTTCCTGTTAGACCAGTGCATTTTTTCAGCAGTTACACCAATGAAATATAACCTTATTTACTTCTTGTCCAGTGAGATGAGTAAGGTAGAGACTAAAATGTAATATGATGTAATTATGTACAACAGCTGGATCAGTTCTGCTGATGTGTATCCGTTTATAATTGCATTAGTTTGGAGTCTGGAAGCCCATTTCCAGCACACAGCACCCATTTAGGGCAGAGTGCTGGTTGATGGAGCTTAGGTTTTAGTCTGGCAGTCTCTGCTCTCCTGGGTAGTAAATCTTTACTCAACCCTTGGTGTGTCAATTATAGTTGCATGACCCATCTCTAAAAGGCTTTTATTTCAAGGTTATCTAGGGTGTCTTTTTCTGCATTAGCTCTTCCTTGCCTCTTTCTGTTTGGGTCAGCCATGCAATTTAACAGCACAGATAAAAAATACATTGTGCCATAACTGTTTGAACTGAATAGCAGTACAGAGCTATCTTGTTCCCTGTAGAGATAATGTG
>JAOVVF010000010.1:10910864-10938023 GCA_028565595.1 Duopalatinus emarginatus | reverse complement strand
GGGGGGTGGGGGGTGGGGGTGGATATTGAGACATTTAACAGGACACCCGATTATTACTAGGAATTATCAGTATGCTGTCTTCCTCATCTCAGGTTAATAGATGAACTCCTTCACAATCACATTGTCCTACTTTTCAGTTGTATTGTCTGTCCTCTTATACAATCTGCTTTATCTTAATACACCCTGAGCTGACTGTAAATCAGAAGAAAGACACTAGCAGGATAAAGGAAGGGTCAAAGGTTTTAAAAAGACTATTGTGGGATTTATATTATCCTGTCCTGTGTGTGTGTCTGTATGTGTGTCTGCACATGTGTGTGTGTGTGTGTTTATGTGTTGGTATGTGTTTTATGAACAGTGATAATGTCTTTCTGTTCTCTGCTGATATGGACACCAGAGTCCAAGCAATTTATCAGGCAATTATTTGTTCCATTGGCTTTTTCTTTCAGAGTGTGATTGCTGGATGTTTTATCCCTCCAGTTACAGCTGCAGGCAGGTTTGCATTTTATGATCTGCATATATTATCTCTGAAAGTGTAATGTTCAATGATGTTTTCAGTTAATGCCTTTGTAGAGTTTTATGAAGTTGCCCACTAACCTCTGCGTATAAAAACCAAAGTACTGCATCAGAAAAGGAGACACAGGACAAATCACTGCTGCCTTTATACATTCTCTGATCAGATTTCAGTCCCACTCACACACTCCAATCCCCTACCACTATCAGATGGAGTCTGTGTCCTGGCCTGGCCTACTCTTACTGCTTATGTGTGTGCTGTATATATGTGTGTGTGTGTGTGTGTGTGTGTGTGTGTGTTCAGTAAAGGATATGTTTCCAAAGCTGCCAGTTGTCTTTCTATTTCCATTGTTTCACTCCATATAACTTAGTTTCAGGTAAAAAGGTAAATCCAATGGCAACGCTTTTTCAGGCATATCTAGAAAGGGGAACCATATGCCTGTTGGGCGTAAAGAACATTAAGTGGCTTTTTTTTTGTCGTTGTTGTTTTTTTGTTAAGGTTGGCGTGTGTAAATGTCACTCTCAGTGTAAGCCATTATACCATTTTTGTATTAGACTTTGAAAAGGTCACAGAAGCCCTGTGGGGAGAAATGAGTGCAACTGGTGTATGTGTGCCAGCAGAGTGCCTTGCGTACTCCACCACTGTTGTGTCACATTTTTAAATTCATAAGAATTTACATAACTGAATTTTATTACAAAAAACATAGGTTAAGTTTAAGATTAAGGGCTGTGTCTGTGTTCAGTAATTGTCTTAACAGCTCATGATTCAATAACATAATCTCGCTTGTTTGAATTTGTAAGCAATAAATGTTTTAGCAACTTGATTGCATGTGGTATGGCATAGGCATGAGGGTGCTAGCTACTACACTGTGCTAGCTACTAGCAGTATTAAAGATTTGTATAAAGATAGCAATGGATATGTTTAGGCATCACTGTGGTGCAGCAGGTAGTTTTGCTACCTTCTAGCACTATAATATCACTGATTCAGTCCCGAGCTCAGGTTACTGTCTGTTTCTTTGCCTGTTCTTTTAATGCCCATGTGGGTTTTCTCCAGGTTTCTCCCAATCCCAAAAATATATATGATAAATTGCCCCTAGATGAGACATCCCATCCATTGTATATTTCACTTCACACCCACTGCATGTTCCTGGGATAAACTCTTGATTCCCCCAAATAGGATCAGGATAAAGAGTTTACTAAAAACAAATTGTGTACATATTTTATGATTGTGACATATATTAAAAAATTTATACAACAACCTATAATGGAATTGTAGAAGAGTAACACACACAGAGAAACTGAAAATATACTGCCTGGCCAAAAAAAGTTACACCCTCCAGTATTTTGTTGGAAGTCCTTTAGCTTTGATTTAGGCACGTTCACTGTGGCATTGTTTTAACAATCTAATACAGTGCCACGATATTTATTTACTTCCCGTGTTGCGATAGTCTTTAGCCAAGATCTTGTTGGTGGTGGGAGAATTGAACCACTCCCGCACTCCTAAAAACCTCAGGAAAAACTTTGGAATGGTCAGTTCACGTGTGAAAATAATCCCCCAGAACCGACATGACACAACAAAAATGTCAACTGCTGCCCGGGTGTTGATCACTCTGGGAAAGTGTGCTCAATGCCTCCAAATTGTGTGCATTTTCTTGTGTGTGTATGTGTGTGTTTCACTGCATGCACTGCTTAAATGTGGAGGTCAAATTCTCCTGTTTCAAAGCACTGTGGACAGGCAGTGGTTTACATTTGCCTTGATTTTTTTCATAATAGTTTTTTGTAATGCAGATATTATATATTTCTTACCATGGTGTGATTCATTCAGGATAATATGAGCAGTGATTGTGGTTTTTGCACTGCAAATGTTTATCTTAGCCACCCACATGTCCTTCACCAAGGCTGCTGTCCTTGACACATGCAAACCATTCACACTCGCATGCAGCCACACACACAAATCCACACAAATGTGTTTACTTTATGTGCTGACCAGGCAATTTACTGACAGGCCTTGACCTAAACTAATAATCTAAACCAAACAATAGAGTGTAAATTGATTTAAATCATGGTAATGTTGTTTCAGATTATTAAAAATAAATTAACCTCACATGTTCATGCTCAAAGGTCAGTCAGGTCATTTAATATGATAGATTTAATTATAGAAGCTGTCTCATGCAAGTAAAGTTAGTTATACCAGTTATACCAGTGCCTCTCCAGTCAAGTCTAGACTGTATTATTGGTGTGGATTGCAGGATGCAGAACAGAGGGATGATTTCTGCAAGATGAACTCTTTTAAAGGTCTTTTAAATAAAAAGATTTTAAAAATGAATATAGTATAAAATGATGCATGATATTTATTTAAGTAAACCATATTCAAATACCAGTTATAATAAACAGAAAAAATAAAACTGTGTAAATTATTAAGTATATAAATAGTTTGACATAAAATGCTATAGGTGACAAAAAAGGCAAAAGAAATAGAAAGTGACACTCCTGCACTTAACAGAACAAATAAATCTGAGCACTGGAAAAGGATGACTTGAGGAGGAGAAAGTAGGAGACGGTGTAGACAGAGCCCAGGAGCAGCAGTAAGGGAGCCTCTGGGGACATAGCCCTGTTCAGACAGGCTAATTGAGCTCCGTGTGGCAGCGACAGACTCGAGTCTGTCAGTCTTCTGAAGGCCCATTTGCTGCATTTAGCAGGTTGTGTCCTGAATACTGATGTAGTGATGATAGAGGCTAGCCTGCGAGCATAGACCTTAGAGCACAGCAATCAGCTCACCACCTGGTGTCATAGCACTCATATGATTTCTCTCTCTCTCTCTCTCTCTCTCTCTCTCTCTCTCACACACACACACACACACACTATTTTCCTACATATTTCTTACTGATGTTCTTAGATCTTATTTCCTCCCCCCCCCTTCTCTTCCTCTTTTTCTCTCACATGCATTTGGCAGGATGGAAAGAATGAATTATTAATCATGGATTAAATCAGAAATATAACTGAATTGAATTGAATTAAAATTGAATTGAAATATATAAACTGATATATAAAATATATAAATATATAATAGACAAATATATAGTAGACAAAAAACATGGTTTCTGTGTTGCACATTTGGCTTTGTCATGGGTTCTTCTTTGCACTTCTAACAGTTTGGGTTAAGTATGTGCATCTATTAAATGTGCCAATTGTGACTATGCATCTCAGAGGTCGCTATAGGCTGTGGTTTCATTGCAGTGAAAGACTATAGGGTCTCTTTCATTACTGTCGCTATGCAACCTACCAGCCCTTGAAGGACTGTGGTCATGTGGTTTCACTCAGATTAATCTGATTGGTGGCTGTCATTCACTTGAAGGAAATACTCTGGGTGTGCTTATGGCAGCAAACTGCAGCAAATGTATGACAAAGTCATCAGCACCATTCCAGGATTTTTTTTTTCATTTTATTTCATTTTAAGAGGAATCGTATTATACTTCTCAGTCTAAATAATCAGAAGTCAGAAGTGCAGGACTAAAATGTAAAATCTATTTATACAGACAGTTGAATTAATGGATTATTGATTTGTGTCATGGGGAGAACATCATCTTGTATTCAGAAGGTAACATTTGTCTTGCTGTGTTACCAGCCAGAGTCAGAATAAGAAACAAGGTCTTCACAGCATGATAACAGAACCCACTCATCAGTCTTATTCTTCTCGGATGGACCATTCATTAGCAGATTATAAGGGCGGGGAAGGCTATTCATTAGGCATTAATTATTTATTCTGGCCTTTTAAATTCCCTATTTAATTTTAAAACATCATTAAAAAATACACTTTTGTCCAAAAAAAACTATTTTGTCATCATCTTTTTACTGGAAATAAATTATAGCGTATAGCTCCTGACAACTAGTTGACTAGTTGAGAACAAAGAACGACTGAACAAAGATGAGAGCTGGAAGTCAGTATAATTATAGGAGTTGCTAAGCAAGGTCTGTGTTGTAGAAACAGCCTAGCTTCAGCTGCCATACTTTCATTATGTCTGGCACTCTTTCTCTACCCCAATCTTACCACTCATAACATTTTGAAATCTCAGATATAATGCAGAGCTTTAAGGAACCACAGGTCCCTCCTGCCACTACACAGGTATGCTGTTAGTAGAAAGTGTGTACATTATGCTAGTAGATGCTGTCTTATTTTCAGAATTTTCTATTAGTTGTTTAAGATAAAGTTATCTATGAAGTTTCACTTTATATACCATATAAATGTCTAAAATATAAAGTTCCTCCTAGAGCTGCCATTAATTATGAATTATTAATTATGAAGAAGGCAAACACATCAGTGTTTGTTTGAAAGGGCTGGGCTGTTTTTAGTTACGAGGAATTATCTGTGTTGCTATATACAACATCATAAAACACAAGCAAATTCTGTTCCTTGTGAGTGAGACTGAATTTGACAGCAGGCTTGAGACTTACTGAAGTCAGTATGTCCCTGGATTTGCAGTAAAGGTGGATGTTTAAGTAGTCAATGAAAATGTTTTACAGACCCTTCACAAGAGCTGTAAGTATGAATGAAACTGGGAAAATAATTTTACTCAGAATGTAAAATGGCTTTACATGGTATAAAAGTTATGCATAAAAGTTATGTTGTATGGTAATACAAATGCATATTGTTCCAGACATCATTCTGGAAATTACAGATTTAAACGCTATATTTACATTTGCACTTCAATTATATCATTCTAATATGTCTACTTGCTTTCTGTGGTTCTGTCCAGCTCCAAAGGGATGGATATGATTTGCCAGCTTATGATGCTCTTGCCCAGATCCTCCCAGAATATCAGCACCTCTTTAAAACCCCCAAAGCTCCTCAACAGAGCCATGGGGAACCAAAAGAACTGAAGAAGTCCAAGAGGTCTTTAGAGCTCAACCAAACATTTGAAATCCCTTTTCCACATGAGAGGTGAACTGTTTGGATATCAACTTCAGTTATAATGTTCAGTTATATTATAACTTTGTTGTGAAACTGTGTTTTTGGGAATATTTCAGACTTCCACTGCCTACTGTTCAGGACGATGATCCACATAGTGCAGAGATCAGTGAACATCAGATCAAAGTGAGTTTTGCATATTGCACCTACTGTATTGAGTGATTTAATACCCTGCTACAGCTCCTATATCTCTATCTGAAAAGCTCTTGCCAGCACAGGACTTCTATCTAACAAACTGTGGTCTATAGTATTTGTAATATATCAAAAAGCTCAGAAAACCCTCAGTATTTACTCTATAGCGATTTAATTTTTTTCTGGCACCAGTGATATGCAGCCACTACTTGAACAGCATTTACACACATTCCATTAAGCAGCATCATGGATAAGAATATTGACTGAATTTAGACTATTTCTATAAGGTCCTAGTTTTTTATTATTAGTATTGTGTTTTGGGGAAACAAAGGAAATGGCTATAGGCAGCCAGGATGTTTAAAACCCCAGACACCAGGGGTACCAACGAAATGAAGAGAATATATTGGCATGACTTCATCAGCATGCAATCACCAGTGAATCCACAGAGAGAGAGAGAGAGAGAGAGTGTGTGTGTGTGTGTGTGTGTGTGTGTGTGTGTGAGAGAGAGAGAGAGAGAGAGAGAGAGAGAGAGAGAGAACACTCCCCATACATTAGTCCTGGAGCTAAGTGCTATTTGGACTCCTGCTGTTCTTTCCTGTGAACTCACTCAGTGGGCGCTCACTATTTCTCGCTATCCTCCTCCTCCTCCTCTTCTCCTCTTTATCCTGCTTTCTAGTCACTCACTTTTATTTTACCAAAATGATATAGCTTTGCACAGCCTTCTCATTAGATGCCACCCCTCCACACCTCTCTCCTCTCTCTGTGAGTCCCCAGTCTCCCATCTCATCACCAGTCATGATTCTCACATTGCTTGTGTGCCCTTTCAATTAGGCGCTCAATTTCATCCAGAGGACCCAAGGGAGCTGCCTTCACACTGGCCCAGATTGGAATCTCCTAATCACATGTTCTTCTTCTCCCGTTTCTACTTTTTACTTGAGATTAGGTTATATATCTTACAGCTTACACCCTTGATGTGTACAGTATTTATATCTCGGAATACTGAAACATTGATTTTTTAAACCATGCTGTTCATGTAAAAGTGATTTTGCAATACATAGAGTACCTTTACCTTATTACATCAACAAGAACTCAACAGATTTTCAGTCATTCTTTTTTCTAGGAGGACTGGATTACAGTCTGACATTAACTTCTCCTTGCCGTGCCCCACTTTTTGTTTAATGTGATTATAATGATAATACATGCATGTTAATTAAGCAGACATGAAGCCAGATCAAACATACACAGCATAAAGAGCGATTGGTGTTAATCTTGTTATGCCATAAAACGTATTCCAGTCTAAATACTCTGGTTTTATATGCAAGATAAGGGCTGTGAGGACACCTAGTGAATAAGCATCATAACTACAATCTGCTGGTCATAAAGTGGAGGTCAGATATATGACAGATTTGGAGTGAAAAGCTTTTTTGGTCAGATCTGCTAGTATAAATAATTTAGCTAATCAAATGTCAAACATATGATATTTCCAAAACTTCTCATATACCAGCTTACTGTATATACAAAGCTTTTTAAAACTCTTTATATACATTTTCAGTAATACATCAGAATTGTGTTTGTATATTAATGTATATTAATGTATATTGTATATTAATGGAAATATCTAGATATCTAGATCAGGATATGCATCCTGGGAACCTTGATGCTGTACCCATGAATAATACACATACAGTGGTTTAGATATGTGACATAATAATGTCCATCTGTCTGTAAAATCATCCTGGTAAATACTACTTTCTCTGTATCAGGAGCTGGGGAACTATCGTTCTGCCATGTGTAAGATGGCAGAGGACATCCTCGCTCTGCGTTCTCAGGTGGCCAGTCTGGAGAAGCAGAACAGCCAACTTCGTAGTGAGCTTTCTATGAACCAGGATCTGGGGCGTACGCTGTTGGACGACCTAGACATTGACGTCATGACCAAGGCTGAGATTGCAGACAGAATCGGTAGAACCTTTTCTTCCGTAAGACTTCTTCTGTCATTGCCTTTAGACTAACAGGGTTCACTCTTAGTGTTACATTCCAATGTGTATATAGTAAATTCTTTCCACATATGTTTTATTCCAACTAGCCATAACATTAAAACCACCTGCTAAAACAGCTCTGATATGTTAAGGCATGGACTTCACAAGACCTCTGAAGGTGTGTTTTGTCCTTCCTTGGACTAGTGCATACAAGTAACACCCCACAAGACCTGCTTTTTTGCTCTGACCGGTCAACTTGACGTCACAATTTGTTGCTCAAATTCTTACACTTGCCCATTTTTCATGCTTTCAATGCATGAGATCTGATAACTGACTATTTACTTGCTGCTTAATATAGCCCACTAAAAAAGTAAATAATCAGTGATATTCACTTCATGTGTCAGTGGTTTTAATGTTATGGCTGATCAGCCCACTGAAATGTGCAAACTTTTTCCACACAGTTGTCCTTTATGCTGGTCTTATATTCCAGAGTAAAGTTGAAGGTGCTGTCTTTCCCTCTGTGGATTGTGTCAAAGTTTGATAAGACTGCTCATAGCACTGAGAGTCCGATAAGCAGGCAGGGCCTTATCTCATGAAGGACAGTATCCCCCCCCCCCCCCTCTCTCTCTCTTACACACACACACACACACACACAGACACACATTCACAAGGCTCCAAAGACTTTTTAAGACCATTAAAGCCTGTCAGGTTTTTAGTCCTGATGTGTGTTTCAGTGCTCTTTTATGGCTGATGTTTTGGTTCATTTGCTACTAAACATTCTTTATTTTAACGTTCACTTTTTTTTTTTACAACAGTATAGTTTAACTTTCAGTAAATTAAATATTTGTTAAGGGATTTTCAAATGTTTTACTGTGAAACAAATTCTACAGACCCTCCCAACACAGAACCTAACACAGATCCCTCTATAAAAATAATCCAACAAATCAGATATTAGGATTGTCTAAATTTGTGTAATAATATTTTTGCCTAATTATAAACACATTAGGTCTAAGTTTACATTGTTTAAAAGCCCTATTTTTTTTTTTTTTTTGGGGGGGGGGTGTTATTGAGAAATAGAAATCACCATTTAAGTAACCAGGAAAATACAAGAGCTTTGATAATATCCCTTTGCGCTTAAATTCTTTGCTGCTCCTTCCTTCTATCACTGATTGACATATTTTTGTTTAAGTGTCTCTGAAGTGCAAGCTGGCCAGTGAGAGCAGTAAGGCGGCAGATCAGAGGGATAAGATCCAGCAGCTTCAGAATGAGCTCATCAGGGTGAGTAACAGGCCTCACTCTCGTCGCTGACATTGCTTTAACAAAGAGCCAGTAGTGGCCATTTATATGGATGGCTTGATGCAATCTCTAGAACATTATCCATTGAATGCCTGCCATGCCTTTGTTATGCTTACTGAAATTATGGGAATGCTGTTGAATAATACATTAATAAGATGGTCACGGGGGCTGCTGTGTTTCTGTTGTACTTTCTAAAGCACATGTAAACTTTCTTGACAACTCTTCTTGTACTAAACCATCCAATTATTCACTGTAGAAGAATGACAGGGAGAAAGAACTGGTGAAACTACAGCAAGCGCACCAAAAACAGCAGGCTGCGCTACAGCACTACCAAGGGCAGATCAAGAAACTCTCAAATCTGGAGGCTACAATACACCAACAGGAGAAGGTACAGCTCTGCTTAGTTCTACATGACTATATTAATATTACATAACTACATTAATGTTCAATATACCCAACTAGCTTAGTCATTCTTAATGTTGGACCTAAGCTATAAAATGGAAGGGGGGGGGGGGGGTTATATTTGAAATCAGATATGGAGATGGATGAAGCAGCCTCTAAGTGGAGCAGCCAAAAGAATCCGCCCCTCAAATATTCCCATTACACTTTTATATAATTATACATCCTCCGTTTTCTGTATTATATTTGGAGACTCGACTTAGAGGTTTCTTTGGGGATGTGTTTTCTATACTGCTAAAAGTTATATTTCTTATTACTTATTATTGAGGTTATTGAAAGGATGGAGAAGGTCCTGACCTCAAAGCAAAGAGAGAGAAATAAAGAAAATGCAGAGAGGAAGAGGGCCTTAAAAGAAAAAGGTGTGTGTCTAGAGTGAATATCTATTTCATATCATGTGATATTCTTTATTTAGTTCACATGATAATAGAAGCATTTACATTATAAATGAGTACAGGGATGGCATTGCAGTTCATTTCATGCCTAATGGACTAATTATTGACTTGTGATTGATCGCTGCTATAGAGTCAGTTCCTTAGAGAGGAAATGCTAACGCCCGAGACAATAAAGCAGTTCTGTTGAAGCTGTTCTTTATGTGCATATGTGTAGATTCAGAGGACAGCAGAAGAAGAGAGGTTGAGTCTATACTGGCTGCAGAAAACTCCCGCCTAAGAGCAGAGCTGGAAAGACTTCGCCAACAGCCACAACCTATTATCATACAACAACCATTGCAGGTGCACCTCACAACACACACTCGCAGTTTTCATTCTTACAGACAGTGCAACTCACTTTGGGGTGTGACAATACCAGAACATTGACTTTGATATGATTGTTAAGGGTAATATAGAGATTATAACAAAATGAATCTTTGGCCAAAAATGATTTAATAAATAAAAAACATGCATATACACACTTTAATTACTGGATGTTTTTCGGATTGTACATTCAGATTGTTAGTGCTAATGCCAAAAACCTACATATAGTAGGTATGGTCAGTTAGTCAATTCCATAGTAAAAATAACTCCCAAAAAACTGTTTTAATAATTACAGTGCCTGATAGATGTCTTATACAACTAAAATTCACATGTATACCTAAACTGAAGCATGCAACATACTTTTTATTCTCATAAATAAGTGTTGAGTCCACTGATATGTAAATATGCTGTATATGTTGTTCTGTTCAAATCCAGCAGCCGTTTGCAGACAGTGAGAAGCTCAGACTCTTCGAACAGCTAGAGAAAGCAGAGGTGTGCATTCGTACTTTGGGCAAACAGGTGTGTTTCTCAAAAGATTAGCTCATTTTTAACAAGCACACACATGTCCAAATTACGCCTCCTGAGAGCTGAGTCAGTGTTGTGTTGTAGCTGGAGGAGAATGCCAGGCAGTGGGGGAAGGAAAAGCAGGACATGTTGAACAGACTCAGTGAATACAGCCATGGATTTGCACGTACATCAACCTTGTATCATCTGCCTTTGGTCAGTACGCAACCGTGATAAAACATGTCAAAGCTTGTGGACATTTACATGAAGAATTAGTACTCAAGACATACAGTATATTAAAAACATATGTTTTGTAAATAGTTGTTGCTTTATAATGTTATTGAAGTAAGGAACGTTGTGTAATATTGTTTTATCCTCTTTGATTATGAACAGGAAAACGCTTCTGACTCCATTTTGGGACACTTACGTCATACACAGCTGGACCCACTTAAATGACCTGAGTCACCATCGCAGTATTTAAAAATATGTGTTTTATGCAGTATGAACAAGAAAGCATAACAAAGTAATACATTAGGTGCAAATGTCTTAATAATAAAATAAAATTCTATTCAATGCATTTACATACAGTATTTGTTGCATATTTTTTTTATTCTTGATGTACTGTAGTACATTTGTACTGTAGTAGTTTGTAGTAATTGACTTAAGGGGTTTTAAGGTTAAAACTTCAGTGATTACCTTCTGGAAGAAGTGTCATTTACTGCTGTTCAGAGGCTTTATAGTTAACAGAATAGGTCTCTCAGGGATCAGTATTAGCTCAAACGTGCTTCTCACTTCTACCTGCCTCTGCTTTTCGATCTTGAAGTTCTCCAACATCTGTGAAAGCAAGAGTATGATCATTATATTACATATGTACAAAAGCTTATAATTATGGAATTAATTGTGAAATAAAAATAATCAACATTTACACATTAGCCATAGTTAATATTATATCATACTGACATGGATGAGGAAGAGCTGCATCTCTGTCTCTGCAATCCTGCGCCCAAGGCATTGACGAGGCCCAAAGCCAAAGCCCAGACTCCTGAAATAGTGGCTCTCATTCCTCAGCCAGCGAGAAGGAAGATACTGCTCTGGTCTGGGGAAGATGTGATAGTCCCTGCCCATGGCATACAGTCCCAACTGCACTAATGTCTGTTCAACACACAGCCAAGGTCACATGCATAATTTCACATACTGATAGCTTTTTCCTAGCTCAGATTCAGGTTACTGAAGCTGTGGCTCACCCCAGATGGAATATGGTAATTTTGGATCACAATATCTTGAGTGATGTATCTTTGCAGGCTTACTGCTACAGGGTGAAGCCTTTTGAGAAAAACGGTTACAGTTAGTAAATACAGCTAGAAAGATGGCTGGAATTTTGCACAGTCATAATCAGGTCTAACACATCTCCCTCCCTCTGAATGAGAATGGGCATATGGTACAGTTTTCATTTCAAATTTAATTTAATGTCAGTTTTATGCTGCAGTAATTTAGTAAAATACGTTTTTTTTATTTAGTAAATAAAGATAAATTGGGATTGAAAATAAATTGTCAAATTACATCATATAATGGTAATGTTTGTTAGTGCAGCAAATGCTCTGATACACTGTGCTTTATAAGTACTCTACTGTCCAGCATAAATAGCGTTCTAGCTTGGGGTCTGCACACCTGAGTGTCTCTTTCAGAGCACCTTTGAGCAACGGCACCATTTTGAGCATCTGCAGGGTGTCTCCTTGTGAGGCAGTACGAGCTGCAAGGACCTCTGCCCTCAGCTCCTCCTGGAGGTCAGGATGCCGAGCCAATTCATAAAGAGTCCAGAGAAGAGTTATGGATGTCTAAAACACAGTACAATTAAATTAAGGGGTCTTATTGGTCTATAACAGATGTATTATTAAATAATTCTTCTTTAAATAAGCTGTCTTACTGTGTCCACCCCTCCGGCCATTAGCTCAGTCACACTGGCCTTGATTTCCTCAGTGGACAACCGGTCAAGCATAAGAAGGCTGGCCAGCACTCCAGGATATTTGTTCTGAGCTCCAGATTCCTTCCTCAGCTGCCTGTAGATGTTCTGAATACAGTGGTCCGCTATTGAGATGCAGAGTGAAATAGGTAAACTACAAAGATGTGATCATGATCACACATGGGTTCTACTCTCATATGAAGTGTGGTATTTGTATTATTTTTTCACCCGCTAGAAAAACCTCCTACCCTGATTAAAGATACCATCCCATGCTTCTACATGGTCTTTCCAGACTTTGGATCCAACCCGTCTTAACATGGAAGGGGGGATATACAGCATGGGGCAGGTGGTCCTGAACATGAGACTGATGCAGTCAATAAAGTGCTGAGCCTCTGGATCAATGTAGTCCAACAGCAGCCCCAGACGTTCACCATATAATACTGCACTCACAGCTGTGGCACAGACACAGACCACATCAGCATTCAAACAGTAAACTATTTATTCCTTTTGAACACACTTGACTAGTGTAATAACACTTCAAGCAAAACAGTATTTAGTCCAAATACTTTGCTGATCTGATTAATAGTGCATTAACCCTTACATTCCAATGCATACTTGAAGAGTTCATGGGACAGATCTGTGGTCCATTTATTCTGTCCACTTCTTTCAATCTTTTTATGAACTCGAGCTACAAAGTCCTGGCCCACTTCATCCAGCAGTGGCACAAAGTTAACCTGCACCTTCGGCGAGATCACCTCCCGGTTCAGAATGACTCTGTTGGATCTCCAGTCCTCTCCATCTCTGAATAGACAAATGGACTGAAGTTTACACTGAAGCATTATTTCTTAGTAACCAAAAAAATAATATGAGGAATCATACTTCAGAAGAACACCGTATTTGCGGTTCCTAAAATCCCTATAGGAGGTCCAAGGTTCCACTCTGAGCCTTTTAGGGTAGTGACCCTCTGCTCTGAATAAGATGGCAGCATCCTCAGGGTTGATTATATTCACACTTTCATAGTACCCAATTTTCTCCCTGCAAGAATGAAATATACACAGTTTAAGACAATCTATTACATAATATTCCTGTTATATTGCTCTTGTCAGTATTAGTTAGGAACTAATTAGGAAGCAACAAGAAATATACCCTCTGATTTTGCACGTAGTTTACTAGGTGAATAATGGGAATAGAGGATACAATTAGCTGATATTAATGTACGTTTTGAATAGTAGACTTTTATTCTAGTATAGGTTGTTTAGGGCACAATTTATTGAAATATTAAATATTCAGTCATATTCAGTCAAATGCAATTCAAAATATTGGCAATAATTAAATACTGGTTTCCAATTAATATTTATTTACTTATATTACTCTTGCCAGATGACTCCCTAATTTGGGGTTTGGGGAATGCAAAACTTGAATGATGTGCAGAAATATCCAAGTTATCACGCTACCATACGCTATTCAATTATACATTAGTGTATGCAGAAAGATGACTAATAGGCTGTACAATAAGCATGCTTAATGATCAATCCAAATGGCACATTAGAAGTCACATGATATTATATTTAATCTTAAAGGTTTACCTGTAAATAGGCCCGAATTTCTTGAAGTTCTGCACCATTATGTGATGGATGTTCTTGAATCCATCCAGTTTCCAGAAGGTGTAGAGGTTCACTACACTGTTCTTCCACATTCCAGGAATCTCACTAAAAGGCCTGACAGTGGAGCTGCTTGCTGGAAACATTGTGTCTCTTGCAACTGGCATACTTTTGCTGTGGCAGGCTCTTACCTGGCCTGGTCCTTCAAACATGGCTAGACATCGAGCCAGAGAACCGCTCCAAGCTGGACACCTTATGGCCATCATCCACACCCCTGCACACACTCAGTCACACCTTCCTTTTCTATGCAGAACCAGCAGCTCACCCGTAATGAGTCTCACCTGTGCCTTCAGCTGCTTATGCTACTCTGGAACTGCCATAACAGAGAGACTGCTGGCAGCCCCCACAGTGCCAGAGAGAAATAAACACAAGCACAAAGCTGCAATGTCTCATGTGTTCTCCTTCCCTCCCACACAGCAAGGTTCTATCTCTCCTCACTCCATCACTCTCAGGGACAGAGAGTTCGCCTGCTCAGGGTCTTGGGTTTTATATGCACCTCCTTTCAGTGCATCAAGGTTAAAATATCAGTTCACATGTAACAACATGCATTAGTAAAATTTAAGCTTCAAAAAAGTTTATTGCCACATCAGCTTGCTAACTGCAGTAATATCAGCTGCTCTGGCTTATACAACAAGCCATTACTTATCATTAATTAGCTGTTAGTTTGGTTACTTTACTTACAATTACTAATGAACGCTTACAGTAATGCTTTAACAACAACAACGCATTTCTGCAGTCTGAACTTCCTGAGCAGTACTTAAACAGAAAAAGCAGAAACCAAGGCTCAAGCTGTCATTTTAATTATTTTTATTATAAACAACATATATAATCATACATGAAATGTAATCATGTCCCTGAAAATATATATACTGCAAATAATTAAATACCTAAAGTAATATACATAAATAAACTTTAAACACAGTCATACATTTAAATAGTGCAATAAAAACATGCCGTATTTTGCAGTGATTTTAACCTTTAGATTTACCTCAGAGTGGAACCTTGGACCTCCTGTAGGGATTTTAGGAACTGCAAATATTGTGTTTTTCTGAAGCATGGTTTCTTATTAGGATTTTGGTTACTAAGAAAATATGCTTCAGTGTAATCTTCATATTATCCAAATGCTTGTTTTTATATTGCTTTTTACAGCAACCTTGTCATTTAGCTATTAGCTAACATTTTAAAAACATTAAATCATACTATATCACAATATGATAAAAAAAACCTTAAAATCACAAAGGCTTGATAAGTTTAACAAGTGTGTTTAGTTTCATGGCAGTCTGCAAGTCTCCCTGAACTTTCAGTCTGCCACAGCTGTATGCTGTGATTGGCTGAAGGCTGCCCTGGAACATGGCCACCATATCCTGCTCACTCATACTCAGAGACACGTCTGGCTGTATCGCCTCGCCTGGACCACATGTTCCACTATCTGGAGAATGAGAGACAATTAAAACTGAGAGATTATATATATAATATATATTAAATAGATTAAAATATAAGTGGTCAAATCTGGCATATGCAGTATTTATGTACTACCACAGTATTGGTCTACGTAATGCTCGTATCTCAAAAATACACAACACATAGTAAAGTGTGCCACTAAATTTGTGTAGGTATATTCTGATAATGCAAATAATATTTCGTTTTTCTTGTATTAATAGCTGTTAAAATGACATGGCAAGCATGCACAACACATCTGTTGTGACCATCATTGTAGAAAGGAATGATGGACTGTCTGTCAAGGTGAGGGTCATGGCTGAATGGATGGAATAAACATGCAGTGCGGGAAATAAATAATTGTGACTACAGTTTATAATACAGATTATTAATTTTATCTAATAATCTAAAATGACTAGAAATATGTTTAAAGAGACAACTCCTGCAGGATAATTTTTGTGGTCTTATCTTTACAAAAAATAAATAAAAATAAAATTCACTAGTTTAAAAAACATGAAGATGTGATTTAGGAAATTTGATTTTAGTTTGCTGTTTAAATGATAATTTAAAGCTGACTGCTCTACACAAAGAGAAACCATGTTGCGGTAAGCTGTGCAAGTAAGCATCTCAACCAACATAAAATATGCATCTGTGGGTAACTTTTTTTATATGATATGATATGATATTTTATATGATATAACAAATGTAAATACCAAAATGCTTTTAAGTTTACACAAATGTGTTACTGTGCTAGTGGACTTACTTTGAGTTAGATCCACATAGTAGCTCCTAGTCTGGCCAGTGCTGGTACTGATGTGAAACTGGAAACAGGCTCCTACTTGCCTAACCAAGCTCTCAGACAGAACTAATCTCACTGCTGTCAAGAGCTCACCTATCACACTGCTGTTCTCAGCTACTGGATCCTCTGTGCTCAACTCATCAGCGAAGAGCACTGTATCTGCACAGAAATACATACAAACTCATATGAGGATGCTGATGTTAAGACACTGTAAATAAACTGACCTAGATGGACAGTGTGTAAATGCACCTTTTGCAGATGGAGATGCTGCACTTTGGCCTAGAAAGTGCATGGCAAGCTGCTGTAAAGGACCAGTGAGACCCTCTAGGCCAGGGACAGATGGAGGCATGATGAGTGACCCTGAGTGAGGCTCATCTGGGACACGGAGTACACTTTCCAGGGTCAGCTCAACCCGGTCCACCTCCAATCCCCAAGGCTTTGTCAGATCATTTATATCCATCTGCAAAACATACCACAGTGTATGATATATGATCCTGGTGCAAAATAATCCTATAATAATCCTTATTACTCCCAGATTGAATTTCCCTCTGAGATTAATAAAGTGATCTATCTATCTATCCATCCATCCATCCCTCATCAAATAACATGTTTATTAATGCATTCTTCACATACAGTAAAGCATATAAAACCTACATATAATAAAGAAATCTAATCAGATTTGGCCTCTTACCCCAAGGTGCTCACCCAGCTTGACTCTCTCTGTCTGTATCTCTCTCACATTCCTCTTGCCCAGGGTTTGGGTCATAATATTCTGTGCAGTAAGCCGTGTTGAAGACTTTATATCTTGCACCGCCACCACAGACAGGACTGGATTCCAGATCCGGAACTGGATAGCTGCTCCAACAGACACCAGGCCACCGTCTTTAGTGGTCACCTGGTACAAGAAAGCAGAATACGAACATCCACTGTTGATTCAAATACTGAGAAGAACCTAAGCTACTGTTGCAGTATCAGTGAAAAAGTTTATCAGACCATGTGATCTTCTCGAGTGTTTGCAGATGGAAGACTGGCTGAATCTAGTTGTTTGTTAGTACCTTGCATGGCGGGATGTTGAAAGCTCTGGTTCTTAGGTCCACCCTTTGCCACTGGTCAATGAGCGGAAGCACTAAAACCACTCCTGGACCTTTAGGAGGTCGGATGCGACCCAGGCGGAATACAACAATTCTCTCGTAGTTGGGCACTGTCTTAAAAAACACGTATACACACAGACATTACAAACTGAATTACACTTTGCATAGTGTACACAATGTACCGCAAAAACAGTTTTTTTTCCCATTGGGTGTTTGTCTTACATCTTTTATATTCTTTCTACACAATATCCAACATGTTTTCCATACTGCATTCCATACTGGTCTATTTATTACTACATTATATATACTGCCTTTTATTCATCTCTGTCTTCTGCTCACATCAAGATCATTTTTACAATATGCTCATGCCGGAGTTGACAGCTATATTTTGACACATTCTACACTTTTTCTGTATTTTTACAGCATAACTTTACTGTAGGCTAATAATTTAAGTCTCACAATTTTGTGTCAACCAGAAAAGTACTGGGATTAAGTTTCATCCCTGTTAATTCTCAGCATGTTTTCCTCACCAGGGTCCCTTCTGCTTTGCCCATCATAGATCTAGATCTGCTCCAATACAAAAACTTGATTCCTCTAGCTGCATGTGACAATGTTTATGAAGAAATTTGCTACAGAAATAAATAATGGTATTGAATGTCTATACTTACACTACCTACATTTCTGCTGTTTTTACTAGGTTGTATATCACTGCAATACTATGATCAAGAATAGCTTTATATTTCTTATTATTGTTATATTACATGGTTATGATGGTTTCGTGTAAACTATGTTGATTACACATAGTGTGCTGCTGTACCATGAACATTTCATTGTATTCAGAAACTCTAAAACGCAGTGTACTTGAACACTGCATGCTGTAACAAATGTGTACAGTTTAAGATGTATAAAGCACTTACTTTTAAAACAAACCATGCAGATATGGGAAATGTGATGACTGTACAGAGAAAAACCAAGAATATAACAATCAAGTTACATAGTCGCGATACAAATCCTTGAGTCTCATCTGTAAAATCGTTGTTTTTAATATTAGGGACGTAGTCAAAGGAGAAGCCGTTGTTATAGTGAGACTGTCCGGATGTAAACAGGCCTGGAGTATTTCCCTGATCTCTCTGTGGGAGAAGCTCATAATTAAAACCTGACGACCTGCCAAACATTTTATATAAATACCAGACTTGAACGTTTTCTTTGACGTGTTAACAGATGTAAGCGACACTATTTCTTCATCGTTACTGCGAACATAAACACTACTTCCGTGTTTAGAAACAGTACCGAGTCATAAACTCTGATCTGACTGCTCCCTCTAGTGGACTGGGAGTGACATTTTCTGTCCTAAACCTTCAATTTATTCCACCGCTAAAATATAGCTAGAGTGGAAGGTGTTCACGTGCACGGACATTTATTTCTTTTCTAATAAACCCTGATCATGGCAGTGAAAACACTAAAATGTAAAGGATATGGAGTAATCCAGGAAATCTGTGGTGTTTCCAAACTCACAAAATGTTTACAAACTCAAATTCACTGGATATGGACTAATAAATGTCAGGGTTGTAGCATGAGGTCAGCATTAGAACTGTGGTTGGTATGTTATAGTTAGTTTCAAGAATTGCAGATACTGTACTACCCATGCGGCCATGTCAACACATTTTATTGTACCTATCTGACATAATGTTAAATGACTCACTGACCAATGTGTTACCACATAGAAGAATTTGACCTCCGCATTTAACCCATCCATGCAGTGAAACACACACACTAATAAATGCACACACTAAGGGGTAGTGAACATGCGTTCCTGGAGTGGTGGGCAATCCAGTCAAGTCCTGTCGGTGTGAGAATCAAACTGGGGGTCTTCCAAACACAAGGCTGGTTCCTCAACCACAAGCCTACGGCTGTCCCGCCAAAGTAGAAGGGGTAGTGTGGATGCAGAAATTATGCAGTCAAGATTTCAGCATTTGGGGAATTCGCAAAGGTCAGTACAACCCATGTGCAATGGCTGAGCCTCACTTTGGGCAAACCACCGCCTTTTTGATTATAGTATTGCCCCTGCCAGGTAAGTACTGTAGTATCTATAATCTGCTGGTTAAATTTAAAGTTGAAATGTTGAAGAGGAGTTCTAGTCACTGGGTGTTTTAAAAGTATAAATGATGACTGGTCCAGTCAAGTGAACAGTTAATTTCAGTTCACAGCCAGTCAATATATTGGCATGTTTTTGAACAATAAAGGAAACCACAGAACCTGGAGGAAACCCATATAGAAACTTGAAGTCAATTTGGAATATTATGTTGTATTAATGACCAATGACCAAATCACAAATAATACTGGAAACATTTACAATGTGTATTATTATTTAGATTTTTTATACTTCTCTTTAAATTCTAAATGGCGGTAAAAAAAAATTGGTAAACTGTCTTTGGATTTTAGACAAAAACACAACAGGCTTTATTTTGTGATTAAAAGATTTTTATCAAAATATATATTTGCATTATGAAATGCTAAAAAGGCAATATTGCAGTTTACTTACGTAGACACATTAAACAACAGTAGTCTATGTGCTCTACCTAATAAGATTTCATATATTAACAAAAGCATATAGTGTGGGCAGTAATAAAAATACAAACTAAAATGTACATATATTTTGCTAAAACAGACTAGACTGGAATTAATTTAATGCTGGTTCAAACTGGTGTATTATAATGATATACTGTTGGGCTGGTGATTGGTAGCTGGTTAACCCGTAAGACCATACAGGAAAAACACCTGATTTATGCTTCAATGTGGACAATACTGTCCCTAAAACAAGTCATTTTCAGTTTTTAAACATGTCACAGAGCAGCTTCTCCATTGGTGTGTTTCCAATTGTTCTGTGGAAAAAAAGCAATTCGATCCTCTCTGAACTTACAAAGTGTAAAGAGGGAAGGAGCAACAGCAACCTCCCAAACCTGCAAATAAAAAAGTTCTATTACATTTTCCATTTCTATGTGTAGTAGTATTTATGTCAATATATGTGTCTGTGTGTTTGTTCACCTTGCTGCTTGACTGGAGTAGACTGTATGAATATGCTGAGCAAGCATTACTTGAGATTGGTCTTGTAGATTCTCAACTTGTTCTGGGTCTTTGAGGCCACTTGTCTCTATTATAAATGTAAGAGTCAATCTATCAATTGCAGCAATACATTGTAACTAAAAAGAGACAATATATTCATTTATCCATCATCCTTCACACATCAGAAAACTGACCAGGCTTGAAAAGAACTATTGCTTTCAGGCAGGCGAACTCCGTAGGGTCCACCTGCAAAGCCTTGAAACGACTGAAGAGCTCCTGCAGGAGGCGCAGGTCAGAAGAACAGGGGCTGCTTTTACCCTGTGAAGGAGGAGACAGCTCGGGCAGAGAGAGCAGGGGGCAACTTTCCAGCGGCAGGGACCACTGAATGGCACAGAGGAGGAATAGCTCACTCCATGCCTCCTCTAGCAAAATCACCTATATAAACAATGACCGAGAAAGATATCGGAATATTTTTGAGTTACAAACTTAAATAATTTTATTAAATAATTATTTAACTTTAAATAATTTTGATCTAACTATTGTGAATACAGAGTTATATCAATGTGCTGTTGTAATTTAGCTCCATATAGCAATTATAGTTCCATATAGCAATTTATAGCAAAGAGGGAAAATAGTTTGTACCTGATCCCTAAATGGCAGGTGAGAGAAGACTGGCAAGTTCTTTGCCCATTTGACAGACATGAAAAGTAGGCGGGCAGAGGTCTCATATATGCTTTCAGGGCCAGAATATGTATAGAGAGACGTGTTGCTTTCTGGAGAGCTTGTCTCTGGCTCATTACTTGTTACATCAATATTTTCATCCTCTGCAGAGATAGATACAGAGAACATTAGGGTGCTGTAAATTATAGATGACATACTGTAGACAGTGGCAAGCATTAGAATTGTCTGTCTAAATTATCATCATGTAAGTTTAAGAAACAAATAAATGTAATGCTCTTGATTTTAGTTATTTACTAGGTGTCTATACCATCCTCAGGCTCAAGCTTGGCACATGTCTCAGCTGTCATCAGGCTGGCCATGAAGCGGTGGCTGTTCTTGGGGCTGCTGCTACGCTGACTGAGGCCAGTGGAGTTGATGCTGGAGCTAATGGAGGATCCCAGTAAAGGTCTGCTTATCACAGAACAGGCAGAGGAGGAGGATGTCGGCTCCCGGGTGGTGGCTAGATGTTCTTTATCTGTATCTAAGTCCAGTGTGTCTAGCCTGACCTGAGCTGTGCTTCGTGGTTGCCTCTCATTCTGCACAGCTAATAGAGAAAAATATGATGAGTTTGAGGCAGGTCAGAAGAATATAGGAAAGCAACTTATCAAGAAATTAAACTTACCGTCTTTGTTCATGCCAGCTTGAAGGCATTTCTTCAGACGACATGCCTGGCACTGGTTACGATGGGCTTTATCTACTGGACACATGCCTGTTCCAGCTTGGCACCTGCAAGTTTATGATAATAGTATGACATAGGGGCAATATAAAGCTCTCCATATTTTGTTAAAATGTTTATTAATTTCCTAACCTGTATATTAATCTACGTCTCACACTGCGCTTGAAGAAGCCACTGCAGCCATTGCAGGCGTAGATCCCATAGTGTTTCCCACTGCTAGTGTCTGCACACACCTTACATAGCAGGCCTTGATGCAGGATCTTACCAGGAGCTGGACTTTTACCTGTACACATGAAACAACTCACTAATTGTATGCAGAGAATAAGGAAGTATTTAGAACATTTCCCCAAAATAGAACTTTTTTCAGAATCAATAGATTTCCAACAAATTTAGAAACAAATCAATTCTGTAAATTTAGATTTCGTTTAGTTGTTCCAAGTAGTCGAAAACTGTTACATGCCATTATCTTTGAGAAATGCACAATGTACACCAAATATGGCTAAATAAAGTACACTTGTTGCTGTTTAAATTCTGATGAAAAAAACAGTAGAAAGCTTTTTTTAACTCACCTCCTTGGCTCTCCTCTGTGGAGCTGCTCCTAGAAGAGTCTGTGGGGGATGTGGATGGTATCATGGAGATCTTTAAAATGGGATCCTCCATTAGACTAAATAGTGTTGAGGAGAAGTCTGGCGTCACTTGAAACTTGCTGGCCGAGTGTCTACTGTCTGGTGATCTCAAGTGGACTTCTAAAGGTTAACTGTCCAGTAGCTTTACTTTTCCAGTGTGTTGTATTCCTGGTGAATGTCTCAGACACTCTGATTTGTTCCCAGGAACCTGTTGACTGTTGCTGAAGTGATGGCCTGTCACCTGCTCATCCTGCCTTTGCTGATGCTGAAATGCGTGTGAGTCCCTGTCCAGTCCGGGCTCCCTAAAGGAAGACAAGGGGATTAGCAGCAAGCGCTGTGTAAGCAAATGCCCATTTGTCATCCTCTTAATCTTTACTGTCCATCTAGGGCTGGATCAATCAGTCACACGGTTTGGCATTAGGTTCATCCACAAAGTGGGGAATAAAAGAAGAAAGAAGGGACTTTGGATTTAGTTTACTCACACACTGTTTGTTTTTCTGTCCTGCTGCTTTTTGCTAATGAGTTTTGAGATTTAAATTTAGAAATATGATATGTAACACATTATGAAAAGTATCTTAGTGAGTGTAGATCTTGAATAAACGTAGTATCCAATGTTTCACAGTATCAAGGTCAAATGTATATAAAAAACAATAAATAATATAATAAAGACCAATTATACAAAAATAGCCATTTATAAACACATTGTATAAAAAAAATTATATAATATTATAATCTTATATCATTTCGGCAGTAGAATATTATTAAATAGATGCTTCATAACTTTTAATAGTTTAATAAGGAAGGAGTTAACAGGTACTAGTAATACATAGATACTTGATACTATTTTAGTAATCAAATAAAACAGCTGACTGACTGAACAATCAACTTATTTTATTATTATTATTATATTTGCTGTTACTGTTCATTTATATGGGAAAGTTGTGCTTATTGTCACTCTTAGGAAAACACTGTAATTGTGTCCTGACATTTCATTGTTTTTTTTTTTTAATCCTTAACATCCCTAACAATCCTACCAGTAAGTCATTAGTGTACCAGCTTTAAAGCCTAATTCAACTGACCTTAACCCTGAATGTCTATTCTAATTTTTATATTTGTCTATTTGGCAATCTTACATGTAAATATTTGTCTTTTATAGCACACATTTTTAACAACACCACCTAAAAGGAATTAGCCAGCAAGAAGACATCCATAGTCTGCTAAGCAGCTTAGCCTACCAGAAAACGTGTTCTCCTAAGTCAAACAAAGACCCCATAAGGAAGGGGATGGCAATGGAGGGCACTTAAGTCACTGTGAGGCTGAAAGAGCAGTAGGCCCCTAGCACAAGTCCAGCCCAGTGCCATATGGTGGCTGCTCTCTGGATCTCAGTCTGCCTAATTAGTGACCTCTGCCTGATTTACCGGTAATTAGAGGGCTGAAGTCAGTGATTTGCTTTTTTCTTTGAGTTGTCTTATTAAGGAATTACATAGAGGCAGGTCACACACAAAAGACAATCACACTCTGTTCAACTGTGGGATATTCCTATGACATTGTGATAACAACAGGACTATAAACATAACATGTAGGAAACTCCCCATAAAACTAATAAACCCTATTTAGTGTATAGTCAAATTTCAGCAGGTTTATATGGTGTTTTCAAAAGACAATTAGCTTAAAGGCAAAATGTCAGACTGACCAGGAGATGATCTCTGCAAGCAGAAATCCAATGTAATGCTTAATTTCTTTAGGCTGTACAACAGACTCCTCTCTGTTGGGTTAAACTACTGTGTAAAAAGATTAGAGATTGGCACAAGGGGCTTGTTAAGAGCCCTATCTGGACCCTTAACTGGGCAGTGTGTTTTACTTCTCAACTCCCAAAACTGGTTTGATTTGGTCCCCAAAACCATTCATACTACTATACATTGTCATACAACAATACTGCCAAAGTGCAGTATCAGGATTAGACAAATGTGCTACCTAGACCAATGTTTGTGTTGCCCAGAAGCCTAAATGAATGCATACAGTACAATACAGCCTAATGGTATCTAACCTAATGTAATAAAGTATGCTTAGCTAGTTAGCCAGGTATGTGCATTAATACAGACTGTGGTAGTTTAAATTCCCACCTATAAGTTAACCAAAATCATTTGGTAAAACAGGTAGCACTTTATGTCTGTGGCCTTTGGCCATTTAGCTATGAACTGTGATCTTCATATTATATTACGCAGATTTGCAGGTCTGACTAGTATCTATATTTCCTCTTGATTAAAAATAAGAGCTTAATTGATTGATTGTCAGGGTGTTTCCACATAATACAATGTTCCTGATTCTAAAAATTATCCAGGCATGCTAAATATTCTGTCTAGTAGTAGTAGTAGTAATAATAATAATAATAATAATAATAATAATAATAATAATAACACATTAAATTTATATAGTGCTGTTAAAAAAATAGCTAGTCCAAACAGACATGACAGTAGGTGGATTTGTAAATATAATTACCAAACACATCCTTATTAGGTTGATGAAAGAAAGGTGGAAGAAAATGCTGCTGACCATTTGAAAACTTGACAAGTAGAAATAAAAGACACATACTCTCCCTGCCTCAAATTAGTGATTTGCCCACCCTGAGAATGCACTATACTGTATGTTTAAATATAAACAATGACCACATTTTACATGCCAGAAGTACAGTGAATAGCACATTTGTTCACTTCATCACAAAGAGTACGTAACATTGTAATGTCAAAAATAAATCAAAAGATAGTATAGAAAATGTATGTTTTCATACAGTTTTATGCTTTTTTGCAATGGGAAGAATTTGTGTAATTGTGTCTTGGAGAAAACTCCAGGATGACCACTGGAATCAATTCTTGTATACTGTGGACATGGTGTTTAGATTGCACTGCACTTTTTGAAAAGGCACGTGTGAAAACACGTGTGAACTGCCATGCAAAAGCTAAGCAGAGGCGTTGTTTCAGTTCATGTCATGTGTGCGTGACACAACTGGGCACTAGTGTGCTGTGTGTGCAGGTGGGGGCAGTGGCCGTCATAACATCCTGGTATTAGATGTGTTTATGTAAGAAGCAGGTGGATGTCACACGTAATGTTCTCTATTAGCTTTTCAGGACAAGACTTGCTTAGATGAGCAGAGCAGAGATTATGAGAAAGCAAAGAGATTTGAAACTATACTGTATATTTAAACTGTGCTAATGCTAATGCAAACTATATCTGTGGATACCATTTTCTTAACCTTTTATTTCAGTTTAGAGTACAACATATTGTTGCTTTCATAATAATCATAACACAACATTATCTCTTTTATCATTGACACACACCCCAACTAATGAAATGCCTTGATGAAAACTCTTTTGAATAGAATGCCATTTCATTTTAGTCTTTGAACTCTCCTCTGAACTGCTAAGGTGTTTAGGATCAGATCTGGGCAGTGCTGACAATGTAACTCTACAGCCTGTACTACACAACCTTAAAGTCTGTATCTCAGGTGGCCTGTACACACCTCAGAGCCATGAGTTGTGGAGATTAGCTTCTTATACTCTGTACATATCAAGATAAAGCTGTTGATGTCAGTCATTCATAAAGGGAAAACAAAACTCCTAAGTAATATATAAGTTGTGGTATTGCAATTATATGTGAACGTTCTGTGCATGTGTGCAGCATGCAAGTGTGAGACAGTAACATATCACTGAGGACTGAATAATAAAGATGTTAAAAAAAAATAAGGTTAGGTGAAGTATAAAGATGGACAAAAGGCTACACATTTTACAGTCAATTCTGGAGTTTCCAGAATGTTCAACAGGAATCCACCTACTAAACAGAAGAGGCCTCTACTGAGTGAGGTGCCATAACCCTTCCCCAAGCATTGCCTGACCTAGATCTCTGACAGTAAACAGCTGCTGCTGGCCCCTGTTGCTGCTGCCATCAGCAAAATGTTGCGTTACAGCCTGGCCTGAGAGCGGATCAGTGTCAGATTGCTCCTCTCCTGAGCCTTCTGATGGGGCTCAGCGACTCTCAGACTGTTTAGGAGATCCAGCAGCACTTAAAAGCCACCCACCAATCAGATTAGCACTAACTGCTATATACTGTACAAATATTTTCTCTGGCAGATTATTGCCTGCACAACAGGCCCATGCTGTCTACATCACTGAACTGCACAACCCACTATTTCACTAAATGGCCGATAAAGCTTGTGATGTAACAGAAAGTTAATGTGACTTTGTTTTTAATAAGGAAACAGAAAAAACATTATTCATTATATATATATATATTTTTTGATTAACTATGATGTTCTATCCTTATCAGTTATATCATATATATATTCTACATTCAAAATGTCATATATACAGTACTGTGCAAAAGTCTTACCCTATATGGTGTTTTGTATAAATGTTGTTGTAGACATGTATTTATTTTATTTTATTATCCAAACATTATAAAATAATAATAATAATAATAATAATAATAATAATAATAATAATGTTACAGAAAAATGTTTCTATGTCAGTAAGGAAAG
>JAOVVF010000010.1:10889785-10902445 GCA_028565595.1 Duopalatinus emarginatus | reverse complement strand
GTGGTATATTGTTATAGTTATTGTATATTGTTATTACAGTTGTCCTCATGTCTGGGACAGTTATATAAGGCTGTAGTAAATCAACTGACTGATTAACACATTATTATATTCTTTTTGAAATTAGTAGTATAAGATTCATATTATTTCAACAAAATTTAATGCACATTTTTTGTGTTTAAATGCCTTTTTTATACTGCAAACTACAATTGATTTTCTACTTCAGATTTATTATAGAGGTTGAAATCATAGTCATGCAAACATGTGGATATTTTTACAATGGACTACCACAAAGTACAATTTTTAGCACTAGTACAACATTTTAGCACTAGACCACCACCATGACAAGTTACAGACATTTTTAATAGACACACAAATGATAATATACAGGCGACTTAATTACATGGTCATGTAGACACAAAATCATTTCATCTTTTACAGGTGCTTTGATGCTTTATTTTATACCAATAACGATAACATGCTGATGTTGCTTGTAATTTGTAGATTACACGTGTAAAAGTTCTCTAAATCCAGTGTCTGCACAGGTAGAAACAAGTCTCTGCTTTATAGTTTAACCTGGATCAGGTAGCTAACGTGTGAGGTGAGTCAGCCACAGACTCCACCCATTCTTCCTTTCTACCTGCGAAATGCACACGTCTCTGAACATCTGTGAGAACAAAGTTCACTTCAGCGGTCCTGTCGTCGGTTTCGTTGACACGAAAGTTTCACTAATGCTGAATTAACGCGTTACGACACACCAGTACGACTCGCCTCGTTTTGCTTGTGGCTTATTCTTTTGGTCTCTACACGTCGCTACTCTCGGTGCGGTTACTGACTGGGACGGCTTCGCCATGAACGTGATGTCTGAGGGTGTCTTTCTCTCGGCTCTGCAGCCAAACAGCTCCACCGTGAGCACGTACGCCGTGCCGTCGGAGACTCAGCTCCCGCATGGCGGCGCGCACTTGGACGAAGCAGCGCGAGCCAAGCGCGTGCAGCAGCAGGTGGCCCAGAGACTAGCTGAGAAATCCACCCTGCCCCGACGGACGACCTCTACTTCCACCTCCAGCTCTACGCAGTACGCAACCTACAATTCCGCGCCGTACACCGCCTCAGGTGTGTCACCGTCTACCTGCTCCCAGCCCTGAAACGCCCTTTCTTCATACTATTTTAATTGTTACTCTGTTATATGTGTTTCATAACCTCACTGTGGTCACTTTGACCGTCTACTATATTAACTACTTCTCGGTTTCACTCGGCTTCACTGTTTTTAACCGGCAGTCATTTTGCTGGCATATTCTACCTTATATGTTGTATTCAACCTTCTATGTTATAATTCACAATAAATAGTCGTGTGAAAAGTAAAAAGCCTTACAAAGGGGAACCAGTTTCTCTTGGTGATGTCTGTAATAAATCCTGTGCACGTTTGTGAATATAGAGAGATAACGCGGACATCTTCAACAGGTTCCCTTTTCGACTAACCCGGATGTGGGACATGCAATTCACGAGCGCATTTAGACAACACTACACAGTGGATTATACCTGTTGCGCCACACGCGACTATAAAGTCCTCATTAATTATAATAATCCATTTAATCTAACAGGATTTCGGTTTATTGTGCTGTGAGCTTTCTTTCCTCGGATTCCTCTTTTTCTTGCTGTACTAACATATTTTAATGGTTAAATATGATGTGTTGATTCATTGATGTCCTGCTTGTGTTGTTCTATTATCCTTAACCTATAATTGCTTTTAGGATTTGTTTGCTTATAGTGCTTTTAAAAAGTCAAAACAAAAAGCCCTTTGGACTAAATATGGGTTATTTATGGGTTAAAGGACAGTTGTACTGGAGAAGAAGCTAATGTACAAATTACTCTATGTGATCACCAGTAGCCACACAGGGTAGGTCAAGCAGTTTTCTCAGGCCTTCAGTATGTGACACAAGAATGAAAAATAGCACTGTGTTCAGAATAAGCTGCTTGCAGTGATCGGAATGAACATACTTTGAAAACTACTTTTAATACATGGTTGTGGAATGTAAGGACGGTTCTGACGGGTTTCAGGGTTGATGTCTTTATAGGACAACAGCAAACGTCTTGTACTGCAAACTTCATACCAGTTTTTTTTTTAGCCAAACTGAAAGTGTTGGTGGGGCCTTTTTTTTACTGGGCACTTAAATAAGAGCAAATATCCAGCCTGTCTGCTGAACACATTCACCACACACACACACACACACACACATACACACACTCTGCAAATAATGTTGAACAGGCTGAAACAGGCACAGTCCATCCCCTTTTCTCTCATCTCTGGCATGTTTAAACATAGAGGTGAAAATGAGTGGGCAAATGAGTGAAAGCTCCCATAGCTTGTTATTGGGTTACTTTGGTTTGTGAATGCTTGAGTCCTGAATGCTGGACAAAGTGTCGAGTTTAGTTATTTGGTGAAAACTAAGCGCTAGTGCAAGCTTTGTGAAGGGTAAGCAGTATATTAACACTTCACAACATTTTAGCAGGCAAAATCCTGTGAGTTCTTAAACGTGTTATTCACAACAGGGATCACTAGCAGTATTTCAAAGCTGCAGCCACTAAGGCAGAAAAAATACTGATAGTGTATGTCATGATGCTATTTAGAATTACGTAGTTATTCTTGTATGAACAACAGATGTTATTAGCTGTGGTATTTTTTTTTATTAAAGAATACTCTAATTATTTAAGGTTAGACATCCACTTTTACTAGGCAAAGACAGTGGCTACTATTACCTAGTACAAGCTTTAGGAGATTATGTTGAGCCTTGACAAGTTAGAACAGCCTCAGATTTCTGGGCCCTAAGCCAAAATAAAAAGACACATACTTCAAATAGGGAAATTCTGTTGTCTAAAAAGTAGCATGGTCTTCATAAGTGAAATACCAACAGGGTTTTAGGTGAGAGCAACATTATTTGATTCAGCTGGACATTAGCAGTTCAAAACAGAAATATAAACACTGGGGTTTCAGATAAGATAGTTGTTTGTTCATTTCTAAAAGTCTTTATGCTCAAATATGTACTTTCATCGATATGGAAAAGTAGGGTGTGGCAAGGGGTGGGATGTTGTTAGTGAATTCGTGTGTGTGTGTTGGAGCTATGTGTTTTGGGCAGGGATAGAAGGAGTGGCTCACAGCTATCAGACCGGTTTTCTGCCTCTTTTCCCCTTGCTTGTGGTTTGTCAGCTTGTTATTAACAGCCCCACCTTTACCTCACCCTACTGAAAGCATTATTCTTACACTCAAACAAAAACACAAAGCGAATGATAAGGTGGTTTGATCTTTCGAAATTCCGGCCCGAATTAAGTAGTTATTTTTTCTGCACAGAAAACATACCATATATACTAACATATACACATGTTTATAGATTAAACATTAAACATATTTAATACAAACACTGACATGCCAAAAGTCACGGGACAGGAACTACTATTGTGTAGGACCCCCTCTATCCTAGCAAAGTACAGCAACTCAGTGGCATCCCCCAAGTCTGGAGGAAGATTTAGCTTTGCTGTCTGGATAGCTACACACGGCTCCATAGTATTTCTCAGGTGCGAATTGACTTCTCCACCACATTCAACTGGACTCATGTGGGGGCGTTGGACTTATTGGTACTCTTCAAAATGCTCCTTAAACCAATTCTGGACAACTTGGGCCTTGTCTCAGGGTGTATTATCCTACAGGAATATCCCAACATTGTGGGGGTACATATTTCACCAAGCGGTGAAATATGTCAGTATGCTATGACAGTATGCCACACACCCTCGGAAATGTCCCATGCAACTGGCACCCCATATACCGTGCCTCATTCAAACTACAGGTCGCCTTGCCAAGAGCACTCTGGCCAGTGTTGAACCCCACTCACAAGATATTACCTTACAACATACACAGGTGTGGTGTTTCCCAAGCTGTCCCTTGAGGCAACACCTCTTCATAATCAAATTGCATACATACCACCAATCTGAAGTGTTTTTACCTGCAGTAGATTTTCCGTAACAGTGCAGACTTGTGAAACATACTGGTAATTAGGCCTTATTTGGTTGAGCAGTGTTTCTGGTAGTTTCACATATCCTCCTGATCCTTCTAACATTCAAGATAAACACTGGTTCTCTGCATGAATGTTTGTGCTAAGCATTTTGCCCAGCTTTCATTTAATGTGATTTGAGAGCTGACAAAAGGAAGTAACTTAGTCACAAGGTATGAGCACTTTAACCACAGCCATTCTCTCTCTACTGAGACCACAGCCTTTCTCATACTGGAGCCAGACTCATACGTGAGCCATATTTATACTTTTGATCTCATAAAGGAGCAGAAAAGACAAGTCCATATGTCTTTTTAAATGATATATGTAGCATTTAACAATAAATGCTAATTTGCCTACAGCCGGCAACTGGTTAAATAAATCAGCAATAATAATAAATGTGTCTTAATCTCTCTCCATGTTAGAGTACGGTGGTTCTGCCACAATGATGAAGTACCAGAGCTTAAATCCTAACTTCAGTTCGAAGTCCTATATGTACTCGACCGTCAGACCAGCAATGGTGAGAATTCCATGCTTATTCTCTTGTTTTGTTCATTTTACTTTTACTAATAATTTTATGAGATGTATTTTCTACACCTATACTGTGCCTATGCAAAGTGAAATAAGGAATAACAGGGGCAGAGGAGTGATTGTGTGTAGTCTGAGTGTAATATTTCACAAGTTCTTTCTAAGCAAACCTACACATTTGTTTCCTTTGATTGAGTCATTTAATATGCATTTATCAATGTTGCATCTACAATCTTAAAATTATCATGCATCTGTCAGGCTTTAGACTCAGTCTAATGTGTTTTTATTTTTTAAATAGATTTTTTGCCCATAATAGGGTGATTATTTATATGACTGTAATGATTCTCACAATTGATCCACAAGGCAAACCGTGTCGCTCAGCACTCCAGCACTGGCTACTCGTCTCGCTCAGCCATGGACTTTGGCACAAGATCTCAGAGTGTGATGAGTCGAGGGGCTGTTGGAGGACAGATGTATAACCATGATGATATGAGTGGCATGGCAGGAATGGGTACCATAGGGGGTGGCTATAAAGGCAACCAGTCTCACCAGTATCAGACCACAACAATGCGCTCCATGAGCCGCGGGGTTCCTGATACAGAGACCACATCATTGCAATCACTACGCCTACAGCCCATGCCTCAGCAACAGGTTGCCACTTGGGTGGCACAAACTGGCAGTGAGGGAAGCCTGGGATCTGACCAGGAGGCTGGTTATAACATGAGCAATGGCTATGCAGCCACAGTTTCATACCCATTGTCTAACATGGGCAATGAGTACAACGCTGGATCCAGGCAGGTTTCAATGACTTTGCCATCAATGAGATGCTCTCTCAGTGGAACACTGGCCCAAAATGGAGGAAACAGAGTCAACATGGAGGAAGAGGCTTTTGTACGTCAATCTTTCAAAGGCCCCTCACAGCGCACCATCAACAGGATCACCCAGAACCGCCAAAATCGCTACTCTGTGTCAGCGGGGAGTATGCAAGGAGGCAGCACTACAGGAGGCTTTGTGATTGGTGGAAGTGGCTCCCAGGGTAACCTGACTATGATGAAGCAGGGAAGGATGTCTCGTGCTCCGTCTGTGAGGAGTATGATGAGTGTGGGCAGAGGCAAGGATGTATTTGATGGCGGGGATATGACAGGCAGCATGGGCAATCTGAGCACGTAAGACACACACACATGTACACACACACACACACTCTAACAGCCACTCGAGTAAAAACAGTTGTGTTCATACTTTTATATAGCTATACACTACAGTTTGCCAGGGAAATTCTCAAAGTTACTTAGGAAAAGTTTAAAGTGTGGTTTACAGTAACTGTGGTTCTGCAGTAGCCCCATAGACTGTCAGTAAAGATGAGGGTTAGAGTGCTATGCTGATTATGCATATAAAGTCCAATGTGTATAGAATGTGGAAAGAAGAACATATATATGGTAGTATGAAATTTTTTTTTATATTAAATACTACATTATCTTGTCACTTGAAGTTCTGGCATCCAGATGCCCCTGGCAGTTAGGGAAATCAAATTCTACTACTCAGAATATAACATACTACTTCACTGAGTGCAAACACCTTACATAAAAAGGTACAGCCTTTGGTACAAATCTAAAATAAAAAATAAAATAAAATGCTTTAGAAATGTAATATTTACTTATAAAGCCTTAGAAAAAATAAAGGCTCTCTTTTAGAGTGACACACATGCATTGAGGACATATGACCCTTGAACCTGTCTAACAGGTTGTTTACTAGGTCATACAAAGAACAAATTCACTTTCACTCAGTTAGCTGGTCTCTCTCTCTCTCTCTCTCTCTCTCTCTCTCTCTCTCTCTCTCTGTGTGTGTGTGTGTGTGTGTGTGTGTGTGTGTGTGTGTGTGAGTGAGTGTGTGTGTGTCCACACCCAAACCAGTCCATCCAACTGATTCACAATCAACACACCCTGAGAAAAGCATACTTTCCACTGTCATACACGCGCTCAGACATACAAATGCATGCACTCTCTCTCTCTCTCTCTCTCTCTCTCTCTCTCTCTCTCACTCTGCCTCACAATAAAATAGAGGAATGTTTCTCTATACCCTGCTTCATAGCTTGAGATGATTTAAAATGTTAAGGCTTGTTAATGTTAAAAATGTACAAAATGTTCACCTCTCTTTATGTCACACAGACTGGGTTCTCTGGACATTGCAACCGCCGTATCCTACATTCAGTCAGAAGATATAGACAAGCAAGTACTCGGAGCTGCTTACATCCAGCACGAGTGCTACCACAGCGATGATGCCAAGAAACAAGTAAGTGCTGCTCAACTTTACTACCAGCTACCAGTGACAGAGTGTGCCTAATAAGCATTTTTAATGTCTTGCAGGTAAACCTGTTGAAAGGCATACCCCCACTGGTTAAACTGTTTAACAATGAGTCTCAGAAGGTGCAACAATATGCCACTGGAGCAGCCCGGAACCTCATTTATGAGAACATGGAAAACAAAGTGGCTCTTATAGAAGCTGGAGGAATCCCTAAGCTTATGACTGCCTTAAAAGAACCAGATGATGAGCTCCAAAAGCACATCACTGGTAAGCATTTGTTATGTTAGAGATAAATCAGCACTGTAACTAAAAATTATTTCTTATGAATTTGTTACTGGATCTTGAAATGAACTGAACAAAGCATTTTATACTAAACTAAATATCCAACAATGAAATTTAATTAGGACAGCATCAGCATTAGCAGTATTACAACATTTAATTATACACGTATCACTCAGCTTTACAAGTGTGCTCTAATAACATAAATTACATTAACGTTCATTTTCTATCTTAGATTGTAACAAACTTGGCAGCACAAGGAAGAACATATTTACACAAATACTCAAGTTGAATTTTTTTATTAAGTATTCATTAATTAAATGTATTATTTATTTTAGTAGTAAGCTAGTGTGCAAAAAATATTTCTGTTGCTTGACAACAGTCTAGTCCCAGTCCAGTTGTGGAAGTAGCTGAGTTTCAGAGGTAGTGCTATTATACCCAACAGTGCAGTATAACAGCACTTCCTCTTATGTGGTATTGCACAAACGAACATGTGTTTTGAGATATTCAATCTACAATCTGATGAGAGATACTGAATATGGTTGAATTTGTAAAAGGACAGTTTTGGGTAGCTTATTTTGGATCGGAACACTAGGGGGAAATCAGCCAGCTTCTGTGTGAACCTGAGTTTAGCTTTTTGTATGCTATCACAAAGCTGGCCTTGGGCATTGTTAGTAAGGGCTGGACTTTACTATGGGTGTGGTGAGGTAGACACAGTGATAACAGTTATCCTTTATAACCTTAAAATCATATTCAGCACAAAAGTGCTTTGTAATAAACTGTAATCATCAAAGGAGTGGCACTAGGTACCATAGGCTGATTTGTAAATCAATGACCTTTTTAGGTGTTATATTTTACATGTTTTCATGTGCTTTATTTTATGTGATATTAAATGTCTTATTTTCTGCATGCATTAAGTGGTGAAATCTGTGAATACTACTTTGCTTATGGTAACATTATTAACTTTATTAAATAATTTTTTGGTGTGTGTGTGTGTGTGTGTGTGTGAGAGAGAGAGCGAGAGAGAGAGAGAGTTTTCTGGGGCGTTGGCTGTAAGGGTGTTGACTGTTGAGCGGCGTTGTCTTGACTTGTTTGTTTGAATCTATGCAGGCCAATGAGTCAGGCACTTGCTAGGCATTGGTACTGTGTGAATAAGATTCACAATTGCCTCTGGTGCTTTTACAAGCTGTTAAGTTTCTTAAGAATAGCTTATTTTATGCACATTGCACATGACTAGCTCCTCATCGCAATTTTTTTCTACCAGGTAATTATTGTCAAAGGTCAATAATAAAGTTCAATAAAATAACAAGAAGAGAAAGAGCCAATTTCTGAATTTAAACTTCTGTCTAATCCAAGATCCTTCTTATACCTTCATGACACAGAAGACCTTCAACTGTATTATAGGCTTTTTCTAAAAAAGATTGTACAGAAACAGGCTATGATATCTACCATTACAGAAACACCTTGTGAGTACAAGGTTGCATATTTCAGTATTTGTGTGGTTTTAGTTGTTTTCTTTGTTCCCTCACTATGATAAGGTGATAGATTGCACTGTACTTTATTCTTATCTCTCTCTCTCTCTGTCTCTCTCACTCTCTCTCTCTGTCTGTGTGTCGCTGTAGGAATTCTGTGGAATATCTCAGCTAAAGATAACCTGAAAGAGAGGCTGGCACGGGACGTGCTCCCAAAGCTGACCGAAGAGATACTGATTCCTCTCTCAGGCACTGGAGAAAGAGATATAATTGAGCACTCTGAGTCAGAGGCAGACATCTTCTTCAATACTACTGGATGTCTCAGGTGCATCCACACTCATGCATGTGCAAAGCAAATCCCTGTAGACTTGTAGAAATTACAAGTAATATTTGTAAAACTTACCAATGCACTATTCTGTCCCTGTCTGATTTTTACAAACCCATTTAATATCAACAACTACAAAGGATACACATGCCTTCTCTCACTAACTCTCCTGTCCTATTTCACTACAGGAACCTAAGTTCGACAAATGCAGCAACCCGTAAGCACATGAGGGAGACTCCTGGTCTCATTGAGGCCCTTGTTGGCTACATTCAGAAAGCAGTGGAAGATGAGAGAGTAGATAAGAAGGTCAGCTTAGAGTAGAGGATGAGCATGTCATTATAAATTATTCTGTCCTACTCTTATCCAAATGCAATGCCAAAATGTTTTATGTATTGTTTATGTAAAGATATATTAATGGGCACACTTTGTGTTGCAGGGAGTGGAGAATGGTGTGTGTGTGCTAAGGAACTTGTCCTATCAGCTGTATGATGAGATTCCCCCTTCAGTCTTGGTGCGCTTGGAAGGCAGCAATCGAAATCAGGTTAACCCACGAGGAGAGCCCATTGGCTGCTTTACGCCTCAGAGCAAGAAAGCAAAAGACGTAAGAGACATTTCCATATTTACTTGTAGACATCAATAAAATAATACACTGATCAGCCATAACATTAAAACCCACTTACAGGTAAAATTAATAAGATTGTTTATCTTATTTCATTGGCATCTGTCAAGGTGTGGGATACATCAGCAGCACATAAACAGTCAGTTCTCAAATCTTATGTGTTAAAAGCAGGAAAATGGGTAAGCATAAGGATTTAAGTGCTTTTGACAAGAACCAAATTGTGATGGTTAGGTTCAAAGCATCTCCAAAACTGCAGATCTTGTGGATTGTTCCCAGTTTTCACTGGATAGTACCTGCTAAAAGTGGTCCAATAAAGGACAACCAGTGAAACAGCAGCTAGGTCATAGGTGCCGAAGGTTAATTGATATGTGTGGAGGTGAAGGCTAGAATGTCTGATACAATCCATAGAAGTATCTGCTGCTAATGTCTTAGTGCCACAGGTACCACAGCACACCTTCAGTGGCCTTGTGGAATTCATGAATCGAAGAGTCAGCTGTTTTGGCAGCTGTTCAGGCAGATGGTTTATTGTTATGGCCGATCGGTGTATACTGAATTGATGTAGAAGGCATTGTAATGTTTGACTGACAATTTCCATTTTGTGTGTGTGCTATAGACATCACTGCATTGTAATCAGTAACTTTATCACCTGCACTTTGCTGTAATTTTTTAACACCTTTATTTCTTTACTGACAGAGTCAGTATCAGGACCTGTCTACATTTGCTGAGGTGTCTAAAGTACCTAAGGGGTGTGAGTGGCTGTGGCACCCTAAAGTGGTAGGCCTGTATAGTACTGTCCTTAACCGCTGTGAAAATAACAGTACCACACGAGAGGCTGCAGCTGGAGCTCTGCAGAACATTACTGCTGGGGAAAGGAGGGTAAGAACGAAACCTGCATATTGTTTTTTCAGGTATTTGAAAAGTATTTCATGTAGCTGAGAATAAAACAGACTAATATGGAATTGTGACCTTCTCAGTGACCTTCTCAGTAGAAAATTTCTATTTTTATTAGTTCTAAATGTTCTATATTTGCATTATAAAATATGTAACCACATGGTATTTTGTGTGGGTACAATCTGTGATCCTTCAACTGTGCAAACAGAAAATAATCCTCAGTAGTCATTTACTACAGCATATATAATCATGTTATTTCAACCTTTTTTTTGTGGTTATTTGATGAGCATTATTGGGTTTGTCTGGCAGCTTATATAATCAAGACATCTTTTACCTCCCCTTTTTTATGAATTTAGTGGCCATCCATACTGAGTCGTGTTGCCTTAGAACAGGAACGTATCTTGCCTGTGATTCTCGATAAGCTCAAGACAACTCACGATTCAGAACTGCGTTCTCTCACTGGCTTCCTTAGGAATCTGTCACGTCATGCGAGGGACAAAAACAGTTTGGGTGAGTACAGATCTAATTCTTTTACATTAATAGAAAGCCGAAAAAGTCTGCAATAGGAATGCTGAAGATTAGTGTTTAGCATTTATAATAGTTTACGTTTCACTATTTGTCCTGTTTTAGCCCCTAAAGTGGTAGCACACTTAGTGACAATATTGCCAGATGATCCTGCTCAGAAGCTCCCATCCTCTGACGTGATTGTAAACATCTGTGGTGCACTCAACAACCTTGTAAGCTGCAGTGAGACAGCTGCACGAGACATAGCCTTCTTTGATGGACTGCCCAAGTTGATTGCCATCAAGAATGATACCAGGTACGACTGGTAACACAGAGAATCTGCTGCTTTGTAATAAAAACAACATGCTTCAAAACATGCTGTCAATATTTGGGCTATTCCTGAAACTGAGTTCACATATTTTTTTAAAATAATGCTTATTTTTTATTTCAGCAACCAAAGCAAACAGAAGCAAGCTAAATCAGCAGCTACAGTCCTGTGCAACATGTTCCAGTATAAAAAACTACACAAAGAATACAAAAAGGTACTTTAAAGTTGGATATATTAGATGAATTCCCTTTTTACCCAAATGCAGACCGGAACATGTCATTCTTAGGGTCACCTTTAGAATTTAAATTATTGTTTCAGTGTTTTGTGAAGTTTTTCACGAAGTTTGCACACCAATGTTTTTCACATTCACAAATACTGATTTATGTACTCCAAGTACAACTGTAAGCAATACTCATTTTTAACTACATTTGCAAATTAAGGAACATTCACTAAAAAAGTTTATTTAAAAAGTAATAAACATTAATAAAAAATAAATTAACTGTAAATCAATAAAAATACAACAAATCAAGACATTCAAGTATTATCTGCATTTAAAAACAGTTGGCATATTTTTGTTTGTTTATTTTGCTCATATATTATGCTAAAGTGAAAAAATCCTAAACTGAGCTGTCAATAATTCTCAGCATTTACAGCAGGCATGCCTTAGCTGAGCTAATGGATGGGTCTTATTGCTTTATGATTGGAATAGACCGGCAATATACCTAGCATAATATAATCCGATCTTCTTGAAGCTGAAGCTTACTTAAAGAGCCTGCGGGCCTTGCAGACTGTGATCTAACATGTAGAATGAGGAAGTTAACACCATTATTCACTGTAGGAAAATCTTTCAAAGGGCTTCATAAAACAGTCAGCTGGGATGCTTTTCCAGACATATTGAACAATAGTATGTGGCCAATTAGCTGACTAAATTCCAAATCATTATATATAAAATGTGTATAATTTTAGAAAGCCTACGTTCCCATACTGATACTACATAAACAAGTGTTGGAATATGAAAAACACACTACTAAAAAGAACAATTAAATTGTGAGTCTTAGGTTTGTGTAGAGAATTGGGATTTCTAGCTGCAGTTGTTTAAAACTCTAACATGGGTCTCTCAGCAACTTGCCAAAATGGTACTGTCAACTGGGAAAGCTCTTTCCTGTGACATTAACATGTTGCACGAAAGACTGTTAGGGTTTCCTATACAACATGTTTTAGACATCTTTTACCCACCCTGCCCTGAAGTCATTTTCCAGTTTTCCAAAGACTGGTTTAAAACAGAACACATACACGCTGACGCACACACACACACACACACACACACACACACACACACACACACACACACACACACACACACACACACACACACA
>JAOVVF010000010.1:10854232-10869177 GCA_028565595.1 Duopalatinus emarginatus | reverse complement strand
GTTTCTTCCTTTTGTCATCTCAGGGAGTTTTTCCTTGCCACTGTCGCCACTGGCTTGCTCATTAGGGATAAAATTTCGAATAATTCTATAAATGCATAACTCTTTTCATTATTTTCTGCAAAGCTGCTTTGAGACAATCTTCAATGTTAAAAGCGCTATACAAATAAAATTGAATTGAATGGGTTTTTTTTTACTGTACTGATTCATTTGATATTTTTTAAAACATTTATTTGTTTGCTTGTTCATTTATGGACAAATAAAAAACAATACAAATGTTGCCTTGCTATAAAAACAGTATCTGTTCAGTGCATGAACAGTAAATAAAAAAATAATAGTAATGTAAATAATGTCATTAAATACAAAAAATTAACACCTGTTCACAACAGTAAGAATTTAAACTTTGGCTCTTCCCTTGCTGAAAATTGGGATCATGAATAAACAGGGTTCATAAGTAGATTAGACATTGTAGTTCATCTTAATCTGCTACTGATTATTTTTTTCCTCTGGAACATCCATAGAAGATTGTCATTCAGTCTGTAATCTGAAATGCTGTGGTCTTGCTGGGCTGTAGAAAAAAAATATTAATTTATTAAGCCTTAGGATGTACATGATTCATACATACAGTGTAGCCAATACCGATTTATAAATGCATACTGGAGGTCAGTACAATATATATATTTATTACATTTGCATACCAGCCACACAACAAATTAAAAAGAAAAAACTGGTGGCTTTTGGCCGAAATTCCACTGTATCCTCACTGGCTAAGGGATGCTTCACTGCCCTGTCCATTTGTCATGTTTGTGCCAAACATGGTGCAGAACTACATTACCCATTAGCCATTGCACATCACATGACCCGGCCACGTGTTCACTATTCACCCTTTGAATTTAAGTCTTATTCTGTGTTGTCTTGTGTGGTGGTGTTTTTACTTTGTCTGCTCATGTTTGCCTAGCACTTGGTCCTTGATTTTCCAGTTCTCCAGTTTCCAGATTTTCATGTTCTTAGTCTATGTGTTTCCTTAATCTGTGGCTGCCTCCACCTCTACAAATACCTGACAGAATTCAAATGCTTTCATTTAAACAGACTGTATATAACAATTTTTTTATTATTAATAAATCAATAATGAATTTTATATCATTTGAAAATATATATTTGTATGCAAACATTTGGGCACTCCTCACCAACTTACATTATTTTTTTGAACAACAGTAAATATAACTTTGCAACAAATTATTAATTTATTAAATACCTATTTGTTTATGTTTCTGTGTTAATGGACAAATACTTTATATTTGATCAAATTTGTGACTGTATTTAAGGAACTATTTTTTTCCTAAATCGATCATGTCCAGAATGCCTGTACCATATACAGATGTAGTTTTGAATGTTTCATATGTTCACTTTTGAGATAAGGTTGCAAGTACTCCTAATGACTTTTCCATAAAGATCATGTTTGTGAAAGCAGTGCTGCTGAGTAGTATGATGCACCACCACTCACCACTCCTGTGTCAGCTGAAACCTTCTAAAAGTCCTTGCTTTTGCAAGGGTTTATTGCCAACTAATGTAAGTAATCACACAAACCTACTGACAAATATTAACAGCATGAGATGTAAAATGTATTCTTTTGTAAAAACAAAATAGATTGTATTTGAAAATCAACATATTAAATAAATATAACTGCTTGGCTTGAGCAGGAATTTTGTTGTATACTGTATAGTACTACATAATGACACATTAAAGTATAATTTATAATAGATTGTAATTTTGGTCACTTACCGTAATTCTTCTTTTAGTCTTCCGAGTTTGTCTTGCAGCCTTGTATTTTTAACCTCTAAGGGAGAACTGGGGACAAACCACCCTGCGATGCACTTACACATCACCACCACATGCTGCTTAGACAAAAGGTTCAGTACATTTTGCAGAGGAGAAAGAGAATAAATTGTTTTTAAAAAATTAAATAAAAAATTACATTTTGATTATTTTTTTTGTATAAAATTTTATTATAAAAAATATTTTTACAAATACATTTGACAAAAATATGAACCCACATGCTAATCTCACCATCTTATCCTGAATAACTTCTCCCTAAGGCAATATTATCATTTGCTGTTTGTGAGATATAATACCTCAAAAAGGACGATGAAGCCAAAGCGAACTGCCTGAATGACCCAAAACTGATTGGTCAAAGTGTAGTCATCACTATTCCTATAGTCTCTATAGCTATAAAAACAACAAAAATAACAATGATGTTACCTACCAATGGTGCTACAGTTGCTTATGACACAATTGGGTAAATATGCACAGCAAATATCTCTCAGCATGAATAAATAACTTCCAGTGAATGTTTAGTTATACCTGCAGTGTGTCACTGTCATGTTAAGGTGAGTGAGTTGATTAAGTAAAAAGTCATTTGTATCAGCAATAGACAGAGAGTTATTAATATAACCAGACATACATCTGTGCAAAAAAAACAAAGAGAATGAGATTATGATAATGACAGTATGGTGCTTACTAGTTATTTACAACATTCTGCATAGAATTACTATGTAGTGTAAATAATATATGTTTTGCATACTCAACACTAGTATTGGATGTAGCACAGGGTCCATAGCGGTATCGATACACCAATCGAGGGATAAAATCAGAGGATATGCCAATGACTAGCCCATTAGCGATGACAGCTAGCACACCAATTGTTTCCAGTACATCAGTCCAAACACCTACAGAGTTCACATGCTGAATGTATATGTGCATCATTTAAACTGAAGTTCATTAAGCAGTTTACTATATTTCTATACTCACCTATGTCATTAGTCTTTCTTGGAACCAGTCTTCGCTCCAGACTGACCATTTTAATAGCATCCATTCTGATCTCAATGATGTTGTTCAACAGAGCAAGCAGAGGAGCCAGGGGAAATGCAGCCACGAAGATGGTGGTGAAACTAAACTGGAGTACTAAACAGAGGGAAAACACACCAAGAGTGCAAAAAGAGGATCTGAGAAACATATACTGAAAATTGGAATGATGGTAAACCCATGTAACTTATTTAATAACTTGTCTGTACCCATTTCTAGGAATTCATTGAAGAGGCTGAAGGAGTCCACATGATTAAGGTCAAAATTCCAGAGCAGGTCCTTAAGTTTACAGTTGTCACACAGATTATAACCTTCCATACCCTCCATACAGTCCTTCTTTGAACACTGTCTGACCTTCTTCCTCAGCTTCTTACTCTGTCGCCTTTTCAGCCACCGTTTGAACCAGCTGTGGATAGAGTGAAGAACTAATATATGACATTACTATTAAATGTCTTTTAATAGCTATTATCCATGTGTTGGACATTAGTCTTGCGCTATACCACCACAGTATTTTCAGCACTACATTGATGTATACTGCTCTGCTGGACCTGATTTCAGCTCACAAAGATGGTCTTTTAATTTGCTGAGCCATGAATGTTTGGAACAACTTGCCAGATGGAAATATGGAAACTTATTTGGGTTTTGTATTTATTTTGTGTTTTGTATTTATTTTCAAACATCATAGCCATAGTAAATTGTTGCTAAATTATATATATTATGTATCAAGTTGCATGTTGGTTATTTAGTTTGACAAGAATATGCAAGAATACAATAATTGATTGATTGATTGATTGATTAATTAATTAATTAATTAAAATTAAGTAATGTGTTCAAAGTAGTATGAAGAAAATAAAGGACATGTTTACAGTGTGCTACACATTATAGTATATGATGTTTGCTCAGTGAGTCACATACAGTCAAACAGGTTTTCTCAAATATAGTAATACGACAGAATACATTTTGATAAAATACAGTAGTAACTACAAATAATATTGGCACATGTCTAATAAATGACTATAAAACTATACAGGCGTCCACAAAAGACATAAATATGAATTTGCATATTTTGGGAAGAAAATAGAACATGGACAGTGCATTGTCCATGTTCTAAGATATGTAAATCCATATTTATGTACAGGTATGAGGTATGTGTATTAACACATTTTGTACAAATTAACAGTTAAACATTTTGACTTACGGGCCTGAAAACTCAAACACGTTGCTGAGGATCTGTTTGAGCAACATGATGATGGCCATCTGAATGAACAGATCAGTCAGACATCCACTAGGGTGACACTGAACACAAAAAAACTGTCATACTTAGTGATGTCCAGTAAGGGGTAATAGACCCAATATTAGTTTATTATTATTTACACACAGTTAAAGTTATGCACAAGAGTTTTTAAATCTTTGTTATATCTAGAATAAAATATAATATATGAGGATATACTTAAAGAGGTCACCTCCTCTAATCTCCAGATTTCAGCTATCCTCACATATCCACCTGGATGTCCATTAAGCCTGGAAAAAAAATAAACACAATTTTTGTGTGCTTAATATTTACATGGTCTTCTGGATACCTGGGGTGGTAGTCCCCAAATTATTAGAAAGACGTTCCCAAAAAGTTATCCAAGCTCTTTTGTGACTCTTTACCTGCCAAGAAAGAATGCAGTGTATATGAGTGAGGAGAAAAGAGTGAAGAACTGGAAGGTAAACATCTTGACTGTGAAGCTCTTTTCAACAGCAGCATGTGAACGCACCTTCTCTACAACATAAAGAGTTGAATGAACTCATGAACTGTTTATAGTTATAGGTAATATAGTATTGGCACAGTTTTTCATCATACCTAATTCACATAACTTAAGGGCCACTCTGCGATTGATCTGCACAAGACAAAAAGAATGAGAAGGTGATTGGTATGGTTTACTGGATCATGAATGATACACTTATTCTTCAAACCACATTCAAATGACAAATCACATTTAGGAGGTTTTACTTCAATTCTAAGACAGAACATTAAATTAAAAAGGGGATTTTATGTTTTACCCAAGTCATGGTGGTTATTGTGAGGTAGTGCAGCACTGCTCCCAGCATTAAAGCCACTGTATTGCTGTTTTCGCTAAGAAAAGGCCAATTGTCATGTTTAGCAAACTCAAAACTGGCTATTACCCTGAAAACCACAAGGGCATGCGCCAGCCCAATGATCAGCAGCAACTGTGAACACAGACAAATACAAATACTTTAGCTGCATATGTGTTGACTCTTTATTCAATGATAGGATTAGTACAGAGACTTTCTAGAAGACACCCTGAGTTTGTGGGATGTCCTCACCATGAGTGTCATTAGCACCATTATTAGTGTACTGCGCAGGTATGAGTGACTGTATGTCTTCGATTCGCAATTAGCATTATTCACTATCTCCAGTATTAGCTCCTCCTGCATAGAAAACAATATGCATAAAAATAGAAGAATCAAGTAATTCCTATTCAGTTCAACATAAGGTACACTGATTGGTGCTGGAACTGTACAATGTAAGAAAAAGGACACCAGTTATATTTCATACCTACCTCTTCTTCACACCAGTCAAAAACTTTCCATTCGCAGACATATGACGCTGTGTGACGTTTCCAGAACTCTAGAAACACTGTAGCTGAAGGGAAAGACAGGATTTAGCTCAGAGATCAAACTGAAAATCTTATTGAGAAAAAAATGCAGAAATGAGAACTTACCCCAGACTGCCATAAACATAGCAAATGCGACAGTTCCTTCATTGTCAAACAATGTGCTCACCTGCAGTAAAAATATATAATGTCCCATAACACTGAGTCTCTAGACACTGACTACAAATACAAGACAAAGTTCATCCGTATAGTGTGTGTGTTTTGCTGTGCTGTTTGACTGTATAACCAATCAAGAGTTTTATTATTTGATGACTGAAAGATTGAACTGTGCATTCCAGGATAAGGTAAATAACTAAATGACCTACAAGCAAAACCACTTCCACTGGTATTTTCTCTATGCAGACCAATATGTGTGTGGTGCATTTTTGTGAAAATACCTTTGCGTATGTGCATGTATCAGAGAGCCGCCACACCTTACAGGATTTATCACACAGTGGGCACATTATAGTGTCTGATTCACACACCTCCTGTCTATAACACATAGACAAACACACACAAACAAACATTATGAAATCACATGATAAATTAGAATCCAATACAAATATTCTACAGATAATATTTTGATGTTCAGATAAATAATGTGTTATGTTAAGGTTAATTTTGGTATTAAATGGGTTTATTTGTTATTTTTATGCATAAAGTTTGTACAGTTAAATCACAGTATGTCTCTGTAAAGACAGTTAATCATTTCTCCTGAGCTTCAACAGGCTAATGACCCAGGGGATTGTATTTATTTGAGTTTAATAGACAGTAGACAATGTAATTGAAATGACTATCTGATAATGTGCAGGGAGATTGAGGTCAATCTATTTTTAGTCACTCACCTGAACTAAGATATGCAATTACTAAATGTAAACCTGACCCAGTTCACCTTGTCCAAGTTAAACAAGTGCTACAAGTTGTGTGAATAATATGCTGTCATTGGGTGTGTAGTCTTTGTCATGCTAGAAACCTTACACTAGCATGCCAAAAGCAGGCCATTTCAGTAAAAAAAAGGACGGGGAATTGCTTCATCTAGTTTTTCATTTCCTTGCACGTGGTTTCATATTGATTCATATAATTTCCCTGGTTGCTTGATTAGGCCTATTCCATATATTTCATTGGCTTTTAATGTTTAGAGTTCAGTTGAAATGTTGAAGCATCTCCACTTCTGGGTGGAGTGTGTTTGTGCAATAACAAAAGAATTGTAACTGGAACAAAAACTTTCATTCTTCATCAAGTACAATACAGGGGTTTTCCACATTCAGGTACATGTTAAAGTATACCTGACAAACAAAATCATTTCCTGCACAAGATTTACTTGATGTATCAGATATCCCTGTACCATTCTGATGTTTCTGCCAGCATTTTTTTTTGGTTTCTTTCATCATGATTTTGATAACTCGCAGGCATATATGTGGGGTAGATAGGTTGTCTATGACAACATTTCAGGATGTGGTTTCCTAACACTCACTTGCTCTAAGAATATCTGGCTAGCAGGCCAGACATTTCTCAACACAATTTCATGATTGAACTGCACCATAGAGCATGAGATGTGGTTATTACACAACATGTAGTCTGTGGTTTTACACCAAAAGATGTTTTATTTCTTTGAAGTATTGTTTAAGAATGTTTTGAGAATTGCTCTGTATGATGCTATGATGCAAATAAGATTTTTTACCAAGAAACAGTGAGTCTCTATGTATTGCTGTGGTCATGTGATCATGTGAGCAACAAAGTACATGGCAATACTAACACACACTTTATAAGTAATGACATTTAATTTAATACGCACTGCATTTCTTGTTTAAATTATGAGCATGCTGGTAAATTTACTTATCTTACTCTGAGTCTAACTTATGTGTTTTTAGTATGAAGATATTTTCACAGCACCAGTAACCTGTGAGTAAATGCCACATAATGGCCAGGGGAAAGGCATAGGAATGTTTCAAGGACAATTATTGACATAGTATACATCATGAGTCAAATGTGCCATTCTACTAATCAGATCATAAAAGCCAACCGCATTTGTTCTCAAAATGAAATAAATCATAAAATTGATAAATCTATTTAGTTATTTGAATTTAGACTTTGTTATAGAATTATAGAATATAGAATTGCTATATAATAATAATAATAATAATAATAATAATAATAATAATAAATAACATAACTTACATTAGAGGATTGGAGTTAATAAATAATAGGCCATAAAGGAAGACTATAACCCCCAGCACAGCAGCAGGGACGAGCAGAAAAGTGTACCATCCCAGCCACAAGAAATACAAAGCCACCTTTTCTCCAAAGTAGTGTCTTATCAGGCAGAAACAAACAGGAAATTATCAGCCTTCTTACCAGTTTCCAATACATTTCACAGTTATTGGTTTGTATTAACAAGATTAATGCACAGTACCTTACATCAGTTATAGGTTGCCCATTAAAACAGGCAGTCCATCTAGCCCAACTCTTTCTCAGTTCTTTCAGTTCCTCTTTCTTAAATAAAAGAAAAGCAAGCAGCAGAATACTTTGTAACTGCATTTAATGACTGTAGGTTGATGTTATTGTGATGCTTTTGGCTTTTTATCTTCTGCCTTCATTTACACTTCCTATAAGACACATGATCAGTCACTAACCTTTTTTTGGACGGGAAGTTTGAGTATTATATTTATGGAAAAAATGTGTGGGGAAATTTAAACTTTTTTCTTTTTATAGTATATGATAGATGAGTTTTAAAAATGCTACTAATGTCAAATGACAGCCAGACCAAATTATGGACTAAATGGTGTTCTGTCTTTGTGTATCTGTCTTTCAGTACAGCATTCTGCACAGATACCTCTGTGCATATTCTGTGGGGTCAGACCTTTGGAATCAGGCCTTTGTGCCCCCAAGCACCTCAGTGAGCCTTCAAGACCTGCTATTTTGCAGATGATCTGACCCAGTTCAGTTCATTCAGATCCTTACACTTGCCCAATTTTCATGCTTCCAACAATTAACATCAAGAACTGACTATTCACTTGCTGCCAAATATATCCTTATATATACCCTTTTATCTTAAATATACCACAGGTGCTATTGTAACTTATCTGTGTCATATGTGAATTACTTGTAGAAAGACCAAATTATGACGGCTAGAAGACTGGGTCAGAGCGTCTCCAAAACAACAGGTCCTGTGGGGTGTTCCTGGCAAGTTGTGGCTAATATCTACCAGAAGCGGGTGTCCAGAGAAGAACACTAGAGGAACTAGCAACAGGGTCATTGGTACCCAAGGATCACTCATATGAGTAAGGTTTAAAGTTTCCTGTCTGGTCTGATCCCACTGAAGCTCCACAAAATGCTGCTAATTTCTTGGTGCCACATAACACAGAACACCTTCAAGTCTTGCCTTACAGGTCAGAGCTGTTTTGCTATAAATATAAACATATATGACACAAGAAGTGAGAAGGAAGAATACAAGAATAAAACAACAAACCTCATGGAGACAGAACTGAGCCTGAAATACATTTGCTTTAATGAGGTCCGACAGATACTCTGGAACACCTGAGAGCCATGAAAACACATTACCAAAACATTACCTTGCTTATTTAGTTTAGAATACTTAGTTTAGAATAACAGTACACTAACAGTATATACAACTATATACTGTTATATACACTGCCAAAAAAAGGGTCATGACCTGGATTTAACTAAGCAAATATATAACAGCCTCCCACTGGATAATTACTGCATGGGTGATTATGTTTCAGCTGGTAACAAGTTACTTAACCCTAACTGATGCTTTGAGTACCTTTGAATTTGTAAAAAAAAAAAAAAAAAAAAAAAAAAAGAAATGTCAAAAGACACCTCCTGTAGTTGTGGAAAAGATATTAATCCGTTTCAGATGGGTCAAATTCTTGGCATGCGTCAAGCAAATAAAACATCTAACAAGATTGCTAAAACTAATAAATTCGGGTTAAGAATTGCCCAGCGCATTATTAAAAAGTGAAAGCACATGGGGAAACATCATCTTTAAGAAAGGAATGTGGTCAGAAAAAAATGAACGACCATGATCAGCAAGCACTTAAATGTTTGGTGAAATCAAATCGTAGACAAACAACAGCGCAGCTCAGGGATATGTTTAATAGTGAAGGTAAGAGCATTTCCACATGCACAATGAGAAGGGAACTCAAAGGAATTGGGACTAAACAGGTGTGTTGTTTTAAGAAAACCACTTATCAGTGAGGCTAACTGGCAAAAACTGCTTCAATTTGCTAGGGAGCATAAAGGTTGGACTCTGGACCAATGGAAGAAGGTCAAGTGGTCTGATGAGTTCAGATTTACCCTGTTCCAGAGTAATGGGTGCATCAGGGTAACAAGAGAGGCGGCTGAAGTGATGCACCCATCATGCCTGGTGCTTACTGTACAAGCCTGTCGGGGTCATCCTATGGTGTGGGAATGGGGTTGTTGGGTATGATATGATAATACAGTGTGGTTGCATTTGGTCATGTCTAGGTTCAGCAACGATATGTGCCCAAAGAATGAGGTCGGCTGACTACCTAAATATACTGAACGACCAGGTTATTCCATCAATTATTTTTTTATTTCCTGATGGCAATGGTATATTTCAAGATGATGACTACAGGATTCATTGGGCTCAAATTGTCTTAGTGTTCAGGAAGAATGAGACCACAGAGTCCAGACCTGAACCCTATTGAGAATCTTTGGGATGTGCTGGAGAAGACTTTGCACAGTGGTCCAAATTTCCCACCATCAATACAAGATCTTGAGGAAAGATTAATGCAACTCTGGACAAAAAAAAATGTTGTGACATTGCAGAAGCTTGAGGAAACAATGCCACAGCGGATGCGTGCTGTAATTAAAGCTAAAGGCGGTCCTACAAAATGAGTGTGTGACCCTTTTTTTGGGCCAGGTAATGTATTTTATACTCATTACATGTTAAGTGACATATTTCAAGCCACTTTTGTTTTACTTTTAATCATTAAGCAAAATTATCATCATTTAATCAAAAAATCGGGAATTATTAGATTTTCATGGCCTATAAGCCATAATGGTCAAAAGTACATTCACATTTACATTTACGGCATTTAGCAGACTAGTGCATTGCGACTAGACAATAGTCAGTTCAGACTGTGAAGTAATGCAAAAGCAATGACATGCTGACATACTAATAGTACATGAACTCACCATTAGTCTCTATGCTGGTGTGGTGCAGGATGTAGTCAACTATCCGTATCCTACAACAGACATTGCACTCTATATTAACAGACCTCAAAATGTAGCAAGTTATGGTCCTAAGCATGCACGCGTGTGCCTGTGTTATTACCTTGTTGATTGTGGTATATTCCCCTGCTGATCACAGCTCCAGTTACATGCATCAGAGACTTTAAGCAGATATCTGTATGTATCAAAGATCTCATTTGGGGCTTTGATCCCATAAAAAACTTTATCATCATCAGCAATTTTCTGCCATACAAAAAAAATAAATATTCAGTAACAGCTATGCATCCATTTGAACTTATTTGTATAACTGTATAATTTAACAGCATTTTAATCAGTTCCAACACACCGTTATCTGTAAATTCTTCTCCTTCAAAGCTCTGATGAAATCAATTTTCTTCTTGAAGTTCTTATTTTTAGAATCTTCATCCTTGTCCTGGGCAACCAGAACATAGTCGAAGGACTTTGGGGAGTGCTAAGGTTAAAATCAGGATTTAAGGTATGTTAAAATCAATGTATGTATTTTATGTATTGTAAAACCTATTACAAAAAGGGTTAAAAAGCAGAAGAAAAAAAATTAAATAGCATTAGTTTTGGAATACTATGGAAACAGCACAAAATGCAAAACATGTGCAATCTACCCTACTGTTATTCAGGCAACTGAAATTTCTCTGTGTAACTGTCGCCTATTTACTTACTAAAGTAAAGTAACCAGTGAGGAGAATGCAAACAACCCATTTCAATTTACCATGTTTAAGATTATAGTATTATAGTACTACAATGATTCTTACCAACGGAAGCATAGAAAGGCTTCCAGTGCCATTATCCTTTTTCACCACTCCAATAGCTTCCAACATTTCAATGCTTCCCTGCAATACCATGAATGTATACAGAATTACAGGATCACATTACTGAACACAAAGTTTGTCAACAAAGTACATGTCAGCAAAAAAAAAAAAACACACAGCAAAGATAAAAATACCCAGTGTCTAACCATTTAAAGTGCGTAGGTTCTTACTTCTCTGTCTAAAGGAAAATGACAACCACAATGATGGCATGGATTATATGAAAATACTCCTAACAATGAATGGAATGCATAGTATTGAAAATAATATTTGTTTGGTATCATGGGAGAGGCTTTTTTAGAATAAAGGCTTTTTTTGTGCAGCAGTGTTGCATAATTCAATGTATTTTAATATAATGTAAAACTATACTGATTCATCACTTCATACTATTTTAGATAAGAACGTTTACATACTTTGTTAAGATCTTACATTTGATTACCAAAATATTCATTCTGAACCAGAATAAACCTAGTTAATAACAATAATAATAATAGTATAAGTACTAGTATAAGTAACAGTAATAAGGTTTCATCGTGAATATTACTAGATTTGATAGCATATTTAATGTTTAAATATAGACAGCAAACAAATTATTTTAGTACTTCTGAAAGTCCCAATGGGTCAAAAAAGTGTCTGTTAAATGCATAAACATAATGTAAAATGTAGTATTAATTCAAGACTACAACTATCTTGGTAGTGTGTGTGTCTTGAAAACAAATGAAAGAGAAAAATACCCCACAAAAAATTGCACAAAACTAAACTGGTGAATGTTTGTCAAGCATTATTATTGTTCCTGATCAAGTTAGGCAGCTCCAGATATAGTCTATACCACTATATCTCATGTGTTAATGTGGCGTTTATTTTCCTCAATAATCTTTAACTGTCATGTTGTAATTGTACAAAAGCAGTGCTGGGTGCAGTTTTCCCTCACCTGTCTCTTGTGACTCATCTTGCGCTCCATCACTGAAGGTGAATCCAAATACAGATACTGTCCAGTGAAAATAAATTTAATTACAGAGAGCAAAGCCTTTCGTCCTCCTGTGTGAACTTTAAATCTGATCCATTGTGGCCGAAATAGTTCCTACTTCCGCACTTGTGAGAGAATGAAAGGTAACTGGAATGCCACCCGTCGGCTTTCTAGGATGTGTCACAGTTCAGGTAGAAGGCGATGGTTAATATGTCAGTTTACTAAACAAAGAGCGCCTCATTAAGTGACTAATGAGAAAAGACGTTGTTTAAGCACTCAGGAGATTTAAAGGGAACGGAACAGATACGGGATAAATCTTGAAGTCGGTCGTTTCTAAAACGTCAGGACAAATGTCTGACACTCGATGGCAGTAGAGGCTAAGATATTGCTACTTATAAAGTCGGTCACTATACTGTTATAGTAGCTATTTTCCATTTTTCACTTAATAAGAGAGATGGGAGTTGGGATTACACATGCTGAATGTCACAATATACTACATGTGTCTAGTATGCTATAGGATGCTGTTAGGAAAATGGTGATAATAAAATGTTTACAACAACAAATAAAATAAAAAAGTGCCCCTGGTACAGACTACATAACACTGGGTTCACATCTCAGTGTAGGAACACCTATATTATGCTTTTGACACAAGTCAGACCCATAAATAAAACATTATAAAACATGTAAAATGTTGGCTTTTATGGTGATTCAGCAAATGACTCTAAATTCAAAAATGTACAATGTAGAGAACTACAAATACAATTACCAAGAAACATTGGAAAGTAAAGACAGGGAGATATGTATGTTCATTAAAGAGCTCATGTATGCTCATAACAGTTAATGTCTTTCATTAATTTATACTTATTTATATTCTATAATTCTGGGGTAATGTAATGTGTTGAATCATAAATATATGTAATCACCCAAGCTTAATAGTGCTTGCAGTTGAATACCTTCTGTTTTGAATAGCTATTGCTCCTGTGTTGAGCCATGCAAGATATGCATCCATTGTCAAATCTTATAACAGTTTAACTGTTTAGCAACTATTTTGGTCAGCTATCCTGAAAATCTTAGATCAAACCTTCCCTGTTATTTACATGTTATCTAAATGCCAGCATTGTGTTTGTCACTGTGTGAAATACTAGCACATATATCCTGACTTTTACATTTACATGGTTTTATGTCTTTACACATGGCTTCCATCTCATTTGTGTAGTCTTCAGTCTCGGTCATTTGAAAACATGGCGAGGGGCTGAGGTTTTGGAAATAAGCACCTTTAGTACTATATTTCTGACCTTTTTGCCACACCCATGAAAAAAACCATAGTGTAATTGCTAGGTCAAAGTGGTGTACTAACCACTTGAAGGGTAGATTTAACCAACAGTGTCTATACACAGGCTCCCCTGCTTGTAGGAAGGACAGAGGGAGAGAGAAAAAGGAAAGTTCAGAAAGAAAACTTCATTAAACCTGATTTCAACTCACTATAGGGAAAAGTGTGTATCAAAACTAAATGCCATGCAGTTCACAATACAAGTTATGGCAAAGTTTTATCTTGATCTTTAATAAACAAATTTGCTTGGATCAAAAAATGTACCGTTTCTGTGGCACACTGTCTGACTAAACAAAATAAATAATGCATGAAGCAGAGGGAAAGGGAGAGAGGGGGGGGGGGGTGAGAGAGAGAGAGAGAGAGAGAGAGAGAGAGAAAGAGGGAGAGCGTTCTTTTATTGATCAGTTGATACATACAATGAAGTGCCAGAAAAACTGCTTTAAATTAGCCTGTGCAAAATTCATAGCAATGCTACCTATGCATGTCATTTGTTGCATCCACCAGTGTGTTTATAAAGACTGAGACATCCATTGAGAGCATTCCATGGGATTCCTGCTATGTCTACAACTGTTTCTGTTCAGGTGAACGCTATGTGTGCCTCCTTTTTGATGAGTTAGACCTGTACATATCCTGCATTCATTCTGATGGGTTTGGCTTCTTCCAACAGGACAATGTGCTACCACAAAATTGGACCAAAATTCTGTGTGTGGACCGTTCTGAAAGTATTGTGTTCATTGCCTACAGAATATTTATGCAAGCTTGTGGAGTCCATGCCCTGCCATATTTCTGCAGTCCTACGCTCCCATGGGGACCTACCAAGTATTAGACTGGTGTTACAGACACCAGTGTACACATATTCTGCACTTCTATGCAAATATATAACTTGCATTAGGACAGGTCCTTAGCATCAAACAGTTAAAGGAAAATCAGAACACACAGGCACACATACATATATATATATATATATACATACAGTACTGTGCAAACGTCTTGGGCACCCTATATGGTGTTTAGTATAAATTTTGTTGTAGACATTTATTTTATGAATTCTGCATTTTTGAGTCAGCACA
>JAOVVF010000010.1:10815660-10839121 GCA_028565595.1 Duopalatinus emarginatus | reverse complement strand
AGTGCATAAAGAAAACGTTAATTATTGCTCAGTTTGCAACACACTGATCTAATCTGATGTGCCCAAGCCAGATACCTTGCATCTTATCTTGGATGAGCGGGGGCTTTCCTGCCGAAGCACTGATCGCTACTGAGTTGGGCGCGTAATAAAAGGCACGGAAAACTCCGGGTGGACGACTCGCCTGGCTTGCAACAGCGGTCGCGTCCACCAAACGGGAGGACGTTAATGATGTCTTCAATTTGTAGTATTAGCGACGAATGCACTGTTACAGCGGCTCCACTGCTGTATAATACCGGCAGGCCAGCTCCAATAGCAATTTGATATTGCCTCGCGGGCCCAATATAATTACACTGCGGGCCAAATTTGGCCTGTGGGCCAGAGTTTGACACCCATGATGTACACCATAGATCTGTTGCACTGCACTAGGCTGTGGTCATTTGGTTTGATTTGATTAACTGTGATTATGTATTGATTTTACTCCTGATTTATATTTTGATAGTCATGCATGCTAATGGTGGCATTACAGTAGGCCATTACATTAAAGCTATTTTTTCTTTGCAGATAACATGAAATATAGCAGCCTATATTATAAACCACAGCAGTTTTAGAGTTTTCTTGTTTAAAATGTCTTGTTTTACAATTGTCTAAAACAATTCCTACTACCCATTTTCCAAAAATTGGAAGAGCATGTTAACGTTAAAGAGTGAGTAGAAGCACCTCCTTCTCTGTTTCTGACAGGTACCAAGGCCACACCTTCGCATATCAGATTTATAAACATAAAGGATCAGTGGAGAGAGCAAAAGGATGAGTAATAATTGCTTTAGGAAATTATTTTGATTAAATGATAAATAAATAATTTTGCAAAAGTTATGCAATTGTGGGACTTTGGTGCGTTTCCCAAAACGTTCGTAACACTAAGTACGCCATCTTAAATTTAGGAGTATTTCCTGAATCACTTTGTAAACTATTCGTAAATTACAAGTACTTTGACCCAATCGTAACTCACTAAGTACTTCTTTACCCGAACTTCATGCACAGTTCTACACCAAAACCACAGAGATTGCTAATTTTCTGTTTAAAAACACACTTATGTGCTGACACACTTACGGCATCAGCACATTATATATAGTACTGTACAAAAGGCTTAAGGCAAATGCAAAAATTATTGGAAAGTAAAGATGACCTCAAAAACAATGAAATCTTTATTGCCAGAAAGAAAAAGACAGCAATGTGCAGTGAACGGTAATAAACTAATGAAAGTCAGTATTATATGTGAGAAACATTTGCTTTTTTTTTAAATGTTAGTCTTAGGTACAGTTTATACAGTTTATAAGAAAATTTTGGTTAGTGTCTTAGAGAATCTACCATTACTACTAAGTCATGAGTTTGAGTCTCAATAGAAATGTTTTGTACTAAAACTTTTAATTCTAGGGTGTAAATTAATTTCATGCACTGGAATTAAACTATTTAACCTAATTGAAGTACATGAGAATATCTGTTGATGTGATTTGATATAAGTTAAATACATGAAATAAATAAATGTTTTTCTAGTGTAGTAGTAAATTAATACCTGTATTTTTGTAAACAAATGGCTACAAACTCGCTGAACACATATCAAAACTTCCAATTGACTGATTAATTATTTACACTAATAAGTAACTTAGAGTTAGGTTAACAGTGGTGTTTTGTTTGTGTGATGAACAGGCAGCAGCACACAGAATATTATTACTAAATCAGAGATGACATTTAAAGCAATGACATCACTCATGAGACCAGACACTTCCTCTTAACGCAGCTCACTGTTTAAACACGGGGTTTTTATATACCCATGATTTAGACACTTATTAGCTATTAGTTTTTATAATAATTACTCTTCTAATTATTATTATTGTGGTATAATAATGAGTAAATATAAGTGAATCAGGGGTTCTTTTTTTTACTGATTTTCAGTTCAGACACAAAGGAGGACTTAATAAAGAGCTACTTAAGACTTGTTTATAAGTTTGGAGACTAAGACAGGTTTTGGAAAACACCTTCACAAAAAATGAAGTTGTTATTATTGTTGTTCCTAAATCACTAAGATTAATTGATATCAGGAAACTCACCCCTGAACTTTATTGATAGGAACACACTTGTTCAATTCAGTCATATGCTCCTAGTTTTCTTTTTTACATTTATTTATATTTTGAATCATAGTACATCTTTCATGTAAATCATGCTAAAACATAAATATTAAAATATAATGCTGCTATTCAGGTTCCTCCACATCAGCACTGGTAAACCATGTTGTCATAGAGCTTGCTCTGGATCATGTTGGAACATATTTGGGCCTCTTAGCTCCAGTGATAAGAAAATGTAATTTTATAGCGTGTGTGCTCCCAGCTTTGTTTTAACATTTTGGGGAAGACCCATGAGTGTGATGGTCACATCTTTACAAAGTTCTGGTCATATAGTGTATATACATGTACAAAACGTATAGACAGTGTAATAGTTTTAAAAATGTCTCGATGTTGACTGAGTATAACTCATTTGAAAGTGAAAAGCACTACTTTGTTTACTGCTGATGCTGAACTCAGGGTTTCAGAGACTTTTTCTACATTCCAAGTATGAATTCCAAGGTAAGGGAGTGTTTCTGAGTCCTAGTTGTAGGTTAGTTGAAACTTACTGAAGGAGGCAGCATTTGTGAATGGAAAGTTGCCAGTTTGATCCCCTGACAAGACATGACTTAAGTGCCCTAACCCCCCAACTGCTCCCCAGGCATCACGGATAAGGGCTTCCCCCGCTGCAGACAACTGTGCTCACTGTTCCCTATTGTGTTTATTAACGTGTGTATTTGACTGAATGGATAGGTCAAATGTAGAGGTGCATGCACAGTAGGTCACTTACTTCACTTTCATCCTCTCAGCTTAAGATTTTTGACCTAAATTATAGGTAATCAGTTATTGCAGTGAAATATGTTCAGAGTCTACATGTGAAGCAGTATAGAAAATGTTGTATCACCACATTTACTGATACGACCGTTTTAAACAATGGTTAAAATCTTCTAAAACATATATTAATTGTACAGAGGTCCATTTTTACTGAGAATGCAGCTGATGTGTTGGGAGTAGATAACAGTAAGTGTTGCGTTAACCTGCATGGTGTGCCAGACTGAATACGCCATGTGAATGTTAGTGTATTGCTACTGACCAAAGTATTTTCATTCTCACAAAATCAAACGTAACACTCACATACAGTTTGTGTTTGTATGTAGGTGGATAAAAAAAGTCAGAGTAAAGACTCTGTGTACTTCAGAGATGGTGTCCGGCGGATAGATTTTGTTCTCTCTTACGTGGATGAGAAAGATGGTGACAGAAAACAGGTGGGCTGTATATGTATTTTGAAATGATTTCTATAAACATTATTTTTATTGTTTGAAATCTATATTATATGAAATACACATAATACAATAGAGGTTTGGTAAACAGAAACATTCCCACCAAGCTATAAATGATTAATGGTAGGTCTTAATTGTACAGTCATTAATTTCAGGAATAAATTGTTACTTGATAATCCTAGCATTTTGGGTTTATATGCTATTCCTGTTACTAACTACATCAGCAATCACAATATTACAAGCTGTGATTATAGTTTAATTTCAGCATCTTTTTTATATTTAATGACACAGGAAAGAAGGAAACAGTATGAAGCTAACCTCCAGAAGGCAGGACTGGAGCTGGAGCTTGAAGACAAAACAGTGAGTTAAAAATACCTGATATTATGCAAAATGTATAATGTTCTTATGTATTAGCAGCGGACAGTAGTAAACGTTAGTGAACAGTAATAAATAGACACCATTCAAATGCACATACATTATATGGCCAAAAGTATATGGATAGCCGCAGTTAACATGCATTTCTGCTTGTTAAACCAACGGATAATAAAATAGAATTGGTCCCTCTTTTGCTCTATAGAATCCTCCACTCTTCCACACAGGTTGTCTACTAGATTTTGAATTGTAGATGTAGGAATTGTGCTCATTCAGCAACACCAGCTTTGTGCTTCCATGCCAGCATTGGCAAACCAGGTCTGTATGGATCTCTCTTTGTGCACAGAGGCATTGTCATGCTGAAACAGAAAAAAGGACTTCCCCAAACTCTTGACCAAAAGTGGAAGCACATACCTGTGTTTGTATGTCATAGCATTATGATTAGGCTTTCAGTGGTGCTATGGGGTGTAGTCTGAAATAACAGCTCCTGACCATAATTTCTCCACCACCACTTTAGCATATTGTGTACTTTATATACTTTATAGCATATTGTGTGTGTTATAAAATGCGCATATTCCCTACCCTGTCTGACAAAATGAGTTTAAATCATGCCTTCTGGCTATGTACATACATCAAGCTTGGGCTTATTAGCTGTGTGGCCTGGTTGGTATGGTCAGTGTACCAAGTAAGCATTAAGTTTAAAAAAGTCTGTCCAACTTTACCTGGCTAGGATGTTAATAAAGCTCCCCTAATCTTATTCAGGCCATCCATGAAGCTTCTGAAGCGTGTGATGTTTCTTTCAGAAGCATTTTGGAACATAGCAGTGAGCAATGCACTTGAGGGCAGGCATGTTGTACGTGTTGTGTGCTTTAGCACTCGATGGTTCTGCTTTGTTAATTACCATGCTGTGGCTGTGCTGGACAGCTACATTTTGGAAAAACATTATTTACAGTTGACTGGGGCAGCTGAAGTAAGAGCAAAAAAATGATGACTGAAATGTGGCCTTCTATGGCAGTAACAGCTTTTCAGTACAACCAATTCTATCGTCCATAATTAGAATGTGTCCACATACTTTTGGCCATGTAGTGTATGCTGCGTTGATGTGTTGTTGTTTTTTTTTGTAACTAATTGATCAGTGTTGCTATTGTTTTATATGTTTAAAACTAACCCTGCATCACAGCTTGAATGGGCTGGTGCTTGTCCAGTGTGGATTTTTCTTGTGTTCTATCACCACCTAGTGACAAAACAGAGGAACGTTGGGCAAAAACAAAAAAAAAGCTTGGCGGTTTTTAACAGCTTAACTGGTTTATTACGAAAAGACATTACTGCATGTGTAGTAAATTATAAGGCCCTTTATGAGCCTGGAGTTCTTTGTGTTTTGGAAGCAGTAATAGGCCAAGTTGGAGTAACTGAGCGCTTCAGTACAACCTATTATACTGCCAGTTATTAGAAAGATTGTCCACATACTTTTGTCCATGTAGTGTGTTCTGTGTCTTGATGTTCTGTGCTGCTGTTAAATTACATTTTAACACTAATCTTAAATATGTTTGTTTTAAGGAATCAGAGGATGGAAAGACTTATTTCCTAAAGATTCATGTCCCGTGGGAGGTGTTGGCCACCTACGCTGATGTTCTAAAGATTAAAGTGCCTTTCAAAGTCAATGACATCCCTGAAAACCGTGAGATTCCTGCCTCTTGGCTCTTCACACCATTCCGCTTGCCTGATCCAGTCATGCACCCTGACCCAGACTACTTCACAGCCCCATTTGACAAGAGCAAGATTGATTTCTTCCTCATTGACAATAAAGAAACCTTGTTTCCTAACTCTACACGCAACAGGATTGTAAGGGCCCCTACATTAAAAAAAATATTATTTACATTTAATAAGTGTTTTCTTATTTTTACATTTTTAATAATTTGATGTAATAGTGTAATTTCTGGATCACACAAATTGCAGATAAATTAACAAAAAAAAACCATTTAGCTGACATCAGTGTATCTGCAGGTGTATTACATCCTCTCCCGATGTCCTTACAATAAAGAAGACAAACTCAACAAGGACAAGAGAGGCATCAAGCGGCTCCTCAACAATGGAACCTATACTTCAGCCTTCCCTCTGCATGATGTAAGGCTCTTCCAAAGACCACAATGTACCCCAGATCAGAACTTTACTGAATGTCCACACAGTGTGCTACACATGGCTACACAATATTGATCAGTGTCATTGCATTTCTGTATTTGACCTACCAGAGGATAATGTCTGTGTGTATTATGTTGTTCAGTGCAGATACTGGGCAAAGTCTCGTTACCCCGACTGTGAGAATGAGAGGTTTAACCTCTACCGATACTGGGCTCGGTTCCTCCGCTTCTACAAGGAGCAGCCCCTCAATCTTATCCGGTAAGAGCAACAATGAAAAAAGTATGCTTGTGTGCATGCTATATTTATTTTTACTTATCAAGCCTGCTGTGTTTTCTATTCTGTAGGCGATACTATGGAGAGAAGATTGGGATCTATTTTGCATGGCTGGGTTTCTACACTGAAATGCTGTTCTATGCTGCTCTGGTCGGACTCATCTGCTTTATCTATGGACTGGCGACCTATGATAATGTTGTGTGGACGTGAGTGAATGAGACAAAGAGAGAGAGAATGATTATGGTTGAGATGTCAGAACAAAAGTACTGATATATGAAAATGATATTGTTTTTTGCAGTAAAGAAATCTGTGATGATGGAATTGGTGGAGAGATTATCATGTGCCCCCTCTGTGATAGGAAATGTGGCTATTGGAAACTTAACAGTACCTGCAACTCCACATGGGCAAGTGCCACAATTATTATTCTGGTATTATTCTTTTTTTGTCCTATTTCTCTAGTGCTAACAGTGAGTTTTTTCTTTTCCCACGTTTTCTGACAGCAATCACATCTCTTCGACAACACAGCCACAGTGTTCTTTGCTATATTTATGGGTATATGGGGTAAGTCATGGGTTTAACAATTTTTTCTTGAGACTGGATTTTTCTTGTGTGCTGTGCTGTAACATCCTGATAACTGTTTGGCAAAGATTTTAACAACTTAACTGGGTTATAACTAAATCCTGCATGTATTGTTAGCCATTATGTCCTGTACTGAGTCATTAATGAAGGGCTGACTCTCTGCAGTGACTCTGTTCCTGGAGTTTTGGAAGCGCCGACAAGCCAGGCTGGAGTATGAGTGGGACCTGGTGGACTTTGAGGAGGAGCAACAGCGGCTGCAGCTTAGGCCTGAGTATGAAACCAAATGCACCAGCCGACGCCTTAATCGTGTCACACAGGTATTTTTTTGCTATGTAATATGCAACATTACACTGTTACTACTATTATTATTGTCATTGCATTTGTTTGTTATTGTCATTATTAATGGTGGTAGTAGTCATACTACCACTGCTAGTAGTTACTGCTACCACACCAGGTATCATTTTTTCTCCCTTACAGCTCCAGGGTCCCAAGTTCAGTTACGCATTAAGTCACAAATTCTCTGCATTCTTTTCCTGTGCCTAAATAGGTTTCTTTTGAGTTGTCTGGTTTCCTGTTACTGTCCAGAAACATGTCATTATGTGGACTGGCTAAGATAAATTAGTCTTTAGTGAATGAATGCATGCATTATGTCCCATCCGGAGTGTTTGTAATCTCATATGGTTTAAAATCTCAAGCAGTCTTTTGTATACCCCTAATTTATGTTTTAAACATTGCAATGCAATGCTTTTGTGCCTTAATTAAGTTTTACTCATGAATGCAGCCATAGTGAGGAATAATGTACCATGTGCATAACCTTGTATTTCTACTGTATCTGGACACTGATTTTTTGACTGGGGTCTGTAGTCGATTAATAGCTGCTTCAATCAGTTGTGCTCCTGTTCTCTTTAGGAATTGGAGTGGGTTCTAAACCAGACACTTGGTGATTTTTTAGGAAAGGTCATCTTGTGCTGGGCCACTGTAGTTCTGTGGGTAAGATTCACACAGGGTGATCACAGGCTTGTTTTTCCGAGTGTGCTTGATTGCTTTTTAATACATACACACTGACCTTACAGTTAACCGGGCCCATTTACTTTGCAGCCATACTTACTAGATTTTTTTAGGTGCACTTTTTGTATGGTGCAGGTAAACTATGTAATTACTAGCTATAACCCATGTTATTATGCAGAATTGGTAGCCACCTTTTAACACATCAGTCAGTGGAAAGGGACACTGAGCACTGAACAGATGTTATCTTGGTGGTGTACTTCTGGGTGGTAAAACATTAAATAAGAAGCATATATATAAAACAATTTATATGTATAGAGCTACTGAATTTAAGTTTAGTGCAGGCTATGATCTGCATTAAAATACAGCTACCTAAATTATTTAGGATATGTCTGAATAACTGAGCTTCATTGCAAGATTCCACCTTAAACCATTGTAAAACAGTAAGTATTTTCTATAATATTTGTGGGTAAGCTACAGAAGAGAAGACCATCAAGACCCTCTGAAAGCTGTCTGCTGAAGATAACACATGCCTGTCCAGATGTGTGCTCATAGTAGTTGCTATTTGCTAACTGCTTTGTTTTCTGCTGTGCTTGCGTGCTGTGTAGGAGATGGAACCTTACTTACCCGTAACAAGCAAATGTGCTCGTGCCTGCCTGTCTGGGGCCACCGTCTTGTTTTGGGTGAGCATCGCAAGTACAGTTAGCATCATTAATCTAACACTGCTCATCCTAAAGAACAAATAATTACTCTGAACACATTTTTAGGCATTGAAGAATGTAGTTTATGTTACAATTAAATAAATAAATTGATATAGTCAAACACTGTGGAATATCTTGTTTGCCTTCATGGACACTGAACAGCAGCAAAAGCAATGTAAGTGAAAGAGTGGAAGTTTAAATTTAGCAATAAAGATCTGTTTGCCTGTGAAAGCATGGTTTGAGTAGCATGTAGTGGTGTGACACAAATGGCCTGTCTGTTCCCTACACTATTCTTTTTTTCTAGCATTCATCATACTTTATTTCTTCAGTAGCATATTTAGCATATTTATTTACCTACAGTGACTACAGTTTTGAGGCAGTGTAGACAATATTGAAGTAAGTGTTGCATTAGTTTCTTTTTTCTGACATGTCTGTTCTCTGCTTCCCTGTGTTTCTTCTTCTATAAAGATCTCTTTAATCCTAGCAAGTATAATCGGGGTGATAGCATATCGGTTGGCTGTGTTTGCTGCTCTGGCTAGCATTATGAAGGACAGCCCTACCAATAAGCTGGAAGTGGTGGGCTCACTTATCACCCCACAGCTGGCCACTTCTGTCACAGCCTCCTGCATCAACTTTGTAATTATCATGATACTTAACTTCCTGTATGAGCGCGTGGCCATATGGATTACAGACATGGGTGAGTAATAAACTACCTCATTATTCTGTTTTTGGTTTTAATAGGTATTATGATGAAGCACAAGTTCCCCTGATAGTTTAGTAGATGATAATGTATGATCCACTGAGCTTTTTAGTTTAGCTGTTGTAGGTGGAGAATTGGTTCTTTACTAGTGTTGTTCATTTGTTAACAGAACAAATTTTTAGATCCAATTTAGATAAAATTAAAAAAAAAATCACAATTCATTTTTCAATAAAGATTTATTATAAACAGATGCTGAATTTTTGTGATTATGTCTTGTGGCTTTCTCTCTGCAGAAATCCCTAAAACACACCTTGAATACGAAAACAAACTGACCGTCAAGATGTTCCTCTTCCAGTTTGTTAACTACTATTCCTCCTGCTTCTACGTGGCCTTCTTTAAGGGAAAGTTTGTGGGCTACCCCGGTAAATACGCATACATGTTTAATGAAGCGAGCGGACTGAGAAATGAGGAGGTACAGTTATATTTTTATAAATGTGTGCCAGCGTAGGCTGTCTGGTCAAATTTATTTGTTTAATTTTTAAAGTAATAATAATAATAGTAGTAGTAATAATAATTGTTTTTATGTTAATAATCCTTGTTCTCTCTGCAGTGTGACCCTGGTGGTTGTTTGATTGAGCTGACGACTCAGCTTGTGATAGTGATGGCTGGAAAACAGGTATGGGGGAACATCCAGGAAGCCTTGGTTCCGTAAGTATTTCTGACTTCTTATCAATACCATTGACAGAGATTTAGGTTAACCAGATTATTTTTGTGTGGAAAGAGGAAAGAGTTCAATCCTCTCATTTCTACCAAAAAATGGACAATACTGCTGCTGTTACACATTGTTTTTGTTTACATCTCACAAAAAAAACCAGACAATACTGCTACTAAAAACAGAATGTTTATGTTTACAAAAAATGGACATAACTGCACCTTACTGCTCCCACTACCAGTGGGATATCTACACCATCCCCTCCCTATATTTAGTGTTAATGTCTAGTGTATTTTTTGTATATTGTCTTGTATATTTATTGTTAATCGTCTTGCGTCATTGCACATGCTTCAGCACTCGTGCACTTTGCGTTGTATTGTGTAGTTTACTGTTCTATGTAGCACCTTGGTCCTGGAGGAACGTTGTTTTGTTTCAGCATGTACTGTACAACACTGTATATTGCTGAAATGACAATAAAAACTACTTGACTTGACAGCAGATAGTTATTATTCATATTTTGTTGACTGGGTCTGTCAAAATTTTACTGTTTAAAATTATATTTACAGATTCAAAGCTAGAAATATAAATACTGGAGTCATTATTTCCTGTTTCCTCTATAGTATTTCTTTCGACATGGCTATATCTTCTCTGAAAAAGAAATATTTAATATTTAATACTAAGGCGATAAAAACCTGATAATAGCCTAATTCATAGCCATACATTTTAGTAATTGGAGGTGTGGAATAAAAGAAATATATTTGCATTGTAGTTGGCTTCAGAACTGGTGGAGCAGCAGGAGTGCTCGCAGCCACCCAGAGAGTCTGTACAGTCGCTGGGAGCAGGATTATGATCTGCAAAACTTTAGCCAGTTTGGTCTTTTCAATGAGTACCTGGAAATGGGTGAGTTGCATGTGTTCATTCACAGGTGTATATTAATACAATTCTCTCTTGCAGTCAAGTATTTTACAGGCAGAGGGCGCTGATGTGTCATATTCTCTCTTTCTCTCTCTCTCTCTCTCTCTCTCTCTCTCTCTCTCTCTCTCTCTCTCTCTGTCTCTCTCTCTCTTTCCAGTAATCCAGTTTGGTTTTATCACATTGTTTGTGGCCTCCTTTCCATTAGCACCTCTCTTGGCTCTGATAAATAATATTCTTGAGGTGCGTGTGGATGCATGGAAGTTAACCACTCAGTTCCGAAGACCTGTAGCAGCTAAAGCCCACAGCATTGGTGCCTGGGATGAGATCCTGAATATGATTGCCATCTTCTCCGTAGTAACCAACGTGAGAATATATTTATATATTTATATATTTATATATATATTGCACTCATCTCACTTTTCTGGTTTAGTTGTAATGCAGAACAGTGTATAAGGAGCTTTGATCACTGTGTAAACAAGTTTTTCCTATCGTATGACAGCTTATAGGATACAGCAAGCTGTTGATCTGTCATTTAAATTTCCACCCGCTTTCTCATTTTTTTCTGATTAGGCATTCATTGTGGCATTCACCTCTGATATGATTCCTCGGCTGGTGTATCTATATGCATATCACCCAGGCACTGAGCTGACTATGCAGGGCTACATCAACAATAGCCTATCCGTCTTCAACATCTCGCAGATCCCACTTCCAAACAGACCTGATGATGGTGAGAACCCTGCCTGGTTCAACAGCTCTGTGATTACCACCTGCAGGTTTGTGTTTCTTCAAGTGGAAATATAAACGCAATATGTATTACATTGTAAAATAAGGATTTAAGTCTAATGATTCAAAGAATTTAACGTGAATATAAAATGTGTGTAGGTACCGAGATTACCGCTACCCCCCAGGTCATCAGTATGAATACGCCCACACCATGCAGTTCTGGCATATCTTGGCAGCTAAAATGGCATTCATTATAATTATGGAGGTGAGGCTTTTTTGGTGTGGTTGGTGATCTGTGATTAGACCCTCGGCCAACATTAAGCTCATCATTAATCTGTATCTTTGTCTTTCTCAGCATGTTGTGTTTGTGGTGAAGTTCTTTGTGGCATGGTTGATTCCGGATGTGCCATCTGATGTGAAGGCTCGTATAAAGCGGGAACGCTACCTGGTCCAGGACTACCTGCACAACTATGAGGTGGAGAAGCTCAAACTTCAGCTGAGTAAGAATGAAAATGAAGAGTGCATCTGTCCTGAAAGAGCTACATCTGTAAAGCACGAGGTGCTATCTGAATGCCTGACCTAGCCTGGGCCATATACCACTATCTGTCACCGCAAACTCATTGACAATTTATTAGGTATTTACCTCACCGTTGGCCAAAAACTCTTCTAGCTCTGACATTTCCTAATTAAGATCAGCTCAGTTCCGCCCATACTCATTTGGACATCAGGAACGTATATCAGGTTCTAAATTAGCCGTCTTATTCTAAGAAGTTTGATACACCAGATGTATGTAGTTGCAATTTTTCATTTTCTGTGATCCATGGAGTTTGTCCAGTTGGACATTACATGATGTTGCCTCTTTCCTCACTGAAAGTTAATTTTTACTTAATTTGTAAACCTTGCATTTGGTTTTTGTTTTGTGACAAGCCGTGTACATCGCTGGATAGACTTGTTTGAGATGCCTGTCTGTTTTAAATAATACACAAATCTGTAAAATCTCTTATGCATCCAAAGACAAAAAGCCTTATTAACACATCTATGTTGGTGTGTATTCTACTTCCTACAAGATAAATATTTATTAGTAATAGTGTTAGTGTCAGTGATACTGCTAAAAGCGTGCCTTTCAATAATGGTCTATGAAGAGAATATGATAAATGAAACTATGAATATATTGTTTATATTTATTCCATAGTTTAGCTGTTTAGCTGTATTTTGCCTTTTACAGATGAACGTAACCAAAATTGAAGCACTAAACATCACGTGGCATATTCACCATTCAGCAGTCATGCTATTATCACACCTCTATGCAAATCAAATTAGTATGCAACTTCACAAGACTGTCAGTAAAATATAGAGTGCTTCTATACCAGTAATAGTCAGTACACTTAATGTAATGTGTCTGCAGTCTTGGGACGTCACCAGTGCAGTCACACTTTATTTAAAATAAAAATTGAAGGCAGTCAGCATGCACTATGAATCAAATCCTGACTAAATCCCAGCGTAAGCCTGGTATTCAAAACTGAAGTGTTAGTATAATGAAGAGTAAGCAACATTTAACGCATGACCGAACGGGTAGACTGGCCTTGCTAATGGCTTTTAATGTGCCTTTGTTTATCTACACTTTATTCCTGTTAAGGAAAGTCCAGCTGTAGTCATGGGGACACTGTGACATTCTTTGTTTTGTTTATTTTTTTGTTAATTTTATAAGTGAGGAAAATGTGAGGAGTTTTTGCACCAAGCACTTAGTAAAGATGTTTGTTTATGTCTATATGATTATTGTATTTACACTACAGTATCAGTGTTGTTCTAATCAAAATGATGTGTGGAAGAGATGAGGTCATGTGAAATCACTGTAAATGCTTTGACAACCACACCCTGTCTTTTATTTTCCAATTTTGAACAATTAAGTGCCAACAATTAAGATATTTTCAGTTGAGCTGTTTTTTTCATTTTTGACTTGATTTCTGAAGATGCAACTATTTATGTGGTGGTCTGCTTCATAAATTCATTTTTAGTTCTTTTAGTTTACTTTTGTTTGGTATTTAGTTATGACTATTAAATTCTGTAAAGAGCCGTCTGTGTTGTGGATACAGAAAGTATATCTAAAAATACAGAATACTAGAAACCATGGACACTAGATTTCCTGTGTATCAAAACATATAGTCTTGCTTTTGTATCAAACATGCTTTGCCTTTAAATTGTCTGATTTAAATGAATACTGTGGATGACAAAATGAGTTCACATTCAGTTTTTTTTTGTGTTATTATATGATTAGCTTATAGCTGTTTTGACTGACAGCTTATTGTATGTCATCACATGTTGCATCGTGTTCTGCATAGATTATATAATGCTGGTTCTGAAGTAGTTATCAAATGGTTAATGGTTCTGCATTCATGAATAAATATAATTTTAAATAAAACACAAAATACATTTTTATACTTGTATCAAAATGTTATTTTATATACCTTCTAATTATTCTACCAAATGAATGCAGCTCGTCTTCAACTTTCCCAAGTTTAGCTATGTCACACCCTTGCTGAAAACTCTTCACTGGCTTCCTGTAGCAACAGATACTGGAATCAGATATAAAACTTTGACACTGGCCTACAAAGCCAGCTCCTCCCTATCTGATGGCAATAGTCAAAACCAGATGCTGTATTGTTCTGTCCACAGGTTGTGCATAGTTTAGGGGTAGTTTCAGGTTTTAGGACTTGTGTAAGTTTTATATTGGGTAATGTATCGCTAATGTCTGGCTATTCTAGCTTCAGGTACTTTCGATTCTGTACTTCATGAATGTAAATGTAAATAAAGTTATATGTGTATTTAAGTAGTATATATGCATTATATATGTATATATTATGCATATAGTAATATCTTTAGATTTTCCTAAAATTCAAACCTAAGACATTTTGAATGTGAGGCTTCCTTTTTTCTGGCCATTTATGATGGTACAGTGTAGTAACACCTTCATTAGAAGCAGATGGCATAGCTGGGGTGATATTTGCCTTGGATATTTGCCTTGGTATTTTCCTTGCTACCAAAGAATGCAGGAGTGGGAGGGAAGGTGGAAACATTTCCATTCGTTTTTCCTTTCATCACAGTGAGGCTTCTGGATACAACAGACGGAGTATATTTTCTGAAATGGACAGCAACCACACTCCGGTGAGTAAATACAGCAGCTGATTTCTTTTCTATACAACATGCATTGTACAGAGGAACAGCAGTCTTTGGTGTAGTCCTTTAATGTAGACTTTTGATTTAACTGACATAACAAATGGTGATAATGTTATAGCTTTGTTTGACAGCAATTTAATAAAGCTCTGTGATTTTGATCTTGCTTTTTGTTTATCTGTTTCTTTCCCCATACAGGTATATTATGAAAGCCTGTTTTGTAATCTGACAGCTCCTGGTCAAGGTGCAATGCAATTTGTCCAGCTCTTTCTGATGCCAGGCATCTTTTTGGCAGTGCTGGTTCTTGGTGTACCGCTTAACATCATCTCCCTGTGGGTGTTGTCCTGCCGGTTGGCACGAACTAACCGCAGCACTCTGTTCCTCCACAACCTAGCACTAGCTGACATTTCCTGGCTGATGGCCTTGCCATTCCTCATCCAGTTCCACTTTTCTGGGATGGAATGGTCGCTCGGACTAATCTTCTGTAAACTAATCCGCATGCTCTACCATAGCTACTTCTACCTGAGTATATTCTTTGTGACCTGCGTGAGTGTAGACCGCTACCTGGCCATTGTTCACCCTGTTTGTTCACCTGTTCTCCTAACTCGCCAACGTGCCATTATTTTATGCATCACTGCTTGGGTGTTTGCCATAGTCATGAGCATCCCAGTGGCCGAACTGACTTACATCTCAAATTGTCAGAATAACAAGACTGTGTGCTCTATGTACATCTTCATGGGTATTGTAAAACAGAGCTTGCCATATTCACTCTGCTGTACCTGTGTGGGGTTCCTGCTTCCATTTATTGTGCTTTCCTACTGTTACATACGCATTGTGTGCCAGCTGCGCAGACGGGTTGACCCACGTCTCAGAGGACTGGCCTGTGAACTCGGGGCAGCTATGATCTTGTTTGGACTGTTTAACTTACCATATCATGTGAGTAGGAATATGGCTATCGCCATGCCATCACTGGCACCAGATAATCCAGCAGCATGGGAGGTGGCTGACTTGGTGTTTTGTCTAGCAATGTGTGTGTGCAGTTTCACTTCCTGTACTAACCCTCTATTCAGCTGCTTTGTGGGTAAGTCACTCCGGAGAGAGCTGTGGTCAACTCTTACCAAGCTGTGGAAGAAACACAGAGTAGAGCCGGAGCATAAGGAGGAGAAGAAGAAAAAGAAGAAAAAGTCCACAAGTAGAGTTAATAAGGCAACGAGTTAGACTCAATGCCACCAGACCACCATTACAACAGTAAACATGTTTACACCTGGCAAGTGGTCTCTTATTATTGTCATACAGGACATGGAATACATGCAACAGCTGCTTAGAAAAAGGACTGAGCTTAAAATTGATTTCAAATCTGATGCCACGGCGCCCACTTGTGGTCATTTTAAAATACAAATCACATCGACTCGATTAATCATGTATCCTTTTGTTCTTTTTCTGTCTCTCTTTTTAGAATTTTTTCTATATATATATAAGCAAAAGACATGTGTTATATATTATTGCTATATAGCTGAAGGTGGACACACACACACACACTCACAAACCCTGAATGATGCTCTTCGGCAGCTTTGGTGTATTCTTCTAGTTGACCTTGATTTTAGGGATGTTGTAGGTTTTTTTTAACACTACTCTCAGGTGCATCAGTATATTTCCATACGTCTGTTTTCTCTCAGGGCAACTTAGATACCCTTACTGATGGTGAAATCTCGTTTCCATGGTACTGTCTTCCTTTACAGAGCTTGCAAAACGACTTTTATCACGAATCGGAATAGATCACTAAACGAAAAAGTAATAATAATAATAATAATAACATTAATAATAATAATAATAATAATAATAATAATAATAATAATAACAGTCATCATCATCACTGCGAAATGTAGTAATGATAATGACTCAACAGTAATATGGATATTTTCACTCTTTTATTTATTTAGTTAATTATTTAGTTATTTATTTTGAGTCTTACATCTGGGTAAATGCGAGTGAAAGGGGCACGAGCTCCGTGCGCGCGCAAACACACGGCTGACAGAAAGCGCGCGCTCCCGTGCTCCTCCGCGTGACGGTTCGAGCGGCAGGACAGCGCTGTGCTCCATCTCCAGCGCCCTACAGGACTGTCCTTCCGTCAAAGTATGTCACGTCTCTGCCTTTAGCATTGAAAAGGTGGGAATGGAAAAGTTTACGCGCAGCGAGTATGGAGAAGCGGCGAGGATGCACTGAACTACAGGGAAAGACAAACTTGAACGTGTGTGGGGCTGGAGGTGAAGACCATTAAGTGTGTGCATGTAGGTGTAGGCGTTTTGTCCAGATCATCATCACCTACAGTGGGATTACATACCGAAACCAGATTACACCTGATCAAACAAAACCATAGACCCAGTTACCCCCATATCAGGATTATGGAATTTCACTGAGTCTGATATAAACGGTGTATTTGGATATGGATGCGGTGAAAGAGCGAATTTTAGCCCCGGGTAAGGCGGGACTGAAGAATCTGGCGGGGAAAACCCTGGCACATATGCAAAGGTACAACTTCAACCTTCTTCTCTAATTAACCTCATTTCCGTATATTAAGATAATGTGAATGTAATCATAAGAGCACTCAAATCATGACTTATTATGTTAATCGAAATTTTTATTTTATATTATATCCTGTTGTAATGCATTATTCATTAATCATCATTTATATGATTTCATTTCGTTTATGAAATATAAACAATATCATGCACATAATGTTAAATAATTATTCGGTCTTGACTACAATATATGTCAGTGAAGATACATTTCTTTCTTCGAGGATCTTCTGCTCCTGTGTTTCTTTAATAGTTCATTAAAGCTAGCTTTACGTAAAACGAGCTTTACGTTTATGACACGATTTATAAGAGCACAAAGACACGGGGTTAGGTGTGTGTTTATTTCTCACTGTCGTGCTGGTTTATTTCGTGGTAAATCAATAGGTATAAATTCAGTGAATAACAGATTTTCGGTTCATTTTTATTTAGAAACTAAAGCGATCCAACGTCTATGATTTTTTTCTGTTTCTATTTTTTGTAGGATAAGAAACAAAAATACACAAAACACACACACCCCTTACATATTCTGTATCATATTTATTTTGTAACGCGCCTGTTTATTTAATTCTAGATATTTTGACATCCTACAGATTTTTGTCCTCTTTGTGCCATCTTCTTGTGTAACATTCTCACTTACCAGTAAGGTTCATTACAATTTGACTAAATATTTACTCAGTGGGGTTACTGATTTATTCAGACACATAAATCGCTTTAAACTAGGTTTTATTTGTAATTCATTGCTAAAAATCGCATTTTAATTATTTTTATAGAAGAACTTCAATGCAGAGCAAAGACTTAATATATAATAGTATGCCTAAAAATATTGTATTTAAGGAAATTCACACATTTTGCATTTTATACAAAAATGAGTTGTTTTTTAATTTCATTAAATGAAATATTTTAGACAAAATATCAGGATAATGCAAATAACTAACTAACTAAATAATTAAATAGAAAGAAAGAAAGAAAGAAAGAAAGAAAGAAAGAAAGAAGGAAAGAAAGAAAAGAAAAAACAGGTCTAGTAACCCACTGGGCTTATTGACCTTGTGGTCATCTATACCAAAGTTACTAAATGTCTGGTTTCCAGAGTTATTGAGAAGAAACAGAAAACGGGAGAAGTGATCGAGCTGACGGAAGATGGCCGCCCCAAAGAGATCAGAGAGAGAAAAGCACCGCTGCTTGACTGCGCGTGTTTCGGGCTTCCTCGCCGATACATCATCGCCATCATGAGCGGCCTTGGCTTCTGCATTTCTTTCGGAATCCGCTGCAACCTCGGGGTTGCGATCGTGGACATGGTCAATAACAGCACCGTACACCAGGGTGGCAAGATCATCATTAAAGAGGTGCAACCCCGCCCACATCCAATTCCCCGCCCCTTCATTTGCTTCACTGTCAATCAGCCCGTTCTAATAAATCTGATTGGTCGATAGACATTGACACGTGACCAGAACAATCTAATGCACAAATAAAGTAGGCTACAGACATGTACAATTAGGATTTGATTCTGTAAAATAATGTAAATAAAATTATGAGAAGAGACTTGGTTATTTTTTCATGGAAGCACCTCACGTTTCCTCTTCTACTTCTTCTTCTTATTATTTTCTTCTATTATTATACACATATTAGTAGTAGAGGGTAAATAATATGATGGCAAATAACCAATTCATACATGTATTATTATTATTATTATTATTATTATTATTATTATTATTATTATTATTATTATATATTTTTTTATTTTGATACTTTTTTTCATTTAAGAAAGCGAAGTTTAACTGGGATCCAGAGACGGTGGGGATGATCCACGGTTCATTCTTCTGGGGTTATATCGTAACACAGATTCCGGGAGGGTACATCTCCTCCAGACTGGCAGCCAACAGGTGATGAACACATCTACCCAAAATACTTGAAACATGTTGAGAACAGAGGAGAAAACAAAACCGACGCTTATGTTTAGGCAATAGCTACACAAAAGCTTAAAAAAAAATAAAAATAAATAAAAAACCTTTGTACTTCACTGGGTTTACTGGGTTTAATTTTACTGTATGATGCAGAGATCATCTCCAAAACTGTAAAAACAGTAAATCAGGAATCATATTAGCCTCCATGGATTCTAATCCTTATTATGTTACTTTTAGATGTGCCTTACGATGTACCGGGTGTCAAAATTGTACTATAGTCAAGCTATTTTAAGTAACAAATAAAAGAAAGACAACAATGGTGAAGAGTGGAGAGGCGACAGGGATTCGGTGCTGCGCGTGCCTGCTGCTGCGCGTTAATGAGGTCCCCCGGGAGAGTCGCGTGACTCTTTTATTGTACTCCGATATAGTAATGTACGGAATGCAATTTAATGAGGCAGTGTCTATAAGAGTTATAACCTCGTCATATTTGCAGGGTTTTCGGGGCCGCCATCCTGCTGACGTCAACACTCAATATGTTCATTCCGTCTGCGGCGCGCGTGCACTACGGCTGCGTCATGTTTGTGAGGATATTACAGGGCCTGGTCGAGGTAAGCGGAGCACACAATGGTTTTGTTAAGCACGTCCAAGTGAACACGCCCTCTCACTTTACACCAGATAATACATGATGAACCACTTGCATATTTTAGACTTGAGGTCTGTTAATGCCTATTTTCTATAAGTGTACTATGAGTTCTTTGTATTAGTCTATTTGTATCTGTGGTCTCAAGCTCTGCCTCTTAAAAACAGAGCAAACAGAGACACCATAAGCAGACAGGACAGGGACAGAATGAATGACAGAACATAAGAAACCAAACAAAGCACCAGGGGGAATGAGAGAGTGTACTAACATCTGTCGGTCTTTCATCAACTACGAGAAGGTCATCTACCTTTACATCCTTTGTCATGCTCAGTGTAAATGACAACAGCATGCCCTGTGAATGAAAGCACACTGAAGGTTTCAGTGTAACCTCAGCAGCTTGTGTTTCTGTGTATATATCGACTGATTAGAGCAAATTAAACATTAGCCTACCAGATCACCATGATAGCCCAAATAATTTATATCCATTACTTACTGACTGTGTGCAAATTAGGAGGTAATGAACATTTAATTAAAGTATTTGTGGTCAAGCAGGTTTGAATTTGCGCTGACCACTAACAAAACACCATAGTCAATAGTTTCATTTGTATCTATGTTTTCTTGCTTTTTAGAAATGCATGGGATTTAAATGGACTTTGTGCTTATTGCTTGAAACAGTTTGTAATATTTAGGTTTGTAAAGGACTAATGTTATAAATAATACTGGAGATACTAATAAATGTAATATCAATCATACATCATTAATTGAATATTATTTTGATATGTTGTATATAAACATTGATGTAAATATTAAACCAATGTTGATATGTATTCAGGGTGTGACCTATCCAGCATGCCATGGTATCTGGAGCAAGTGGGCTCCGCCATTAGAGAGAAGTCGCTTGGCAACCACATCTTTTTGTGGTATGTATAAAATCACTAATTTCATGTGCAGTATCAAAAGACAGCACTGTTATCTTATGCAGAGAACTAAGATTGTCATTCACTATAACCAAACCCTCCAGGTTCCTATGCTGGTGCTGTGGTAGCCATGCCTCTGGCTGGGATCCTTGTGCAGTATTCAGGCTGGTCATCTGTCTTCTATATTTATGGTACATTCATCAATAATGCACATGTAGCTTAAGCTTCAAATAAAATCGGGTTCTAAGCTCTATTGATGTAAGAAAGTGATTTGCATCTGACTCCTAAAACCTTCTACCTCAACCTGTAGGGAGTTTTGGTATTGTCTGGTATGTGTTCTGGATTCTGGTGGCCTATGAGAGCCCAGCAGAACACCCCACTATTTCAGATGAAGAGCGGCTTTACATAGAGGATAGTATTGGAGAAGGGGCTAAACTGCTTGTGGGAACTGAAGTGAGTATACTATTCTATAAGAAACCACCACTGCCTCATGCAAAAAGAGGACAGCGTGAGGACTTCTGCAATAATGTAGCATACTGTAAAGATATTGAAACAGTACCTTTGTAAATCCATATAACCTTATTTGCAAAAATATAGCATTTTAATCTGGTGTTTTTGCAGAAATTTAAGACACCCTGGAGGAAGTTCTTCACTTCAATGCCTGTCTATGCAATTATTGTTGCCAACTTCTGCAGGAGCTGGACCTTCTACCTCCTGCTCATTAGCCAACCAGCATACTTTGAGGAAGTGTTTGGTTTTGAGATCAGTAAAGTGAGTTGAGATCAAACTTACTCATTAATGTTGCATTCTGTATGTGTTCATTAATAAGAATAAAATTAAAATTAAAAACGTTAACATTGGTTGGTTTATACATATAAGAAAGGTCATACTGGTTTGTGGAGGACAAATGGTTAAATTTGCAACCTATTCAGAGAGTCTTAAAATGTCAAACATTAAAGAAAAATGGATAAAAACTGATATAGCTATTGATTTTTGGTGCCCTGACAGAGAATATGCTATAAATCCGCTTACTGAAATCATTGAAAAAGTGAATTGATTATGCATGTCATAACTGTTTCAATGTTAGCGCTTAGCTTAGCATTGTGAATGAGATTATTTAGTGCAAATAAGTGATGTTAAATACTTTCGTACATACAGTATTTCCTAAATTTATATATGGATTGTGTGTTTAGGTTGGAATGGTGTCTGCTCTGCCTCACTTGGTCATGACCATCATAGTGCCCATAGGAGGCCAACTTGCTGACTTTCTACGCAGCAACAACATCATGTCCACCACTAATGTCCGGAAGATAATGAATTGTGGAGGTAAGATTGACAGCTACTAGTCTACACATAATCATCTATCAGTGTGTGTATTTTGTGAGAAGTCTGGACAACTCTCAGGTTGACATTTTATCACTGCATTAGGGTTTGGAATGGAGGCAACACTGTTGTTGGTAGTTGGTTTCTCCCACAGTAAAGGTGTAGCCATCTCATTTCTGGTACTAGCAGTGGGGTTCAGTGGCTTTGCCATATCAGGTAAGAGACTCTTCAAAATTGCTTTTTATGTGACACCCAGTTCACATTCTAGCCACAGATTCAGGCGGTTAGGATTTTACACCTTTCAACTTTCTGTGCTCATTTATTATCCCCTTTAAGGTTTTAATGTGAACCACCTAGACATTGCACCCAGGTATGCCAGCATACTGATGGGCATTTCCAATGGGGTCGGCACACTTTCTGGTATGGTATGCCCTCTAATAGTGGGTGCCATGACCAAAAACAAGGTAAGGGGTTCAAAATGCTTTTAAACCTTTCGAACACTACAGAACTGGTACAGAGCCTAGAAAAAATGCTTTATAAATTACTGCCTGTAAAATGTTCATAAACTTCTGTGGTAGTCATAAACTTCTGTGGTAGCTTACTAATAGCAAACCAGTTTATGCGAGCCCCACAGCATAATAACAGTCACAATGTTACTAACACTGACAATACATTTTGTAAGGTCTCATCTATCAATAGTGATTATGCATATTGATAGTTTTGGTGCTATTCTTGACAAATGTCTATTTCCTTCTTAGACCCGAGAAGAATGGCAAAACGTGTTCCTGATTGCCTCCTTGGTCCATTATGGTGGTGTGGTGTTCTACGGGATCTTTGCTTCAGGCGAGCAGCAGCCATGGGCAGATCCAGAGGAAACCAGTGAGGAGAAGTGTGGCTTCATTGATGAAGATGAGCTCGCTGAAGAGACCGGTGACATTACACTTAGTCACACCCCTTTTGGAGCCCAGGGAGCCTTTGGGGCTCCCCCGAAATCATATGGTGCCACAACTCAGCTGAACGGGGGATGGGCAGGAGGCTGGGATAAAAGAGAGGAGTTTATTCAGGAGGGAGCTGTACAGGTCTACCCTCAGGGTGGAGACGGATACTCATAGGACACAGGGGCTGATTGCATAAAGATAGAAGGTCACTGCAGTTGTAAAAAATGAAAAGATTGTGACAGAAGTAAAATGTACCAGTATATTCTAAATATATCTGCAGGGATGCCTCAGAAAACAAAGGTTGGTTCATTCAGATAAATGTAGAAATGATTGCACAGGTTGTCAAAAAAAGTTAATGCTGATTATGTATTAAAACACTTTATAAATGCTGTTAATTAACCAATAATTTTAAATACACAATAAAAAAACAATAATACTTCTGCAGTAACTTAATAGTCAGTATAATTCATATTTATAAGGGGAACTTATTTCAAAAGTTC
>JAOVVF010000010.1:10787953-10799489 GCA_028565595.1 Duopalatinus emarginatus | reverse complement strand
TCTCTCTCTCTCTCTCTCTCTCTCTCTCTCTCTCTCTCTCTCACACACACACACACACACACACACACACACACAGTGTTAACCTCTGCGTTTTCCAAAGCAATGAAACAAGAGTTCATGGATCCTATTTGTTTCTTTCCAAATACAAAAGGGAATGGTAAAAGTCATAAAGAAACAAATATGCCTTATAAACATTACAATTCTCCATCATTACAATTCTCCATCATTATTTATACTAACCAGTGATGTTAAAAAATCCAATAGGCATTTGTACAACTATTTATAAGCTATCTATAAATATAAACAAATCTTGGATTGTTTGATTTTGGTTTTAGGTGGACTGTAAAGGTCAGTCAGGACGACAGAAGGAAAAAAAAGTCATCAGGTTTTTGTTCCTTTCGGAATGAGACAGCATTCGGCTCATGTAACTGAATCAGCCTTTTGAATGTGAGCCTTTGTTAGTCAAGCTCAGCACCACAGGTTAAAGGGTATATACTGTGGGTGTACAGTACAGTGTGATCATCTGATACATCAATGACAATTTATCTGAACATTATGGTATACTTTTAATGCATACAATTACTCCTTATGTGTTTTCAGTTTACATTCCTTATCATGGACCCCACTTCACAGACTAACCCTTTTCCTTAGCTACTCTGAATCTTTCTAGCTGGCTGTGTGTTAAGGGCTTTCCCATGGCTGATTTGCTTTTGTATCTGGATATACCATTCTGTGAACATCACAGGTGTGAAGTTTGTGTTACAGCTATGTTACTTTTATATGTGCTTAAACAGACTACATTTAAAGCACTGGTAGTTATTGTAATGGCAGAACATAGGAAGTATAAGATTATATATTTATATACTGTATGCATAGTATAATATTTACTGATGGGCCTTCATGTAACTGGTCAGAAGTTTTCTGTTTGCTTAAGGTGGTTTGGTGTCTGTTTTGTAAAATCATCCTGCAGTAGAGTTTATCAGTTTAAACAAAGACGCAGAGGATGTAGTCATAATAATAATCTGTCCTGTTATCAACATTTGCCTTCTGATATTATAAATTATATCATTCAAGTAGATAAGGCTTTGCAGGTTTGCTGAGAAAGGGCAGTGCTGTCTTTTAGTGTAATCTATTTAAAAAGAAGTTATGGCAGTATAATTTGGACTACATGGGCTACTTGGCAAAGTGTCATTCAGTGTCAAAAAGAAAGATATTTATTAGCTGATGCTATAGTAGAGCAGCACTTAGTTGCACTTGTTTTGTCAGTGTAAGCAGCTCAGCAAGGGAAACGAACATGGTCTGTGTGTCACCACATTGTGATGGTGTTAAATGGCTTGGAGCAAACAGCAATACCAGGGATTTATGTGTTTGGGAGTCACACCTGTGTGCCAGAACAGAACTGAACCTGGCATTGTACAGAGTGTACAGCCTTTCATTTCAGGAGGTCACTTGACCCTTGAGAGACATTTTTGGATCTATTTCAATCTCTCTCTCTCTCTCTCTCTCTCTCTCTCTCTCTCTCTGTCCTGTCCCTCTACCTGTATGAAAGAACTACTGTGTTGCAGAAAAGTGTGTGAGATTCAAGAGAGGCTGTGGAATCTCCTATGCCCACTGTCATAGATTTCACTGTAACCAACACCAGTGATGAACAATAGCAAAGCACATACTGTTCTTTATACACACAGAAGCAAATAGATATTTAGGTCATTTCAGTTTCTTTCTTTCTACTTTGTGCCATGTGATCATTGTTGGTGCACAAAGAAAAACATAAGACATCAGTCTTATGTTGACACTCACCATTACACTTATTCATTTGGTGAAAGCTATTAACCAACTGGCTGTTCAGGAGGACTCAACAGCAAAGTAGTACTTTGTCTGTACCACTTGACTGGTAGCAAATGTAAGACAGTTATAGAACAAAACAAAACAGAACAGATACAATAGTTGGACTAGAGGAACCATGTCACACATATAGTGGTAATGCTATAGTCCCTAGAACCAGATTTTCAGGTTTGATTACCAGGAAAATCTCTTCCGGATGAGATCTTAAAGATGAGAACTTTTCCAAAGTCTTTTTAGACATCAGTGTTTAACATCCAACGTCCAACTGATTATTAGTAGAAATGTTATATTTGTAGGTTGTCCAAATAATTGAAATACACTATTAATGAAGAAGGATACATTTTAAAAAAAGATCTGTTACATCTATAGACCAGTCTAGAATACGCTAGTTAGTCAATGATAGCCACTGGTTGCAAAGGTTTAGCAGTGACATCTTAGTGTTATAGGTTGTGCTCCATGTTGACGGGTCTGTGAATCTGTTTATTCAAGGGAGTAGTAGGCCTGTGGTCAAGGCTTTGAATAAGTAGAAGATAACTTCAGTAAGATTGAATCCCAGGACTGCTATATATAATGTTTGAATCCCAGGACTGCTATATATAATGTTTGAATCCCAGGACTGCTATATATAATGTTTGAATCCCAGGACTGCTATATATATCTAATGTTTCTGCTTTAATTTGCAAAAGCATCTGCCGAAGCATAAATGGTAAGAGAAGCAATGGGATTGGGAATATCTTTTCCCAATGTGGAACAGACAGTGAGCACAAACATATTTGTGAAGTACATAGTCATCACCCAGTGCGACTTGGACTATTTGCTCCTCTACAACATCCTGTTCTCAAGACAGGCGTAAAACCTGAACAGACTAAGTAGGTCACAACTTACTTTGAAATTTTGTGTCAGAGCGTTTATTCGTGTTAGTGTTCTTCACACAAACGCGTTACTGTCTGAGGGCCATTTAAATTTGCAGAGAACTTTACTTTCCTTCAAAGTAAGCATTGTTGGGTCCTGACCACAAAATGACCTTTTGTAAAAAGAGATCGAAAAACCTGGAAAATGATGAGAGAACTGTGAGAAGAGACTGAGCCTGTGATAAAACGGGGAGTGAGAGGATAATCAAAAGAAGCCTTAGTGATTACCATGAGAAAGTAAAATGATTAACTGAAGCCCTTCATTGAGGTAAAATCTATGAAATCTAGACTCTGCCTTTGACATCTGAATCTCCCAGGACAGGTTCTGTTTCGACAGTAAAGATGGTGTTTTTTTCCACATTAGATACCAATCTGTGTAGTTTAAAACCTGAAATCAATCCGAAGTCTAATGACTGAATAACAAAACAAATACATACTGATTTTAGACCATGACTGTGATTCAACAGCTTGTGTAAATTCATATGGGAGACATGAATATGTAACTGAGACAAAAATAAAGAATCTCTGTGAGTGCCACAACAGTAAAGCATTTGTACTACTACTACTGGTATGCTTATGCATACAAAAGATTGCAGATAGCACTTTCCTCCGAGTGTGTTACGCTGCCCTGTGTTAAGTATAAGCAGCAGTTTAAAGACATGCAGTTGGCTGCCTTTACCTGTCTCAGTGAAACCATGCATTGGCCTTTAGTTGGTTGTAGTTGTTATACGATGGGGGAAAGCTGGCTAGTGGATTGGGAGTTGGCAGATGACCAATTTGACGATAAAATGGGGAAAACTTTGAATCATAGAAGAATATAGAATGAGGCATCTCTGTCCTTTGCTGATGTTCTTTGCTGTTCTTTCACCGTATAGTGAATCTCCTATCCTGTGTTTTTTCTTTTCTTGACCATCCTTACCCATATTTCTCCTTCGCTTATGACATTTCTCTATTAATTGTTTTGTAGTGCGGTGAAGAACAACAAGCATGTGCAGCTCTCTGAGTCCTAAGCAGCACCCGTTTGGCCCAGGCCTCACTGACCTGCAGCAGTACAGTCTGTGGTTGGCTAGCAGACATGAAGCCAGCCTGCTGCCTATGAAGGAGGACTTGGCTCTCTGGCTCACCAGCATGCTGGGTAAGTAGGGAACAGTATTCTTTGTAATGTGTTGCTGTTAAGCTGGTGTCAAATTACAGATTATTATTATTGACGCTTCACATGCCTGATTTTATTACATATACTGGGCAGCACAGTGGCACAGCGGGTAATGTTTCTGCCGCACAGCTCCAATTTCCCTGGCTTGATTCTGAGCTTTAAAACAAGATAATAAGTCTAATATTTCCAGATCTTGGCAAGCACAGAACACTATGCAGTGTGCCGATGTAGTATGTCATCTTGGTTCTTTTTGCATACTGTTTAATGAATACTACATATTCGGACACACTACCCATTCTTGACTACTGCTTTCATGTACTGAACTGCACAATTTCAAATGCAGTCAGATTCCTTCTACCTCTCAGACATATGCTGCTAGGTGAACTGGCTATTCTAAAATGCCCCTTGCTGTGTATGTATCTGTGCATGTTGTTCTTTGATAGACTGGACTCCTATCCACAGTGTATTCCCACATTAGGTAGGCTACAGATTTACCACAACCCTGACTAAGATAATGTGATTACATTTCTACATATTTTGCATCATTGTATTTCTTATTTTGACTGCACTGAAGGCCTGTAGTGATTCAGAAGTATTGCACAGATGTTACGAGAAGAATGGTGGTGTGTCATGATTCTGGCACAAGTGTGTGTGGAGTGGGATGTCAGTGGAATGTCTGGCAGTAGGCAGCCTGTGTACAGCCCAGCAGAGGCAGAAGCAGTGCTGCGGGTCTGCCTGGAACTGACGGAGAAGAGCAGTTACAGTGGACCACACGAGCACCATGGCTAACCACACTCTCCTCAATGCACTCATCTTGAGCTTTTGCATTTATTAGTGGTGTGTGGCTAACTATAATGTGTAATGTGATGTGAAAGCAGATATCTGTCTACAGATGTGTGCGAGTAGTGTGATGCACGAGCTACAATCGCTCACTAGGGGCTGCTGTGCAGAAGGGGCAGATTTCCTGCCTATGTCTCGAGTGGCATTTGTTTACACTGTCACAGTGCTGCAATTTCTAGGAATTACGTGTGATTTGCTGGAGAATTTAATTCAAGTTAAATTGGATTCATTATGTACTTAGTTTGATTTAAATATGCTGGGTTGATGTTTTTAAGAGAAACTAAAGTTAGAGACTGGCATTCAAAGCTTACTTTATAGCTTGGTACAGACTTTATTTTGCTTTACTGTTTGGAGAAAGCATAAAGGGGGGCACAAAAACGGAGGGGATTTTATAAACTCTCAATTTCTCTTCATGCTCCCCCTTTCTTTACTCACCACATTTGGAAGTCATTAAAGCGTCAAACCCCTCCTCTACCACTAATGCACCCCTCTGCATTAGGAGATGAAAAAATATACTCTTTCCACAGAACCCCCTGCTACCACCTCCTATTTCAGGGTGATCTAACTGAGAAGGAATGGTCATCTGGAAGCCAGTCAAAACCAGCAGCCACATGTTGATCAGTATAGTATCTGTGAGCATGTGTGTGTGTTATGGGGGCTACTAGGCAAAAAGTGCCCAGCTGTTTTCTGAGGCATCATCACTGCTGTTTGTGCTGTTTGCACCAAACTGGAACAAGTGTTTATCAGCTATTGGCTCAATGTGCCACTAAATTTCACACTTAACTCCTGACCCTTCATGAATTCAGGATTTATTTAACTGATCAGAATGGCGAGTTCTGTTTAATTAAAAAAAATAAATAAATACTTGAAAAGCAGACATCTATTCCGAGGTTCTGCTTTCTGACTGTTTATCCAGTTTTTCTGCCTTCGTTTGTCTCATTCTCTCCCAGGTGTTGAAATCACAGCAGAGAGTTTCATGGACAGGTTAGATAATGGCTTCCTGTTGTGTCAGCTGGCTGAGACGCTGCAGGAGAAATTTAGGCAGAACAGTGGAGAACTGTCACCACCTGGCAAGGTACTTTCTGTCTATCACCCACCTCAAGGTTTGAAGTACAACACAGCAAAAACGTCACGTTCAGTCTCTATACAGTAGACACACAGAAAATGTCTATTCTTTTTTTCTGTTTTCTCTGATCTGCTGCAAAAGAAAAGAACGCACTCTCAAAAAAATGGAAAATTTCAGTGACAAATAATGTCTCCAAAATGCTTGGCCTCCAAATTCCAGATCAGAAAATCACATGCCTTTCTGATTAGTATTCATATCCTCTATCTTCAGCTCCAGGGGAACCTGAAACACAGACAAAACACTGACTTATTAGCCAAATGACATGAGCAGTTTTATCGTCACTGTTAAATCATGTAGAATTTCTTTTGCAGATATTTAGAGAACCAGGCAGCTGTCTGTGCTAATGGAACAATTCACAGCAGTTTGCATTTATGAATAAACCTTGGGGTGAATACAATAACTGCAACCTTTTAAATGAGTTTAGATTTTCTGCATTGTGTGGATGTATTAATTTCATAAACTAGCAGTATTAGGACACTGCATATGCATGCTACAAGTCCTTGCCAACTTGATTATTTGTGTTTGACCCCTTACAGTGTTTCAGCTGATCACATGTCAGGATAATATCTTGCAATGTGTTCTGTGAATCACAGAGCACAGAATATCGTTGGACTTACGGCATGTCTTGGATGATCTTAAGTGTTGACAGGACAGGCCTGATTCCAATGTATCACTTTCAGGTGGCTGATGTGTGTGTCAGCAAAACCTGGACATAGCTAGATGTTGCTCTCTCACACAAAGACCTTTGTCTGGAATTGTGGATATTTGCCATCTCCTCCTCAAAACGTGCCATTGTGGGACAGTGAACTTTGGAAAAATGCTGAACGTGCTGATTTACACAGAGACGGCTAACGATATCAAGGAGTTGTTAACTTTTTTCCCTAAAATTCTCCCCAGATGGAAAATGCATTAAGGGCGGTAGATTTTTGGTGGTAAATTAAGGAAATATTTCTGCTTTTTTTGGCTGAAGCACTTCAGAGGCTTCACAGTGGTCCTTTTTTCGTGGTTATGACTCCCTACAGTTTAGCTAATAGAGCCTCTTAAGAATAGCAGGACAGAGAAACTACACGGTGCAGGCCATTAGTACACACTCCTATATTATTTGCACTGTGTTTAAAGAGCTTTATCCAAGTACAGTGATTTATTTGACAGGAAACCTACTATAAGGTAAATGTTGCAGAAATTTTGAGATTTTTATGGGACAGATTTGGTATTGAGACCATAACTTAATGGAGGTGTGTGCAGTTTAAGAATCAAGCATATTAATCCTCTCTCTCTCTCTCTCTCTCTCTCTCTCTCTCTTTATATATATACTGACATGACAAAAGTAATGGGATAGCAGTATGTAAATTGAATATTAAGTGGTGCTCCTTACAGTTTGGGTTCTGAGGTTCTGAAATGTTATCTTGTGAGTGAGGTTAAACACTGGCCAGCTTGCCCATAGGTGATGTGAATTATTGATACATTTCACTGCTTGGGGTCCATTTGCAGCCGTTCATGGATTTAACCTAATCCCAAATTGTTTATTGGATGTGGTAGAGAGTTCTGCTCATACCCAAGATCCTGCAACAAATACCACTGAGTTGTGGGTGAATATATCTAAACTCCATGGCTCAACATCCCTCCAGATGTCTTCCGTTCCCTTGTAGTGAAGATGCAACATTGAACTGCTGGGGGTTTTACACGATACTAGTTGCTGTCCCGTCACTTCCGGCATGTCAGCATGCATATATGTATGTGTGTGTGTATATTTTGCTTGCTGTAATTGCTCACTGCTTTCCACAGAGAAAAGTCAGAGAAAGAGGGAGGGAGAGCACCACATGAGTATGGAAATATTTGAGGTCATGACTCCTGAGGGATAGAACGAGAAAGAAACGAGAGATAGAATACTGGACTCTTGATTATGCATATCATGGGAGCATTAGAGGCCACATTTACAAGCTGGGAGTAGCTAAATCTGTTTTTTTTTGTGGGACTGGACTAACACAGTAAGGTGCTTGTTACATAAATTTTCTGAACTTAGGAAAGCTTAGTATTCTTTTTCCAGTTGAGCTTGATAGGAAAACCATTTGCTGTCTTTAAGTTCACAGGGCACCTGAAGTGATGACAGAATGTCAGTTGTTCATCAGCACTCTATCTATATCAGCTGGCTAGGTCAATACATTTTTGTGCTGAAAGACTGTATGTTATCTTATATTTATGTATTATAAATGGGATACCAAGAACAATGTTAAAATGTATTTTAAATATTATTTAAGGGTATAATTAATTTTGCCTATGTGTTTTCAATTAAAGAAAAAAAAAGATTTTTTGCTTAGGTACAGTTTATTAGTTGCCTCTTGACAGGTGCCAATCGTTTTAGTCGTTTTCAATCATTGCCAATCATATGTGGAATTAAAAGTACAGAAATTGAGATGGTAACTATTTATTTGTTAAATGTTTCACAGAAGAGTCTTACTGGATGTGCATGCTGATGTGGTTTTGGGAGTCTGTGGGGGAGCAGAAACGATTTCTGGAAAAGCCAGAAAAAAATCTGATCCATTGTAGACTACATTCTTTCAGTATGATCTCACCGTACCTCAGACGTATCTCAGGCTGAGACGCACATATCCTGTAGGCAGGCATATGCTATATAAATCTCATTGTGGTTGAGGATGTATGTGTGTTAAATCATATTATGCTCCCAGTTCCTGGCAATCCTCCCACTTGTCAAACCCTATGTTTGTCTTTCTCTTTCTGTCAGGTTTAGTATTGATCACTGAGCAGAGAATAGTCATAATCTCTGACTCTGTAACCAGATCTGTGGATGTTGAGAAAGAGTTTAGACACTGGTCAGTGATTAGACCCTGAGAAACTGTTCGTAAGCGGCACTGTAGGATCTCTAAACAGCTAAAATCTATGAGTGAAGAGAGAAAGCAAGGAAAAGATGGAAGGAGGACAGAGAGAAGGAAAACAGATCTAATAGTCTAACATGAGAGAATTGGGAAAAGGGGAATTTTGATGATTTAAATGGTCACCAAATACTTAAACCTCTTAAAATTACTGCACACACTGAAAGATCTAAAGACAGGAAAGTCTTTTTGATTAAAGATTTATCTTTTTCAGCCAATCCCTAATCGGAGGATTCCCTGTAGAGCGAGTGCCCCATCTGGTTCTTTTTTTGCCCGAGACAACACAGCCAATTTCCTGACATGGTGTCGAGAGGTGGGCGTTGGGGAGACCTGCTTGTTTGAGTCTGAGGGACTGGGTGAGTAACCTTAATGTAGATGAAATTTTACTCATTTATGGTTCAGGTTCTTTAGCTCAGGATCTGTCATTTTGCTTGTTGACCCTGTTGAACTTTGGACTTAATTTTCTTTTATTTGATGCAACAAAGGATACCATAGGCTGGAGCTTGGTGGTATTTTACATGTGGAAGCTCCTCTTATGATGCATCTGGTTCAGTGTTAGCTTTAATAGTAGCCAGACTTTCTTTTATGTGTAATGTTGTGGGAAGATGATGTATGATGTATTTGTGATGCCATATTATGTGTGAGATGAAAAATTCATGCTAAATCAAATCCAGCAGCTCTGACTTTGTGTTAATATTGAAGTATTTCCAGTGCCACTTACAGCAATGATGGAGCAACTGTAGTGACTTAATAATGCTTAAAAAATATAAAACTAAACAAAAACATGTGCAGCATTTTATGCCCTGTATCATAATCGTGAAAGATTTTAACAAGTGAACCAAACTTGAGTACAGTCTAAAGTTCAAATATTATCTTTGCGTTCCTTATATTATTAATCCAGTTGACAGTGTATAGTGTATATTGTATATGTAGTCTACTTTTCACAATTATATTTTCACAGTATGAAAGTTGAAACTCCAGTAAGACTTTTTGACCTACAATCATGCACCACTATGATTTCTGGCTCAAAACAATATAACTTATGCACACTACAACAGGATTTGTTTAATAATTGCATTAAGCACACTTCATCAGCAACTACTGGTCACATCCACCTATAAAAACAGAGCAGTAGAATGTAAGGTTTTCACTGAGGACTAAAAGGCTACACAGAACAAATGGGAGACATCTTTCCCAGTAAAGTGTATAGACGTGTTTGGTGTTTGATTGTGGCACAGAGGAAATCCTTGTGCTTCTCAGAGTCTTCACCTCAGGGCTTTCCTGAGCAGAAGACTGTAGCTGGCAGTGGATATGACAGAAAGAGTGAAAGAAGTGTCTCCTCTTTTCTGTCTGGGATGGTGAATGGACCTGATTGTATCATACAAGCTCTCTCTCTTTCTCTCCCTTCTCAGTGTTTTTCTCTAAACTACTGTAAACTCTATTTACCTTAGAAGACAAAAATTGAACCAGCTTTTCTCTTTATACTTGTTCTGTGCATACATTCAAGACAACTAGAGTACTTAATAGAAAGAAGGAAAGAAGGAATAAGATGAGGTAAGGTAACAAAAGTGGGGCAAGCAAATGAAACAGATTCCACTGAATGCATACAGTTTTTTTTCCTTTGCACATTGCAGATACACAGTGAATTCTTTGTTGTGTGTGTAAGATCATGTACTTCTGCAAACAGAGTTTTGTATTTTTATGATGTGAATACTTGGATGTTTTCACCAGTACATCTTTGATATTCAAGAATCTAATAGATTGAAACACTTTGGACTCTTAGATCAGTGAAAGTAATTCCACGTCCAGGAAATGAGCTGGCTTTTGTCTTTTTATTTCTGCTCTTGATGAGTACAAGTTCCCTGAGGATTTTATTCCAGCCAATTGTCTAATTATTACAAATTATGCATATAGATCTGACAATTAATCTTTTTCAGAAATTTATTTTTTCTTCTTTCCTCCTCCTTTATTTTGCTGAGGTAGATGAATGCATGCATGGAGCTGGCATTAAAATCAGGTGGGAATGCACTGTGGTTTGGAGTTGAAGTGAAGCTCATCATGTGTTTACTGCATGTTGTGCTGTATCACCTGATCATTACACCATCATGTGAATGAATCATGACTAATGAGGCATGTGGCCTTTAACAATGAACAGATGTGGACTCCATGAGCAGGACTTTTTGTAGTGATATAAACATTAAATTTTTTTATGCACCTTCTGAGGCAGTATTGCCACATAACAGACTTGACTTTTTATTAGCATACACAGAATAATTAGCTTTGACATTTCAATTTTTTCAAAACTTCTAGGAACTAGAACAGACAATCTGCCTTTTCTCAGAACGCTCTGAGAATATTTATTTTCATGTAATGTAAAGATTTCCAAAATGTAAATTTATGTCTTAGTTGGGTGGGTTGTGAAGCAAACCATTAAATAACATAACCCTAACCCTCTCAGAAACTACTGAATACATTAATATGCATTTTGATCATTCTTTGCTGGCTTCATTAGATCTGTCCCACATTGTGCAATATTCATGACCATTTTTTTATTTATTTACTTATTTTTTATTTATCGACCACCCAATATTACCTTTCTGCATTGTCATGCTATTATTATGTGATACATAATATTTGGGCATCTTTAAAATACATTGATTTGTGATTTATGGGTTCTGTTGTCTGGCCTCCAGTCTTGAACAAACAACCACGTGAGGTCTGCCTGTGTCTGCTGGAACTGGGGAGGATAGCAGCTAGGTATGTGAAATATATA
>JAOVVF010000010.1:10751789-10776066 GCA_028565595.1 Duopalatinus emarginatus | reverse complement strand
GCAGGACCCGGGACAGAGCAGGACCCGGGACAGAGGAGGCCCCGGGACAGAGCAGGACCCGGGACAGAGGAGGCCCCGGGACAGAGCAGGACCCGGGACAGAGCAGGACCCGGGACAGAGCAGGACCCGGGACAGAGGAGGCCCCGCTCCCAGGGTTGGAACGTGTGTGTTCTCGAGAGCATTTAATTGGACGAACGTGAGACTAGTACAAAATTAACTATTTCATAGGTATACTACTATATCAGCGTCTGTTACAATATGGGGCAGGTTAATAAAAAAAATAAATAAATAAATAAATAAATAAATAAAATACACACATCTGGGTTCTGAGGGACTTTAAATACACTGATTAGAAAAGCATTAAAATAAAAGAAATTCTGGCAGAAAATAACATTGATAATAAAATAGTGTAACATAAATGACAGAGACAAAAATGTATATTAATTGTGGTTTACTTACAGGATCAGGAGTTACTACCACCTCGTCGGCAGCTCCACCCAGACAGGGCAGACACATCCCCATACTGCACACGGGCAGCAGATGAACAGCACAGCCCCAAACAAGGCAATAAAGTGTTTAACAGCCACCAAGATGAATGACAACACTTTACAACACACCGTATATCAAAACCAACTACTGCAGTGCCTGAATGTTACTCAGTATACATTCAGCTGGGCGAATAAACAGTGCAAACCTGGGAACTCACTCAGGAATGCTAGCATGCTAACTCTATGTAGCGGCTGGATTAGCTAATGTAAACACAAGCTAGCTGACATTATTCCATACTGACAGACTACTACACATCAATGAACTTTGACCAAACCTCTTCTTCATACGATCTGACATCAAGAAAATAACACTATCCGATCTTATTTAGGACGTATTTATTGTATATGATCCTGGTTTAAATGTTTATCCGATAATAATCTGTATTAAATTGGCTCTGATGAATCGCTGTCAAGGTTTTACTGGTTGCTGTGGGTCCCGTTAGAGCATGAGCGCGCCTCTGTTCTGTTACTCAGCAGCGCCACACAGCGGCACGGAGGAGTTGTATTAAATAAACACACTGCTGCGTGCCCCAAACAGACCGCACCCTTTTCAGGCAGCTATTTTGAGAGTTTTAGCCAAGCAAAGTAAGACTGTCCAGTGCACTAGTGAAACAACACTATGCACTTTATAGGGTTAATGTTCATATGATGTACCCTAGATGTAGCCTATTTACAGAATATAACAATCTGAAGGAATAGGACAGCTCAAACACAAGGATGTCTGAGAGAAATAGTTAATAGTTTCTTACACAAGGCTTTTATAACAACATTTTAATGTATTTGAATTAGATAACTACTGAAAATGTTCAGTCATACATGTCAGTCCCAATGTTCACAAATGTCCTATAATCCTGAGGACATTTTGTTTTTGTGTTATAATCTTTCTATAAAATGTTTGACCTAGAATGATATAGATATTTGGAGTGTGATATTTTGCACTCATTGGATGAATGGAATATTCATTTATTCATTTATCTTTAGCAGTTTTGCTTAACAGGGTCATGGTGGATCTGGAGCCTATGTTGGGAACACAACAGGTTTTCTGCGGAAAAACTTGCTTGCAAAAAACAGAGCTTGCACTGAAACTTCACACAGACAAGACAGACAGTAACTGTTCCTCAAAAACATTATCCACTGCACCTGGATGGATTGTTTCTGCAACAGAAATACAGCTGGGGCTGTATGGAGGGTGATGACTTATGAAATGAAAGCGCACATTAAAGTTTTTTTTAATAAAGCATCTTTTTTTTTTTTTTTTCCAGTATGCACCTGAGTTTGAGTGCCAGATGATGACCTGAGTTGAGGGTCACTGATAATGAAGTCAGATGATTTCCTGTAAAAGTCTGTCGAAAATAGTTTCCAGCAGGAGTGTTGATGAAATATCTTAGAAAATTAGAGAAAAGCCTTCAGTGTCCGTGGCTCTCTAGTTGGTGTAAATAAAAGGGGAAACATATACAGATAAATACAACTGTATTAATCCCAAGGGAAATTGTTTCATTAGAGCAACAAGACCAAGGACTACTAAAATAAAGAAATAGCAGGTATAGCAGCATTATTGTCCATTATTATATGAATTACTGTCCATTATTATATGAATTATTGTCCATTATTATATGAAGCAGCATTATTATTACTGAGCTACCTCGGCTATAGTTAGACTCGTTGTATCAATGTTACATCAAAATAAATATGCAACAAATCATAGACAGATGGACATGTCTTCATAGATCCTCTTCTTTACACTGGCACTCAGGAGTCCACATGGTCTCCATTCTGTTCTGTTTAACGGTGCTGCCAGTTCACAATTTGGTCGCTGGGTGGCGATAGAAGCCTTAAATGATAAAACAAACAAACGGAGAAGAAGAAGAAATCGAAGAAGAAGAGGAGGAGGAGGAGGAGGAAAAGAAAGCGGGTCTGTCGGTGTCGCTGTTTGATTTTATAGACAAACCTGATAAATAGTGTCTGACTGCAGCGCTGCTGAAATAACAGATATAACTGAGTGTAACGGATTTTTGTCTATAGAGCTGGTGTTATTTCCAAGCTCATTCTCGCTGCTTTGGGATTTGGACTGTGGTAGGTAGACTTAAGTTAAATGACTGTAGATTAGCTTTAGCCAAATATAGTCTGTCATTTATATCGTCTCTTTTCCTTAATGCACCAGAAACACTGATATGGGAAAATCTCTCCTCATCTTCATTTGTCATAAACACTAGTCACTGGGGAAAAGACAGGACAGTTGTTATTTGTCTCTGTTTTTATGCAGGGACAGAGAATACATTGACATGGCTTCATGCAGTAAAACAACACCACTGTTAACAAACACTGTTTACTTACATAAGATAAACTACACACAGATATACACTAATAATCAACATAAGGATTAGACATTTTAAGACATTATATAATGTTAAGATATTTCCTCTTAATGTTTGGACAGAAAATGATTGTTTCTGTTGTTCTGGTACAGTGAAATCCTGTCAAATGTAATAAAATGTCCCCAAACCAGATACGTCAAGTGTTTCTTTCCTTATATGCAAGGTTTTATCATCTATATCTGTTCATTTTGTCATGTTCAATAACTTTTCCTTTTTTTTTTTTGTCTTCTAGATCTGAACGTGGCGTCTATGGATGTCATCCGGTGTTTGCGCTCTCTCCTGGACCTCCATGTTCAGTTACAGAGAGCTGTAGCTCTTCAAGGAGAGATCCAGGTACAGTTTCTCGCTCAGCTTTTACATCCAGACAATGCCAGCCCACAACAGCTGCCTCTGCCACAGCTGGACTTGACCGGAGACGATCTGGAGCTTTCCCTGTCTGTCTTTGAACGGGCTCTGGATGACAGCAAACTCCCAAAGAGGCAGTGGGGTGCAAGGCTGGCACAGCTCCTCTGTGTGAAGACGGCAGATGAGGATGATCATGAACTGAGTTTTGAAGCTGTAAAGTCAGATGTAAGGAAGCAGGCATGTTCCTTGGAGTACCAGAGGTGGAAAGACTTTAATAAGGTCCAGTATGATCCTCATAGGGGGGTGCGGGAGCTCAAAGTCGGGGTGGAGGAAGCAGCAAAGAAGTGGCTCCAGCCCGAAAGGTGCAGCTCTGAAGAAGTGGTGAGAAAAGTGGCGCTGCAGAAATTTCTCTCTCTTCTCCCACCAGATGCAATTGAGAAGACAAGCAAAGAGCAGCCACAGAACATGGAGGAGGCTGCTATCATGGCAGCAGCCTTTCTGGAAGATAATAGGCCTGAATGGAACAAAGACAGCGAAATGCACCATGATAATCTTGGTTTCTCAAGGTAAGACACTGTCTATTAGCAGTTCCCAATCAGACAGTGAGCTATGGCATGGTATGTTCACAAACCCCTTTGTTTCCAGTGTAAACTGTCTTCTTACTAATTACCTGTGCTTAAATGTTATTTTTATTACCATGAGACCAGTTGTACTGAACAAAGGCATATAGCTGGGGCTAAATATAGCCCAGTGAAATGCATTCCTTAAGAACCCTCTATGTTGTATATCATTACAGACAGTACAACCAAGTAGTAGGTTACTGTTTTGTGTTTTTTTTGTTTGTTTGTTTTTTTTGTTTGTTGACAATATGCGTTTTGTTGTGGAAACAGATACATGTACTTGACTTTGGTACAGGTAATACTAGATATGAATTATTGTACTATAGTCTGACTGTGGACTGTGTGTCCAGTGGAAAAGCTATGGGGGTGTCTGTGTGTTAAACATGTGATAATCTATTCAAAACTGAGTGTCTTTGACATTTAATCTAAATCAGTTTCAGGGATTATATCAACTCAAAAGAGCTAAAGAAGCCAGATTTGGGAGCAGTCGTCCCGTCTGATAGCCACAGCCTGGAAGTAACTGTTGGAGATGAGCATTTTGAAGAGGAAGAGTTTTCTGAAGCTATGCTTTCCCCATCAGTGGTTGACATAAAGCCAGTCCTAAATGCTGAAGACACACCTTCTATTAGAAATGATCCTCAAGTTCTGCATCATGGACCCTGCTATAGTGGGGAATTAATTAAGTCTTCGCCAAGGCGAGCTAACAAGAATGGGAACATAACCACAGGAACAAAATTAAAGCGCATACTTGATTGTCCAGACTGTGGAAGCAAATTCAAGAGGTTTGACTATCTAAGAAAGCACATATGTACTCCTGGGCAAAGTCTGGGTTGCCAACACTGTGATCTGCGCTTCCCCTCCCTCTCCCAGTTAACTAACCACCTACGTGTGCATCGTAAAATGTTACACTGTCCTGAGTGCAACAAGGCTTTCAGAGACCGCTTCAACCTCCGCTGCCACCAGCGTACACACACAGGTATGCTAGAGAACCAACAGAGATTGTGGTCCAAGTCAACTGGACATAATCTTAATGGTTCTAGAGTTGCATGATGTTGACATGACCTCATTTTAGCAGGTAAACCTGATAGTAGCACCTCTTTTTATGTATGTCTTTTTCCTTTATGTAACAGGAGCACCAATTTCCTAAAATTTCCCATGTCTAACGCTAGTACACATAGAAGAAATACAGTATTTTATTCCAAGCACTTTTCATTGTAGTGATACATTAATGTTAAGATGCCAGTCAGCCTGTATCTGATCACAGACTGAATTTATTACACCTATGCCTAATTTGCTATAGCAGACCATCCAAAAACTCGATCAAATCATGAGCAAAGTATACTTAGCTAGTGGGCTTTGAGACATTTTTTACAGACTGACTGCATTAACAGCTGCATTTGTGCTTCTTATTTGATGTGATCTTTGTAGACAGAAAATTTGCCAAAGCAAATTAGGAAGGTAATCTAAATGTGAACATTTCGATACCATTTTGGTAGAAATTTGTATTATTGATAAATCTCATTTAGAGTGCATTTCTTAAGTGTTTGTGAAATTTTGTGGAGCCACAATTTTGCTCTCACTTTAAAGACTCTATATAACAGTTAAGACCAGAATAAATGCTATGATATTTAACCCACTGTCAGCATTCTAACTCCTCTTTGCTCCTCTTTTGGCAGGCGAGCGTCCCCATATCTGCTCTGACTGTGGCTCTGCATTTGCTCAGGAGCGAGGGCTACAGGAGCACCGCAACATCCATACCGGCGAGAGACCATTCCAGTGCCCGGTCTGCAGGAAAGGCTTCAGCCACAGCCGTACACTTGCCAAACACGTGGTTGTCCACTCGGAAGCAAGGCCTTACATGTGCTCCGACTGCGGCAGAGCTTTTAAGATTAAAGACAACTTGCATCAGCATCAAAAGAAAATGCATCCCAGCAAATACTTGAACACACCCTATAGCTGAAATCACAGACTACTGAATGAGCCATGCAGCATACAAGGAAAAGTGGTCCCATATACAGTTTATACTGCCAGTGACGTTTAAGACCTCTCTATTCACAGGTACGGTGAGGGGAGATAAGTATTTTGGCCTTTGTTTTAGTTATTTAATGTACTTCCAGTGTATATATCAACTTCATATTTATACACATAATGTCTGTTAATTTTAAAAGAAAAACAAAAAAATTATATATTTATAAGCATTCTATAACCAATGATAGGTTAAAAAAGGGGGTGCAATTGGCAGCGGGCATAACAGTATTCAGACATTACGAATTATTTATGCTAGTACCTTTGTTGCAAAGCTGTTTACAGCTTACTGACAAGTGTGTTTTTGCTGCATTGTGGTATGATTTTGCTCCATTACCCTTGGCAGTGATGCGGATCTCTTTGATAGATTTCAGTATCATCCATAAATGAAATAGTCAGGAGATATGCAAGCACACTCAAGTTCAATGGAAAGAAGTACTCAGTAATGCTGGCTCTGAATCATTTTCTCTAATAGGAAGGAGCGTAATATTAAGCATATATCTTTAAGTCCAAAGTCAAAGGACTTTTAAATACAAAGATATTTTGAGTGTAGATCAGCAGATATATCAGTACATATATGCCCTAAAAGTACAATCAAATAACAAAAAAAACCCCACAAATGCTCCAAATACATATTTCCCCTTACTATATATTTGAAGGTAATAATAATTGTCTGTTTCTATATAAAGGGACTGTACTATGCTACAAGTAAAACTAAAACTACAACAACAAGAAATAAATTACAAATAAATTGTTTTAAACTAACACGTGTAACAACCTGTTCTGAGATTTCAGGCAACTGATACACACACCCACATCTGAGTGTTATATCATTACAATTAATGATTTAGCGGAAATAATTGGTTTATAAGAGTTAAAATTTCATATCCATTCTAAACATTTAACCATGGTTCTGGGTTTCACTAATGTAGCACTGTGGCAGGTATGTAGCTTTTCTGATTGTGTTTGAACTTCAGCCAGATTGCAAAACACAAAAATACCATTCAGAAGGTTAATCTACTTTGGATGCAGTGTTCTGTATCCAACAAGATTATCCTCTTTGTTGTTAGTTGACTTTCACCAACAATAAAGCTGGTAAATAAATTTAATGAGCATTCTGTGACGGATCACGTTCAAGCATCACAGTGTTACCAGATTACACTTGTAAACACATTGGGTTGAGGGAAATGACCTTAGATGATAAATTGGCAATATTTATTTGATCTACTGAATTGTACTTGTATTAAGCTGTAATAGTAGTGTAGATTTTGTTGCCAAAAGATATGTTTAAATTGTGTCTGGTAAAAAAAAAATACACATCATCTTACTTTATAAGCAAACTGTATTTTTAATTTATTTTTATTTTTTATTTTTTGCAAATGAGCACAAACTTGCTTTCAACACTTTTGTTTGATGAAATGCTATATTACTTGATTGTATGTTTTCTTCATTTAAAGTTTTAAATGTTGAAGTATAACTAGTCTGCATTTTTTGTTTACTGCTTTATTCTTACCCACATTTTTACATTGCAGCCCTGACTGGGAAGATTTCAGGGGTAAATTATACCAGTTCTCTAATGTGCTTGACAGTCTATATTGGGTAGCTCTAGAGTGACATACCTGTAAATTGCAGAAACATGATGTATCAAATGGGCTTACTTGCACAAGCACTTTTGCCTTATATTTCCTGTGCTATATTTCATTTGCTACAGTAAGAGTAATTGCAGTATTCTACAGTCTGCAGTCTTGCCCCTGAACATGAATGTCAGTGACATTCATTGTAAAAATAAGTTGTTAACACTTAATATTTTTATTAACCAGTGGCTTTATTTTCCAGTCTTCTCACAGGGCATTTCTTAAATTCTTCAAAGCAGATGCTTATTTTGACTTGCACAATATTATTAACAAATGTAATCTGAAATATTTAACTCTGAATGCATGAAGTCTATGTTTAGTGCTCTTGATGGTATGTTTTTGAGACACTAATTACGATTGTAGCTAATGTTACAATCCCCCAAACAATCTAAGACATATTTGGTTTGGACTAGTTTTATTATTATTATTATTATTTATTAACTGTCTCAGACATGTCATTTTTCAAGCATCTGAAAAGATCTTTCAGTTTAAATCTCTGCTTGTTGAGGACCATCTAGTGGCCATTGCTTACCAAATAGGTCTGGCTGGTAATCCATCCCCCAGGAAGGCAGATTGTACATAGTTATGTAAAATACAGACAGTGTTTACTGAACTTCCAGGAATCTTATGCAAGCTATTTCCAGCACAGTTATAGATTACATGTTATGGGCATATAACCTATTAATCACTAATAAGCACAACTTTCAAGCCACACAAGTCCTGCAACATGCAGCTAAAGCTCAGCACAGTCAGTTTATACTGAAATATCCAAGAATTTAACTAAGCACTTTACTTGTAACTTGCTCTGGATATGGGCGTCTGCTAAATACTGTAAATGTACATGTAAATATGATGTCTTTAGTACACAAAGAATTATTGTGACTCTCATTGCTGTGATTTATTTATCCAGAAGTCTTATACTATTTAAATAGGCTCGTTTCTAAAAGTCCCTAAACCATAACAAAGACCACGGATAGGTCTTTGACAGGTACCACTGTTATAAATGACAAAATCAGTTTAAAAGAGGCAACTCTCTCTTTTCTGACTCGTTTCTGCATCAGTGCTGTTCAGCTGTGATCACTGCTTAACTCCTCTACGTCACACAGCGCTTGAAAGGTGTGAGACACATGCAGCCTCCGTGCAATGGAGCTACAGCGACTTCCCACTCAGAGCTCTATACACAACACAGCCAGCACACAGTGCAGGAAATTTAATCCACATGCACGAGATGGGCTGCAAGCCGGGCATGAAAGAAGACAGCAACTTTCTGGTAATTTATCAATCAGTCAAATGTATTTGCATGTGGTGTTTTGCTGAATACATTTTTTATAGGTTTAATAGTTTTTGAATGTATAGTTTTGGTTGTGGTGGTGATCCAGTGAATAACATCCAAAGTAGATTTTGGTTTGTGCAACATAGTTTAGTTGGTTTATGTTTCAGGAAATGATTTCTGATTTCAAATAAGCCACAAACTGTGATCAAACGCTCTCTATTTCCAACTGTAACTTTCATATCATTACATATAAATCCAGATCCATCAGACTTTAGAAGAGTTCATTTGATGCACTGTCACTTGGCACTATGCATTCTTGTCTCTGCTTACATGGTCCTGTGTTGCATAATGCAGCTATTCCTATCACTGTGACATGTTATGAGTCAGACCCCTGTTAAAAACCTAGTCTTATTAGCTCCTAATCGAGAGTCTGTACGGAACGTCTAAGCCTGCTTTGTGTCTCGCAACTCTTTAGTGACAACATGGACGTGTCCTAGTATTCATTTAAGCTACTGCTTATCTTTTTTCTGATTACCACTGGAATACCGCCCAGCAAAAAAATACACAATCAGAAAACTTAGCAGTGAAATAAATATTTGTATATTATATACTTTATATTAGTATAGTAAATGGAACGGTTTTCATAGACAGTAAAATAATATTTTGTCATATTACTATGACTTTAATTTATTACTATTGCTATTACTTTTTACATCTCTTACCCACACAAGGATGTGAATATCATATAATTGTGTCCTTGTTGTGACATTTGATGCTATTTTGTTAGTGAGATTAAGGTAAGGTTTAGGTTTTCCATTAATGAGCTGCATTAACAATTATGTTAATTAAAGGTGTGTGCGCGCGTGTGTGTGTGTGTGTGTGTTTGCCTTTTTGCTACTGAATGTTAAATTAGTGGCAGAAACAGAACCAGTTACCATTTTAAATCAAAAGCTAAGGATTTCACTGGCCTGGGGAAAAGATACATGCTGAAATACTTAAGTATGTAAAATAAAGTGTGTTTCTGTGGAGAGTGTGTGTTGTGTGTTGTATTAAATAATGAACATCAGTGAAGACTACTGTATTGCTCTTATTTGTTTATTTATAAAATTGTCTAATTAAGGACATCTAGAATTGTTAGGATGCTGGCCTAATAATACAGGTTTGTGGCTATTATAACGAAAAAACAAAATACCAAGAGTGGTGTTAATTTATAATTAATGCCTCAAAATTATTTTCATCATACTACTTGTATTATATCGTGATGGATTCTGTCTAATAGATTAATTCATACTGAGACTGCAATATAAGCCAGTGATAAATATGGCACTTATGGAATAGTACACAAAGTTCCTTGGTTATATATACTGCACTCTCCACAGTGCTTCACAGTATACCACAGCTAATATTTCTGTATATCATCTATGTATATATAGCATGGCTGCTGAAGGGATGTCCTGTAGTTGATTGTTGTTGATTGTCAGACTGAGTTAACCATCTGTAGCTGAACTTAATGCCTGAGAGGACTGTTTGAACAACAATGACTCATTCAGACCAGGCTCAGTCATCTCAGCCATGTTGGGTACCTCATTATACATCCTCAACAGAGAGAGGAATGAGAGCAGAGCAGCAGAGGGAGGAGAGGAAAAAGTAAACTCAGCACTTGACAGTTGAACTGCAGGCCTTAATGTTTCTTCTAGTGTGTGTGTGTGTGTGTGTGTGTGTGTGTGTGTGTGTGTGTGTGTGTGTGTGTGTGTGTGTGTGTGTGTGTGTGTGTATTAGCTACTGATGGCCTTTTTATGATTATTGCCTTGTTATGACCTAGAGAGACATTGTTTAGGTGTTTAGCATAGAGCGTTGATATCAGTGACATCCAGTGTTTTAGACGTGGGGGCGGGAGGGGTGCTGGGGTGTCCACCTAATACTACTAGTCCACAAAATGACTTAACATTTTTTTCAGGATCCACTGGCTGTGGTTGCCTATGTAAGCACACAGGGTGCAAGTTGTAATACAATCTCTATGGGATTAATTTGCATACTAGTTTTTATTATACTTAAACATTCATTAAACATTATGATGATCTTATCTGATATGATTCATTAAGTTTTTATAAACTACATGGCAGAGGTGTGATTTGAGTATGAGTCATGGTAAGAGGTAACATATCATTGCATCCATTTGGCCACTCCCCTGCATGGCATGCAGGAGCCAGACCATCAGAGATGCATTATGGCCTATTTCGTTTCCTACGACTTCTGATGATGCTGCACTATCTGAATAATACATGTTGTCAAGACGTTTATAATAATATAAGTACATATTATAGTCTGGGTTGTAGATATATCAGCACAGGAGAAGGAAGCGACAGGTGCTGATTGATTATTGTTAGTTAAAAGCTATTGTCTAGGTTTTGGGAGAGAAAATAATTAACATTAACAAAACGTTGCGTAAATGTTTTCATTCTTCCCGACAGGGCTTTGTAATGAACTGTTCAGCTAGTAATGAACTTCCAGAATCATTAACAATCTGGCCTCAGTCTTGGATAAGTGTTTAATGTATCTATGCCAATTGTTTTTTATTATTTATTTTTTTTGTTGTCCTGAAAACTGATACAATCGTGCGGTAAATATTTCAGCAGTGGAAAAGCTTCCAGTGTTTTATTAATTCATGTTATCATTGAATGATCAAGGGAATGTTGTTGAATTAAAGCAGGTTGCCTGCTCTACTCCATTAGTGTCACTTAACAGACAGAGAAGGAGATCCTTTTCCTTATTAAACATAGATGAGGCTTGTAAGCAGAGCCTAGCTTTGGAGAATCACTGACCATATCATTTGATCTTTCACCTCTGCCTACAAAAATGGTCTAAATGCCCACCTGAGCACTACTAAGACTACAGAATATTTATCAATATTTGTATAAAAATTATAGTAATAATTAGATGTTCAGTCACAGACCATTTTGTAACATTTGGTGATGTCTTCCTCATGTTCCAGCAGTTATTTGTTCAAAAGACAAACCCTGCTCTGTGTAATTATCTAACCAATTAGGACCAAGAGGCATTGCTAATTACCTGTCAATCATGTTGTCTCATTTGTAATCTCCCAATCATGCTCTAGCATGCAAAATTACACCAAAATTGCTGACTTTACCTTTAAATCCCACATTACTTTAAATCTCTGCCTTCACATATTGATTTATTAGAGTGTGTTGATAATTACACTGCAGTTATGTACTGCATGTCTTCAGAGTCCTATTGACTCTGCATGGTTACTCTTGGGTGGACTGTAGCCTCAGGAGATGTGTGTGTGTCTCACAGCCTCTGGGGCAAGTCAACTGCCCATTAGTTCTCTGCATTCCACCATAGCTCTGTTCAGCTGCAAATGTAATTCCAAGGGCAAGGGTATAGTGTTCAGCATTCATTTACAAGAAGAAGAAAGTTTCTTAATTCACATTTATAATTCTCATTTTCAGATGTTTAAAGTGCTGTTGCAGATACTGATACTGATGTTTTTAATATTTCTGGCACTTAATTGCTATACTTTAAAAACAAAGCTGTAATACTTGACAAATTAAATGCAGATATTATTTATATTACAGATAGTGATGCAGTAGGCAGTAGTGCTGCCACAGAGCTCGAGATTCCCTGACTTGATCCTGAACACAGGTTAATGTCTGCTGATTTTCATGTTATGTCCATTTCCTCATAGGTTTCATCTGGGTTCTATGGTTTCCTCACACCTCTTTGGCAGGTGGATTTGCTACTCTAAATTGCCCTAGGTGCCAGGTGTGTGTGTGTGTGTGTGTGTGTGTGTGTGTGTGTGTGTGTGTGTGTGTGTGTGTGTGTGTTGTCTTCCTGCCTCAAACCACCTTTTCCTGGGATAGGCTCTGAATCCACCACAACTATGCCCAGGATAAAGCGGACGCTAAAGATGAGTGAATTATGTACTGTATATTCCTTTCCACTCCGTTGAATATTTATATCTCTGTAAATTGGTATGTTGACTCTGTAATAACCAAGCTAGTGACTTTAAAGTGTGCAAGCAATGAGTCCTCATTAGTATAACACCACAGACGTGTTGAAGCCTCAAGGTAAAGTAGAGCTTTTTACTCTCACCACAAGGTGGCAGTATCCCCACAGTGACAGGCAGCACACTGCAGTAAAATTCATACGACCTACATGTCAAAATAATCTGCAGGAGCCAAACACTTAGCTGTGCATTTCATGGTGATGATGTAGGGCAGTGTATCAGCATGTCCTCTCCTTTTGCTACTCTGTAATAGACAGAAAGCAGGAGGTGCAAAGGCTGCCATGTGGAGGAGAAACATGGCATTTAGGTTTGTGGACCTCATATAACTAGAAACAGTAAATATTGCTCTTGGCTACAGATTAATCAATATACTATATAAGATAGGATTACTTATGGACACAGCTCCTATTATGTCACTTACTGTCTCAAAAGCACGGTCACCTCTTCCCTTATTTTTCCCTTACACACCCTCCCCTCTCTGTGATGATGGCATGGGTGGCCATTTGGTGCAGCATTGCCTACATGATTTAAGCTAATGACATGTCTGTTTATAAGATGATGCATGATAGTGTGTTGATGTATGTGCTAGTGTGTTGTCGTGCTTCCTTAGACCCTCTGACATTGAGCAATGTGTGTATGACCTTACTCTTTCCACACTACTCCCTGCCCTGGTTCTGTGCCTGTCTTTGCTGCTAATCACCTCCATTTTGTCTGTTCATCATTCTCACTGTTTTTGATTTGACGTCCAAAGGCATTCACATTAGCACAGGAAAACAAGGATGGCTAATCATGTAGAGTAAAACTGATAAATAAATACTGAACAGAATAAATGTGAAGAGGGTGGAAGAGAGAACACTGCAGGACAACGAGGGAAATAGTTAAAGCAAAAAAAAAATCAGAGTTGTTGAAACTGTTGAAAGTGAGTGGAGTTCTCTCAGTCTTAAAGATATACTCCAGTTTTCAGCTTGTTTAATCTCTATTTGTGTATCATTACAACTTGTAAGAATTTCAACGTGATTATTTGTACGGAGTGAAGAACTGAAACCCAACAACATTTGTAACAGGAGCTGTATGTAGTTTATGAACATTACCAATACTGAGGCTATACTGTAAAAACTATATCCAGTTAATAGAGCTTTCTGTGAAAAGTGTACCAGTTGTAAGCAGTTCCATGTAGCGGTGTCTACTAGCATTATCATAAATTCCTCACTGAAAACACTGAAAGACGTTTTTATTTTAATTCTTGACTGTTTCTGTAGTATCAGCTAATTCTCTGGGACGTGTATGGTGGCCTCACATGATCTAAGCTTAGTTATTCACAGTTCAAAAATGTGTTGTTAAATAAGCTGGTGATATGGTGAAGATTTCCATAAGGATACTTCTAGGCCTATCTGATTTCATGGAATGGAGTCTTGGGTGTCAGTGATTTGTAACAGTCAGTAAGTTTTCCACCACATGAGAGTCTTCAGGACAGATGAGTTTGCACATCACATTGCTTTGTCATATTAACTTGACAAAAAAATACTGTTGAGGAAAATATTATATCTGCTACAATGTAAGGGGTAGCAGGAGGTAACCTGGATGTTTTACAACACTAAATGGTTAATATATAAATGAAAACAAATATGTGTAATGTATTAAAAAAATTTAAATCATTGGCATTGCGGGCACTTCAACTGTACTGTTAAAAAATATAGCTTGGGATTGGTTAGCTTGGCATTTATAATAGCACACTCTTGTTTTATTCTTTGCTTATTTACTGTTCCAGTACCTGCCTGTAGAGTTGTATTATTACTGTATTATGTTTATGATGGGGTGTCCCTTCATTTAGTGTTTTAAGATTGCAGGCATGAAACAGATGACAAAACCCATTGTTTTGTATTTGATGACGCTTTTCTTGTATGTTGTATCATATATAGCACGTTATATATTATGTTATTGCATTTTTTTGTCACACTTCATTTCTCTCATATTTTTCATTTGGCTTTAGAGCAGGAGCTGTCTCAGGCAGTTGAGGGTTCAGCACAACTGAGAACATTTATCACTTGTTTTATTTGTTATCCTGTACATTTTCTTTACTGCTTGTGTCAGATCCTTTATAGAACTTGAGTGTGTGTAAGATTTGAGGCTTTTTGCTTACGGTCCATTTTGGGTGGATGAATGTTTGTGTCTTGATGATAGTACTGCTGCTCGATATAGAAAGGTCTTCCTGTATCCTTATATGGCATACCCATAAGTCAAAATCACCCAACCATGTCACTAAAAAAAGACTCTGTGCGCCTGTGTGACGTGCATCTTCTCATCAGCCATATTTGTAAAAGCCTCTTCTTAGCTGCAGCAGTGTGGCTTGAATTCCAGAAGTGGGTACACACTGAGATACCCTTTCTGTGGTGTATACAAATGAAAGCATATGGGAACTGAAGTTAAAGAGACAGAGCCAGGAAAGCTATGTTCTAGTGATTAATAGCAGTTGTCCTGTTCACAAGAGATGCCAGTCTGCTCTTGGCAGTGTTGTGTGAAGCCCAACAAATTAGTGCCAATCCACTTCAAGCTGACCTCTAATCACTAAGGGGAGCTGTAAAGCAGCCATCAAGGATATTGCACCCAAGAACCACTTCCAATATATAATTAAAAAACTAAACCCACAGACACACTGCAGCACACATTTATTTCAGAATCATAAATAACAAATCAAACATCAGACACATTTAATAAAAGTGTTCGTTTATGTTTATTCGTTGTAACGTTTAAGGATGTATCTTTATGATTTAGGATGATGCCTCATGGGCACTTGGAGGTCTCGTTCCGGACCATAAAGGGAAACTAGATCTGGCAGTATTATGGAGCATTCGGCTGGTGCGTGCAGGGAGACCGTGTGCGTGTTTGGTGAGGACTGGAAAATGTTGGGCAGTTGGAAACACCGGGTCCCTTGCCGTCAATCTCTATAGGGACAGTCGCTCATTACTGAAAGCTGATGCCGAGCTCAGAGAAAATCATCTGACGCAAAATAGACCTCAGTGTCCCTTACGTCCGCGCTCATTTCCTCCTGACACTGGTCAAATACACCAGGGCCGCTCGTCTTTTTGTCACGGCGCAGTGGAGAAGAGAGGACAGAAGCGGAGAGGAGACGTGCACTGTTAAACGAGCAAAAAAAAAAACGGAGCCTGTCTCACACATTATGAGTGGATCTGGCGAACCGGGCCAACTTTCCCCCCTGTGCGTTTCTATGACAACAGCCATGGCTCGAGAAGAGTTCGGTGCGTGAAAGGGTGCGCTCGGTTTGCGCAGTTCGGCGTAAGGGGGAGGCGGAAACACCCACGGCATATCCCACCATCCTTCCCTCAGCCCGATGTATGCGCCTTCTGATTACGAGTGCGGACTTTTCTCCAACCTCCGGAAAGTCAACGGGACGCCACTATGGTGCATCACTCCGGTTCGATACAGTCCTTCAAGCAGCAAAAGGGTCGGTATTAGTGTATTTAGCGCTTTCTGCATGTGCGTGTGTACGTGTGTGTACGTGCGTGTGCGCGGGCGTGCGCGCGCAAGACTGGGGCTACTTTTAAAACGCGCCGTGTCAAATAAAGCGCGTGAACTCTGTGTCAGTTTGTGACGCACGTCGCTTCCTCTCAGCTCATTTCACACTGCAGACGTGTTTATCAGATAGAGAAAATGTAGCGTTGGACTTGTGTGGAAACACGCAAGACGGCATTGGTGTAGGTTAATACAACAGTTCAGAGCCTCCCTTTAAAGATGCTGCTGTTCTTTCAGAACTGTGAACTGTGTGTGTGTGTGTGTGTGTGTGAGAGAGAGAGAGAGAGAGAGAGAGAGAGAGAGAGTGTGGCGTTTTGACAGTGCTTGTGTGTTTCCATGAGGAGCATCTATCCCTCTGTTGTAGTCAGAGGAGCTGGTGCAGTATCCACTGTAGGCTTGCGCACATATAATGGTCCTGTCTGATCAGCTGCTGTCCATGCCTTTCTACATGACTTGTTTGAAATACACACTAATAAAGATAAATGTACTTAATTGTACCTTTTCATATTGCAAGAGTGGTGCCATCAAGGGTCATGTTCTGTATCTGTGCATGAAAATGTGAATATAGCATGCATTTTAAAATAATTAGCTATCCTGATTAATGTGGTAGTAAATCCACAGTCTATTTTATACACACTAGGAGTAAGGCAGAATTACACGGAAAGGTGGGCTGCAGTTTGGTACTGTTGTTTTTGTGAGTGCACATCGAAATTTCTTGCACTGAATACACTGAACCATAGTGTCTATTTGTATCCATATACTGTCAGTTAGACATTATACGTAATAATTTAGCAGTGGAGATTTTGGTGTGTATGAGACAACTTTTGTATTTAAACAAGGGCGATAGCTCCAGCTGAGAGCCTACTATAGCTGAGTGATACATGATAATGTAACAATATGAAGACATAAACACAGTTATTGTGGTCACTATGAGACTGTTTAACTCCATTGTCACAATAATGAATACGTAATTTCAGCTTTGTATTAATGTTCAACTAATATTTATTCACACATTAAATGTTAAATTAAGTATATTTAAATATTATCTAAACTGCTTTTTTGAGATAAAGGATCAGATTTACTCAGTGACAATGTACAGCTACATGTGGATCACTGGCCGTTGTATTGCCCACACTTACAATCAGTAGCAGGTTAAATAAAACATGGGATGTTTTACTGCGTGCACCCCTTTGTTTGTCTGTGTTCACCATATAAGATACCAATTCTTACAACAATTAACTGAAACGGTTTCTATAGAAGGTATCCATTAGCAGAGCAAAAATGTGCAAAGTACTAGATCGTATTGTGTCTGAAAGTCCACTTACACAGTATTAATGTCTTTTTTTAATGCTCTTATATCTTATATTATATCAATAATTCACTCTCCTTTCTATAAGAATGTATCTAAAGCCCTGCTGTCCCTCAGCTGTTCTAGAATTCAAAAGTAGAGCAATAAATCCAGAGTGCAGGTCCTGATCTTGTGCAATTCTATGCTGGCTCCAAGTCTGCTGCTTCAGTCACACTGCATTTGAGACTCGCCTTAGTGTTTATTGATCAACAGCAGTGGCAGACACAGCATGATATTTATAGTGCATCTCTTCACTCTTCTGCTGTCCCGGTGCAGACATTCCTCCATCATTGGTATCACTGATAGGCCTGTATGTACCCAGCTAATTACAGGGTTTGTAGGTGAACTGATGGTCCTGTGGTTAATTATTTAGGGCTTTGCTAGGGTAGAGAACTGAAATGTAGATGCTGAGTGAAGTTGCGGCTGCGATGGCTCCATTTCTCTGACAGCTGCTAGTTAATGGAGAATAATATGCAATCTGCTCGTGTTTATATTACAAATTGATAAAGGTACAATAGGTAAAAGAAGCTGTAATGCTGAATTAGAGCTTCTTACTTTTATGTTTCTGTCTATTGTGAGGGTATTTTGATGTGTTTTTATTTTATCAAGAGTAAACAAGGCTGTGACTAGGCCAGAGAGATGATAAGAAATATCTGCCTGTACAGGATAAAGCAATCAGTGCTCTCTGTCGAAGCAGGTATGTAAAGAAAAATGCCGAAAAATGTCTACATGCTGAATCTTGTAATCATAACTGATGTACAGTAAAGACAGGATTTGGTGTAGTGTGCCATTGGCTCTATTCTGTCATATAGATGGGGTTTTCCTAAAATTAAACAAAGGAACAAATTTGGAATGCATTTTATTATATGCACTGAACACGTTTGATCTTAGTATGGAAAACAGTGCAAGAGAAAAGGGTTTAGTAGTTTTTAGCTTTAGGGTTTGGTGCAAAGGTATGTGTGCGTGTGTTTATCAAAGAGTGAGAGAGGAAGAGAGGGGGAGAGAGACGGAGCGAGTCGTGAAGAGCATGGTGAATATGAGAGCAGAGAACAGAAAGATTAGGTACAGGAGAAAAAAAGGCAGGATGAAATCTGATTTGAATCTTTAAAAGTAGAGAGTGTACTGGTTACTTCAATCCCCAGTGTATTAAAATGAACATGACGTTCTTCAGTTCAACACCTTAGCATGTACTGCAATAATAATGTTATCACTTAATTTGTGTGGTTTGAGAGTGATTACATAAATGTGCAAAAGCATCTATATCTGAGTAGAATGCAATATGTTAATCAGTTATGGTGGATTTTGTTTACTGATATCACTAGCAGCATAAAGTTTGCTCACAGCAAATTGTTAGTCAGATAGAATACTTTAAGTAAGGTTGTACACCAATGACATGGATAATAGAAAACAAGGGACTGTGGCTGTTGGGATTTTTTTTTCCATTTAGCCACAAGAGCATTAGTGAGGTTGGGTGCTGATGTCAGACGAGAAAGCCTGAAGTCACAGTTTTCCAGTGCATCCCAAGGTTATACAGGTCTGGACCACTCAGTGTCAAATTTTAAAGAAGAAATAATATTTTTAAGAATTGAATTGAATTAAATTAAATTAAGAAGCCAGTATCATGAATTAAATAATAATGTGTGTGTGATTACACCCATGAATCAACCAAAATACACAAGTTTTTCTTTGCTCATTTAAGTGCTTAGTGAAGAGGCAGCATTTAGTCTTTGACTGGAAAGAAGCCAGTGACTCAGCTCTTCAGTGGATTGCTCTACCGCCTGCATGTCTGCTCTTGACGCATGTCTTCTTTTTACCTTGAGAGATGGTGGGTCAAGTCAAGCTTTGCTTTGAGGCCCAAAGGTAGTCAAGTGCCTTGAAGTATATGGGGCTCAGTTCAGTTTTAGGCTTTGTAGGCAAGAATTACTGTTTTAAAAGTGATGTAGGCAGAAAAGCAAGGCAGTAGGGGGAACGCTGCAGTAGGGAGGTGTGGGAGAACCTGGGGAGGTTCGAAAACAAATTGTGCTGCTGATGTTGTGAAGGAGAATCCTGCAGATTAACTGTATGAGAAGAGATCATAGTTGTTTGTCACAAATTACACCAAGGTTGTGTACTTTTTCAGAGGGTGTGATCAAGCGTTCCCCAGGGAGATCACACGATCTGACAAAGAGATGTGTCTCTAGGGATGAAAAGCAGCTCAATCCTAGGAATTTCATTTCAGCTGATGAGCTGACATCAGTGATATGTGCACTGGACATGCTGAGGTGTATGCAAAAAGGCAATGAGTTGATGAGCAATGGGTTGATGAGCAATTGGCTTAGCTTGAAATAAAATGTGATGATGCGATTTCACTGAAAGAGCAGCTTTAGAGGGAGAATTGAATAGGACTATACACTGAAGTGCCAGAAAAGCTGCTACACCTGTCTAATACATGGTAGGTTTCTCATTGGAGTGTAGGACTTCAGAAATAAGACAGGGCATGGACTCCACAAACTTGTGGACATATTCTATTGGCAATGAACACAATACTTCCTGCAGAACAGTCCACAATTCTGTTGTATTCCAAGGTGTAGGATTTCTGTGTTCCATAGCATGTTGCATGGCATCTCAGATAACAAGTGTTCGATAACATTGACATCTGGTGGGTTAGGTGAGAATGACAAAAGCCCCCAACCATAATTTGGTGTCTCTCAGCGTGTGTGTTGGCACATTGTCCAGTTGGAAGCAGCCAGACCATCAGAATGAATGGAGGACATGAACAAGTGTAACTCATCAGAAACACCAGAAACATTTGTAGATGTGCCAGGGTGCCATTGAATGCCAGCTAAACAAACCACATAGATTTATGGAGCCACCACCAGCCAATACAGTCCCCTGTTGACATGCGTAATCCATGGCTTTGTCGGGTTTTCTCCACACACGGATCCTTTCATCTGCCTGAAGATCGACTTGTGTACACCTATCATGTGAAACGATTCTTGCCAGCCAACACTGGTCACATTCACCCAGAGTCTTTTTATAGTCACACTGCTGTCATAGGTTTGATAGTTTGCCAGAATTCTTGTAGGCACGGTACACCCTTGAAATGGTTGTAAGTGAAAATCCAAACTTCACTTCTACATCCAAAATGCTATGACCCATCTCAAGAATCGCTGTTAAAAGAATAATAACTTGCCAGTCTTATGGCAGAAACAGCTTTAGAAGTTTCCACAGATGTCTATTGCATTATCTGCACACTGGCAACAATGCTGCAAAAATAATGTGCATAGGTGGAGTTGCTGTGTATTTTGCATAGACTCCTCTGTACCAGTTTTTCTGGCACTTCAGAGTATACTGAGCCTTGTGGGACACTAGTGAGAGTTGGCATGAGCAGAAATGAATCCCCTCCATGTTCCCACTACAGGGTCAGTATCTGTGGAGTGTCTAGCTGATGTCTGAGCTGTCTAGTGTAGGCTTTTTTTAAGATGGGTATAGCCCTCATATATAATGAGTTAGTTCTAATAGAAGTGAAAAAGGGGAGGAGGAATTATTTGGAGCATTCTGTTGGAAGGTGGTTGTTGAGGCACCATTCTATAACTGGAATAGTGAATAATCATAAGATTTGTCAATGTGCAAACATACTGCATGATTTTTTTTTGTTGGAGCCCTAATACGTTAATATTTTTCTTAAAAAGATAAAATGTATTGCTGTCGTGCTGTATGGCTCAGACACACTGCTGATAAAAACCAGACTTGGATGTGTGACCAGTACCACCATCATGACACAGCATGACATGAAATCAACAACATAAAAAACAACAACAATGTAGGATAAGATTTATCTGCTGTCTGATGGATGTTCTAGTAACAGAACATCTGTTTCCACCAATCGTAATATGTCGGATGAAGTGACACAGAGAATGAGACGACTCCCTGCAGAGGGTAACTGTGATTTTGTCAATCCCTCAATGCACAGTCTCTACATGTGCATGTGCGTATGTGTGTTCAACAGCACTGCCTCAATCACAGGCTAACCACCTGTTCACTTACATAATGCACAGATAGGGGTGGGTATATGCTGTGAACAGCAGAGAGATGACTGAATATTGAAAAAAAAGAAAGAGGGCACTCCTCCTGGTTTGATTTAAATCAGGCTCAAAGGTCACAGAGAGCAGACGATTATGACGTGCACGAATTAGAGACTGATTGGGTGATACACTAGTGCATTCACACTAAGTGAACATCTGTGGGAATGATAAATGATATGCTTCTTAGGTATGTCTTCATAATGAGGAGAGCAACAGTTGGTCCTGTCAGCTAAGAATCCCTTATTGCATAAAAGCTATCAGTATAGGGAGTGTATAATGAAAGATAAAATGTGCCCCATTCATAACATAACCACCCCATACCCTCATGCAACATCACAAGCACATATAGCCAATATAGGATACAGTGCAGACTTCTCTACAGAGATAACCACTTTCCTCTAGTTTAATTCATTTTCATTATTGGTTCCAAATTGGCAGTATGTTCACAGTGTAAACATGGGCTATTAAATCCTTATGTTTCCTTTTGAAATGCTGTGCTTACATCTTTAAGCCTGCAACAAAAGACCATAATGTAAAATCATTTAAGGGCTGAAAAACAAAACTATTGTTTAAAGAAAATGCATGTCAGATTAGGAGAGGATTATTTAAATTATATCTGTGATTTTTATTAAATAACCCCTTTATAGTTCACCAGCTGCATGTGTGATTAAAAAAAGTTTCTTAATACTGTGATGTCAGGGTTATCATACTTTAACTGGAGCAATTGTAATCAGATATTTTAAAGAAACTTTATTTGTGCATCCGTGAGCTAAATTGCATTATGAAATGGCATCAAATTAATCCCTATTTAATGTTTTTTCTTTTTTGTGTGAATAGTGAATAATTGATTTATTGATCATTATTCATATATTTTATTCCCACAAGGCAGGGCAGACAAACAATAATAGCAAGCAATTCTGAATCATTGTGCTGTGTTCTGTGTACCAGCTTGATTTGTCCTGCATTGCAGTAAGGCACAAAGGAGGATAAAGAGAGAGATAAACAGTGATTAGAGAGATGGAAATCGAGTGGAGGTAACTAAAGTGAGGTAACAGAATTAAATGGGAGGGGAATGCCAATCTGAAAAAGGATAAAATCTGAACTAAATTAGACCAAGCATGTGTGAGGACATTTTGACCTGGATAGGGAAGGGCTTTGTGAGATGAGAGAAGATAAACAGACCTGTGTCAGAAGCAGGTGACATACAGGGAGGTGCCATCAAGTCAGAGCATAAGTCAAGCCACACTTAGAATATTACAGAAAAACATCCTGACTTAAACAACTATAAGTAATAATTTAATTCCACAAATAGTGATGTGAAAGATATTGTGGAATTTATAGAAGAATATACTGAATTATATCTGAAATGTATTAAATTAAGACACAAGATACACAGAGATGGAAATGGCTGAAAAAGAAAAGCAAGAATGCGAGAGACAGGCATGCATAATTATCACAATAATTAGCCCACTGTCATGCCTCTTCAAGATTTCATGCTGTAGGCACACAGTTTGTGTTTTCAGGTAGGAAACTTATGCAAATTGATCATCCCTAGGTAAAAGAATAGTGGAATTAGCCTAGATTGAGCAAGGTCTTTCTGGAGTTTTTATCACTTAATTTCTTTTGTTTCTTTGACATTAAAACATTTTTTCTCTGTACACGTGCTATCTATCATTTATAACTCTTTTGCTGGCCTTAGGCAGGATTATTAAATAAGGAAATATATATACAAAAATTTTGTTGTCTTTTTTTATGAAGTAACATCCATATTACAGATGAAACTTTTACATTGTCACTTTTCATAAAAAAGTGAATAACTTCTAGTTTGCTTTTTGTAGATACTGAAAATGAGATGCTTAACAAATCTGTCCCACCATCATTTCTATTTCTAAGTTTAAATTAGTTTTACCAACTAAATTTACCAACTATTAAATTAGTCGTACTTTTTATAGTGAATAATGATGAAGGATATATTATAGGACATAATAAAATATTTAAATAATTTGTCACTGATTTTACCACAATGTGTGCTAATGCAAAACATAAACAGGGCAAGAAGGTACATTGTGGTTGTTTTTCACAACTTATATTTTCTTATTTAGTACTTTAGGCAGCAGAAAGTTTTGTCTGCCACTCCTGGTGTTGCAGTTTTTTTAGAAGCCTTGTACTTTACTATTAACTTTTATAATTGCTTAAAGATCTAATAATACTGATTTAAATTCAGACATATTGTTTATTTTTTCCCTTATGTATGAAAAAAAAAGTCTTAGGCACATACAAAGAAATGTTGTAAAGAAGTTTTTACTATGTAAAAGACAAACGCCACAATGAGCTATAAATAGTCGTTAGCGAAGAAAGTCAGGTTTCGGTGTGACTGCACTTGACTGATCCAGTTTTATTAGGGAATTAAATGATCAGTTTTACTGAGTGTCTTTTCTGTAGGGACTGACTGTCACACTTACTACTTCCTTTATTATGTTTTTCTTT
>JAOVVF010000010.1:10707984-10721387 GCA_028565595.1 Duopalatinus emarginatus | reverse complement strand
ATAATAATAATAATAATAATAATAATAACAACAACAACAACAACAACAACAATAATAATAATAATAATAATAATAATTTAAGAAGTCTAAAATGTAGTGAGGGTATATCCTACATCAAGAATATTACAAGGGGATATGAAAGTGGTTAGATTCAGGTAAGATATGTACAAATATTACTGATAATTATTTCACATTTACAAAGGGAGATGCAAACTTTTATACTAATATCATTTTTATTTTTTATTAATAATGTCTTGTCTAACTGTAATATACTGGTAGAACATTTTTGCAACCTTTGAGAATATTGGAAAGTCTCTGAAACCTTACTGCTCTAAAGCCCTGATTTAAAATACCATATGGCAAGCTCTAATTTACACAAGCAATCTGCTACACTGTGAGCACAGTTGGTGGCAATGTTAGAGGTGACTTACATGCAGAGTTTTAGGGTAGAAAATATTATAAAGATTTTGCTTGTACTAATTGTTCTCAATAGCTGCAATCCAGATGTCACTCCCATAGAGGTCAAAATGAAACTCATAGTATAGCAGTGATTAAAGATATTAATGTGTTGGGTCATAATTAATTTGAGCATATAGTCACTAAGTACATTGCATTGTGAATGCACAAATAATGAAATATCTCAACATTTATTTCTAAAGGTGAGCAATTTTTTATACACAATAGAAATTGGTTTCATCAAAGGCATACAATGTACAGTAACATGCTTCATACCATTTGTGAAGTTTAGTGTTATAGGGATTAGTAATTAAGTCTGAGTAAGTCTGAGTATTATTTGTTGATTTGTAAGGTTCAGTCATTTATATGCTGTATTTGTTTTTTTTCAGGCTGTTACAGAACTGGTGGTCTCGGCGGAAGATGAGGCGAGCAGGAGAACAGAATAACGTGGAAAGTAAAGAGCAGCTTCCTCAGTGGGACAAAGACTGGAACCTGCAGCCTATGAATGCTCACGGCCTGGTGGATGAGTACCTAGAGATGGGTGAGTGCTGCTAAAAAAACATTACTTTCTGATTTTTCTCAACACACCAGATCCATAAGTAAGCTATTAACAGCTTTAGTGAAACATTAGAAATCTTCTGAACAAAACACTTCGCACTAGGTAAAGTTTAACTGTAATAAACATTGTGTTGTGATGAATACAGTGGGCCAAATTTATCAGTTTTTAAGTAAAGTTGTGTCTAAATGTTTTATAGGCCAAACTCAGCTAAAGATTTTCACCAGATGTGCAAAAGCTTAAGCAAATGCTGATATTTTGTACTTGTGTGCATATGTCGATGAATGATCATCTATGATCATCTATGAAGCTCATTCACATGTAGTGACACAAATAAAACTCCAAAACAGAAAAAGCTTGCAGAGAGATAAAAAAGAAATGTTTTTGAAAGAGGCATTTTGATTAGTCACTGTGAGATTTTATCAAATCTGTAGACAAATAAAAAAAAAAAGTTAAAGTTAAAAAAAAAATTAGGTTTGACATGAATACAATATCCACACTGTACCCAGGTAATTATTGACACCAAGCACTTTTTACAGGAAAACTATTTTGAATTGTTAAGTGTCTTGGCACCAATCAACCAGAGGTCTCTTCCACTGATGCACATGTCAGCTTGTTGCATATTTTGGGTTCTTGTGCCTCAGTGTACCCTCCCTAATTTTGTGTATTATTAAGAAAACCTGATGTATGCAGGATGTCTGATGATGGCACACTCTAGAGTACATGAGATATACCAGATTAGTCACTTCATGGTCACTTGTGCTGACTATAATGTGATTTCTTTCACTTTTCCTTTCCCCATATTTAATATTTGTTTAATGAATACCATTAATATAAAATACCTGTTTCACAAACTTTTACAGTAGGTTTATATTCCCTGATTTTATGTACATTTATGGACATTATGTACATTTTATGTTATTTTCATAACAACAACATGATTTGTGTAATTGTTCCATTTATGAATATATATGTGGTCATATCCAGCTTGATAAATGAGTGGTCAGTCATTCAGTCAGTCAGAAACCCAGTGGTCAGACAGTACCTCTATAATCACATCCACACCTCTGTGCAGTGCTCCAGTTTGGTTTCACCACCATCTTTGTGGCGGCATTTCCTCTGGCTCCTCTTCTGGCTCTGCTCAACAACATCATCGAGATCAGACTGGATGCATACAAATTTGTGACACAGTGGAGACGACCCATGCCAGCCAGAGCGACTGATATTGGTCAGTCTGTTCAGCCTCCCAGTGAAGCTTGTGACTACAGTATCAGAACAGTTAAAAATCAAACAGTTTGTTTGATTTTATTGTCATGTCTATATGCAACAATTTATAGTTGTGTATTAACTCAATTTTATGTCAAAGTTTGCATGTTTTTTCAGTTTTATTCTTTCCGTTATATTTATCCATACAAGTTTTACAAGACTACGCTTTTCTCTTTGCCCAGGAATCTGGCATGGTATCTTGGAGGGCATTGGTGTGGTGGCCGTCATCACCAATGCATTTGTCATTGCCATCACATCAGACTACATTCCTCGATTTGTATATGCCTTCAAATATGGGCCCTGTGTGGACAAGGGCTACCAGCATGATCAGTAAGGATATGCATTTAGTCTGTTTCTGCATTCAACATTTTGTGTAGGTACTGATCACAATTGGAGTAAAGAAAAGATTTTTATATGATTAAAGTGTGTGTCTGTGTGTGTCTGTGTGTTTGCGTGTGTGTCTGCAGATGCCTGAGAGGATATATGAACAGTAGTCTATCTGTGTTTGACATGGGAGAGCCAAGGAATGGAAGTCAGTATGAAACACGGTACTGCAGGTATAAGTGCAGTTTATATGCATGAAAGACTGAAATAAGTCTGGCTAGCTAGCAGAGCTGGGAGTAAAAGCCCTGCCCTTTCTGTTCATTTCTGCAGATATCGGGACTATAGAGCTCCTCCATGGAGCTCGCAGCCCTACGAGTTCACACTGCAGTTCTGGCATGTGCTGGCTGCCAGATTGGCCTTCATCATTGTCTTTGAGGTGGGTCAAATACAAATGAAAAATACTACTATTACATACTACTAAAATCCTTCTGTTTTATTATTAATAATATTTAAAATATCTGCTTGTGTCTGTATGTGATCATGTGCTTTTCTTGCTGTCCTCAGCACCTGGTGTTTGGTATTAAGACCTTCATTGCTCATCTAATCCCAGACATGCCTAAAGACCTGTGTGAACGCATGCGCAGGGAGAAGTACCTCATGCAGGAAATGATGTATGAAGCAGAGCTGGAGCACCTGCAGAAGCAGAGGAAGAAAAATGGCAAGCGTTATCACCACGAGTGGCCTTAGCTATGCCTACCAGATGGACATATCATATGCACATCCATGCGCACACTTAAATAAATCACCATTGTGAGAGCACATATGAGTACAGACACAGTGGACCAGGCAGGAACTGCAAAATATTTGCATTTACTCATGCATGCATGTCCATGCCCCAGCTTTGGATGGCTAAGCTTTACTGACCAAACCCTGTACACATGCTACCCACTTTGATTGCTGGTTTTCTTTGCTGGTGAATCAGATAGTGAAAGCTCTTTGACAGTCCTCCTCTGCACCAAAGAGCTCTTTCCAAGACTCCTGCCTGAGGCCTTCCCATCAACATCTCTTGTCCCTGAAGTTTCTGGCTCAGTATCAGAGTTCTGGATGAGATTTTACGTTTATCTTCTTATTTCACTCCTGCTATCTTTTGCTTTTGCTCCATTTGCTCTTTTCTGAGCTGTCTCTTGATTGCTTGTTTGTTTTTCAAAAAGGAATAGGATGCAATTGTATTGTTTACTATGCAGAAGAAGGGCCTTAATGTACACACCATCGTCTCCATAACTCCTTTCTCTCACATTTTCTCTGGCAGCTAACAAACCGCTATCAACTACAATCTATAAAATCTCTCTCTTTTAGTGAAGTGCAGCCTTTGTGCTCATGCTTGTTCTTTTCTAACAGTGAGGACTGGCTTTTTCTTTTTTTTTGCTACTCTTCATAATTTCATATTTACTCTTCATAGTGACTTTTTTTAGGTAATGTGGATACCAATTTATGCAAAAGTACAGTGATTTGACATTACCATTCCAGCATAGCATGCAGATTCAACCTTCTAAACCTAGAAAAGGTCTGTGTTACTTTGATTCTCCATTTTATTACTCATATTTAATCTGTCCTTTGTCTTGCAATAGGATATGTTCTGCTAATAAGCAGACACCTGGTGTTTTACTGGTTGTGGGCTGATTGGAACTGTATGTTTGCTATGTTCTTTGTAGGTTTGTATGCCTACAGTTATACATGACTCATTCATCTATATCCCAAAAGCCCTGGTCCTTCATAAAATGGGGCAGATTAAAGGATTGTTAATAGGTTTTGGTCATGAAAAAAAAGGAAAGAACAAGCTTCACTCACTCACAGTAGCTCTGTGTAGAAGGCATAGGAAGAGTTACAACAGTAGGTAGTGTGTTTAAACATTGTTTAGAGCACTAGGAATGAGTAGCCTTAGGTGAAATGTTACATGAACCCAACAGTTTGGAAATGTTTTCTTTTTTAACTTCATGCCAGCTACTGGAATGTCACACTGCAGAACTTAATAACTCCCTTGTGTTCTGTTCATATCAAATGACCCTTTTATTTATTTATTTTTTTAAACTAAAATTGTAACCTTATGTTCTTGGTTCATCTTCTTTATATAACATGGACAAATTTACCTTTTTTTCCTTTTCTGTACTGTCCTTCATATATTTATATTAAGTTATGTTCAGGTCAATTTGCACAAAGTAAAGAAAAGAATTCTAGAAAGTAATGAAAAATCAATTGCTACCAACTGCGCTGTACAAAAATACAACTAATACGCTTCCCAGAAAACATAAATGTATCCAAGGGTATTCAGTACAAATATTATCAATATTCTCATCCATCTCAGCTGCTGTAATATATCTCAGCAGTACATCTATTGCTTTGTAGCCAACAGAACACAAGGGTTAATTACTTTTCTCTTATCTGCTTTGCTTATGAAGTGCATAGTAGTTCTATGTGTATGTCTGTATGTTAGTAAGAAAGCAAGCGTGTCATATAACGAATACTGCTTTTAAAAATCTCCCTGTTTATTTGCCAGATATGTTCTCCTCAGGCCCCTGTCAGTCTTTGCAGGTTGAACCAAATTAGTCTCATTTCTACCTACCCTATAATCAGCTGTTAATCTGCATTTTAAAATATCTAACTTTTGCATGGATATACTGTATAAGGTATAATCATACATCACATCACTCAGAAGAAAGGAGCACTTGAAAGCATGGATTGTTTCTCTGTACCTCAGCAAACAGCACAAGACAGTAAGATGACAAAGTTGCTGCAGTGAAGAAGTTAAACAAAGGCTTTTATTTATTTATTTATTTATTTATTTATTTATTTATTTATTTATTTATTGTTGCTTAGTAATGGCAGTCATACACAGAGTGTAGAGAGCTGTCAATTTCAGGTGATGAACTGTTTCTGGTACCTTTGCCTAAAATGCAGCGTGTGATTTGTTACATGCCATTGTTTCGCCATGATGTATTTGGTAATCTATGCATGATCTCAGCCATGATGGCTGCATCTGTCTGGTGTTCTATTGAGAAACACGTGTGTACTGGTGCACTTTTACTGTGGAGTCTGCATGGAGTGCATTGCTTAGTCCAGGTTTATCTGATCTGTGATCAGGTTGTTGTATAAGTGCACAGCTGTCAATCATGTTCACACTCAATTACACCATCTTACACCGAAATTGGCTTAGTCCTCTGAGTAATGATTTTCCAGCAGCCTGGTAATGAATTGTCTCACTCCTCTAATGAAGCATACTTGTTGATGATTGTACTTTTGTATCTAATGAATACACCTTGCTGTGTACAAAATGTCTATATTGAGTATGCCTGACACAGGCACACATAACAAAAATGAGTCTTAGCATAGTAAAGCATGCAATACACATCGAAGGTCTATATTTAAAATGTTTATTTCATTAGGAACAGGAGCACTTGTTATTGTGACACTTTACATCAGTGAATTTTAGTCGAATAAACAAAACTGAGGTGTCATTTATTTTCAGATCAGGAATCCTATAAAAAAAACCAGTGGCTATCACATGATAATTTACATTGCTGATAATGCTGAGTCTGGTTATGGGAGAGTTCAATATCCATTACGCATTAGTAAGTTATGCACTATTGCAATGACTAATGACGGGTAATATGTTTAACAGGCAATACGTGCTCACTTATTGTGTTAATACAATTAGATGTATAATCACCTGCTAAATTTTTAACCTCACCAAATGAGCTGGTGATGACCAGCGAGGAGCCCACTATGTACCATGCAAAATGTTTTAGTACATATTCAGTGCATTCTGATTTGTACTCGATTAATATGGTGACAATATCAGCAGCGTGTTTTGTTTACACCATCCCTGTTTACATGTAAAAAAAAAAAAAAAAAAAGAAGAGAACTATGAAAAAATTGTAAAAAAAAAAACATCTATAGAAGGTGGAATTTGGATAGCAGTCTTTTCTGTAATAAATCATTGACTGTATCTTTTAATTGACATGGTTGGTGTATTTTTTTTCCTTTATGAAATGGCATGTATTTAAAGTAATTTCGTTAAACTTAATGTTTTAAACAATTTTTTATAGCTGTTTCGATGGAACATAGCTCGCTCGGTCTGGGACAAAAGCTGCATTGATGTAACTCTCATCCTGCATCCTGTTACTCAGATTGCTTCCATTTATTTCACTTTTACTCTCCTGGTCTTGGTGATTGTCCCACGCTGCTCCAAAATCCACACCGTCCAATTCCTTGAAAAAAAAAGAAAAACAGTGAAACAATTGGTTCTTCGAACTGAAGTGTGCACACTATCAGTTTACATCAGGTGTCTCACCACTTTGTCCTCTGCATGATTGACACCACACCAACACATGGTCTTGTATTTCTTTGAGCAAAAGCAGAACAGGTCACATACTGGTTGAATCAGCCCAGGGTTCACGTCCTGTGGTTTAGTCGGGCCTGCAAACAGACCACAGGCATTTCTATTGAATAATGCCAGAACATCAGTTGCAGATATAATGCATAACGAAAGCAAAGAGTCTTAACTTTTACGCACTTGAATTGACTGTTTTAAAATATACATAGTATCAGACAGCTTTATGTAGATTCTCTAACTATAGTTAGAGAAATGCTTATGTACTCTAGCAACCACCCCACCTGTTCCTATGCATCTTACCTGTTATCAGTGTGATGAGCAGGCCTCCTATAACTGTGGCTAGAAAACCAATTGCACTATAGTACAAGTATGACATGGAGTACCAGGACTCTGCCAGGACAGATCTGCTTATGACATGGGATTTTACATATTACTGATAATAACAGTGACTCTTGTATTGACAGATATTGTCTTTAACTAGCATGGTGTTTTCTTTCATAGCATATTTTCAAACATATTCATGAAGATGGAGTACTAAGGCATTTAATCTAATCTCTGTCCAGTGCAAGTATATGTATATATGTATACATATATGTAATTCCTACATATAACAATTCTGATGTTTCCCTGTACTGACAATTTTCTCTAAACTCACTTAAAATATATTTTCAAGGGCTATAAATAATTCAGACATGTGACTATGTAATAAAGATACAACAGACATGAGAGAACATTTTACCAGGTCTGTTCTTTATGCAGTTTTATTTAATAAACATGGATATTTCCAATCCTGTATGACTAGTCATAATTTATGACCACAAATTCTTTCCACCTCGAAAAATTTACCCAGAATTAACAAGAGCAGTTTAACTGAATGAGTTTCTGTTTTTTCAATACAGAGAAGCAATATTCCTGACAGAGATTAGGTGGATAAATAGTTAGAGGAAGAGTCTAACTATTTCTAAGTTTTAATTAGCATCTACATCAGTGTACTGCTCTTGCCTTTTAGGCTTGTTGTAGTAGTAGAATAGTATACAAGCGTAATATACTATACCCTGTATCTGTGCTGACTGTGTGAGGAACTGTTGTAGCTGTGATGTTCAATAGGTGGCAGTTCTCTGTACTTAGAGGCAGGGGGTGGGCGCTGTTACGGGATGCAGGATGGATGAAGGCTCCCACTCCCACCCAGAAGGACAAAGAAATGCCCAGTATAAGACCTCCTATAGCCCCCTGAGGGCAGAGCACACAAGGCAGCATGGTACAATTAGCTACTGATGCTCTGCACTTACCCTGTGCCTCTTTCAAACACCTTGTCATAAATGAAAAATGAGCAAGGAAGAAAAGCTCTGATTAACTTTAGGTAAAAAAAAATAGGTCATACCTTTTTCTTAGCCCTAAAACCTTTAATAAATTTCATGTGCTGTGTGTTGGATAGGGATTTGCACTGACCATAGTGTTTGTAAAAGGGAAGAAAATTCCTAAAGAGAAGAGACCAAGTGTCGGCCCTCCACACATGCCATGGATACTGAGAGCAGCCTAGAGCAGAGAAAAGCAGACATTACTTTGATTAACTCTGGGTTTAATGCACAATGATACAATTGTGATACTAATCATACAAACCTGTTTTCAATCACTGCTTTACTACAAATACAGACTATAAACCTCTAGTTCATTGTAAATTATCGCTCCTAGCTAAATATTAGTGACGTTTCTAAGCTGAGTGCACAATGCCACTTTATTTCCATAATGTTTCTTTTTTTTTTACTTTTCATGGTGTATGTGCATTGTGGCATACTGTACTGGGGGGGGGGGGGGGGAATTGTCTCAGAATTTGGCTTTTTGGCTTTTTTGGCTTTTTTGGTCAGTAAAGCCTAAAATTGTGTAGTATTGTGTAGTACAAAGGTAGTAAAGGTGCAGTACAATATATGATGCATTTTCACCTGCACAACTGGTCCCATGTGTGATGCTGCTACTGCCATGCTGGTACAGATCACTCCAAACACCACACCTGTAGGAGGGAGCACAACTGACTCTCAAAGTTATACCTCCTGGCCTCCTGATGGTATGATTTTGGGACATGGACAATGTTTTTTGTTTAGCATATAGCTGATTTAGATTTCATCTTCCTATTATAAATTGTTTCAAGTCTCTCTGTACCAATACACACACCCTTTATCGCTGAGGTCACATACAGGCTGTAAACCATGTTATTTACATAGTCAAGGAAAATGTTCGTGTATTATATACTCTAGAATGATTGATGGTCAATAGTCATCACCATACACAACTATAAGCTGAAGCAGGTAGTAAAATGTAAATGTGATTTAAAACTGATGGATGTATTTACACAGGCCTTTGCTGATCCACATAGCTGCTTTGTTAGAGAGGTTTCTGAAACACTGGCTCACAAAGTCCTCATACGTCACTGTGGCTAGAGCGTTGATACTGGAAGCCACTGTGCTGAAACCGACAAACAGCAGGAACCCATTTTTTCATTTCAGTATTAGGAATGCTGTGGAATTTGATGTCTAAGTTAAAATAGGGTTCAGACATCATATGCCACAGATCTTTGTTTAAGCCATAAAAGGCTCAATCTAAGATACATCTTGTCTCTCAAAGTATTTCATATAAAAAAGTTTTGGTCAGCAGCTAATTTACCTCAGAGTCCCACTGAAAGCACAAGCCACATACAGTCCAGGCAGGCCTGGAAAGCTGCCCAATACTTCAAGTACAAAGTATGGCATGAGCTGTAAAGATGTTCACAGTTACGCTTACGACAGCTAACTGTTAAAATCAGGCATCATTTTAGTCGAGCTCATGCAAAAAAAGAGATAGAACAGTGTCACCTGATCAGGAGCTGACACAAAGCCAGCGGTCCAGGGGTCACAACGGGAGTAGAAAGCATATGCAATGAGTCCTGTGACCACACCACAGAACAATATCAACAAGAGACCCAGCAGATTCAGATATAGAGCACTGATAGGGATAGAAAGAGAGAAATGAAGTGGTAACCATTATTTTATTTATTTATTTATTTATTTGTTTGTTTGTTTTTTATCTAGTTTGTTAGTTCCCCCTAAAATTTTCCATAATTTAGTCTTGGACAATTTCCACCCACCAGCCAGCTGTCGCTTATCAAAAACAGCTCCAAACAGGAGAATGCTTCATGTGAATCTAGGCAAATGCATCTTTTTGAAGTGCTGCATTACAGGGCTGTGTAACAAACCCCAAAGAAACCGCTACCCACTCACTTCTGCATGCATGGACTGACAGATACCCACTATTAACTAGTGTTGCTGTGATTTAAAGGGGAAAGATAGTTTGAGAACATGGCCAATTTCTCTCTCCATGACTCCAAGCCACAGATAGCTATGTGGTATTCAAACCTCAAATCTCTATACTGTTGCTCCCCCCACCCCACCACAACCCCCCAATGATTCCTATAAAGGGAACTGACCAGCGAGCATGGGCCTCTGTCTTACAGGAAATACACCTCTGGATGGTGGACTGGTTTACACCATAGATGCCTAGCCATGTGAACATGCCCCCAATGGTGACTGTCCAGAATGTGTGACGTCTCAATGGACTGAGGTCAAAGCTACAAAAAAAAAAAACATATTAGACCTTTAATATAAGTTACAATAGAATTGAATATACGTTACTTGCAAGGTTTAGTTTCTAAAGCTTTTGGTTATTAATGAGCATTTAAAATTGTATATAAAGTGGCAGTAGAACTACATTGGGTTTCTGTAGCATAAACCAAATTAAATGTGAACAATGTGTTACATTTGTACTTTTATATGTTATTTCTTATATTGTTTTTTATAACGTAGTACAAGAGTGAATTTTCAAATAGTATTTTAACAGTGAAATTAGTCTTAACACATTTTATTATGCATATATAATAATTTAATATGTATTAGTTAAATTGCATAGAAATATAAAACAAACATGCTGTTGAAGATGTCATTTCAATACATACTCAAACACGTTTAGTCTCTGTCCAGCCTGAGCTGTCTCCCATACTTTATTGATTCCGCCGTTTAAATGTGTGCCCTGTATCAGCACAGCAAGAAAACCACCCACCATGACCACCATCTGGAAGGCATCTGACCAAACTACAGCCTTAAGTCCTCCCTGTACCATACACAGACACAAAGACACACATGTGATCTGTTAGTTTTAATTTTTCTATGCTGTAACTTGGGTACTTCCTCCACCTACTTACCAGTGTGCAGTAGAAGGTGCAGACAATTCCAGTAGCAAATATGGATCCCCAGATATTGAACCCTGTCACTATGGGTTGTGTGTTCAGAAATAACAGTAGAATGTTAGCAGAGCTAATAATGATCATATCATGCAAATAGAAGATGTCATTTTAATTATTGCATAAATCTTTTATTAGTTGTATAAGGTCTTACCTTGATTAAGAGCTAGAGCTGGAGCATACACCACTACTCCTGTGTACAAAATCTGTAGGGTTTTAAACAATGCTTTCAAGTCTGCCCTTTAGATTCAATACATTACTGTTACTTCATATAAACAAAGTTTCTCACTGTTTGCACTGTGTAAATGACAGTAGCAGCCATACGGACCACTTTGGAAAAGCGCAGCTCAAGATACTGTGAGGAGGAAAGCATATAAATCCTGTTGACAGCAAATTGAGTGTAAGCTTAAATCTTTGAAATACCCGAAATGCCAGAAAAACTGGTACAGATTGCTGGTGGTTCCAAATTGTTATGGGGTTTGTTAATCTGGCATCCCAAATCATTCCTGGTATGTCCCGACAGGTGAATGCTATGTGTGCCTTCTTTCTTACACCTGTTCATGTCCTGCATTTATTCTGATGGGTTTGGCCTCTTCCAACAGGACAATAAACGACCACACCGGTCTATACAGATGAATGATTATGGCAAGTCACCAGATACCATGCAACCTGCTGTGGCACACAGAAATCCTACACCTCAGAATACAATAGAGTTGTGAACCATTCTCCAGGACATATTGTATTCATTGCCTATTTAATATTTCCACAACCTGTGGAGTCCATGCACCATGGCGGACCTAGGTAGTCGACTGGTGTACCAGTTTTTCTGCCATTTCAGTGTATTCTATCTGTTCAAAAATAATGCATGAAGGATTACTTTATTTAATGCCTGCATGGTGCATTATAGAAACCTTTATACTTGTACCTCATATGTGCTGGTGATGCCGGACCGGTAGAACACAGGAAGATAGATTTCTGCTGTGAAGGTCACCATCAACGTGTAGGCAATGCCAAAAATAATAAATGAAGACCCAAAGCGGTACACATCCGAGGGTGTTCCAATAACAGTCACTGCTGACATGAAGCTGGCTGTGAGTGATAGTGCCACTGGACCACATGTCATCTGCCGTCCACCGACCAAGAATTCTTTAGACGACACCTTTTTCCTCTCCTTTATGGCAAAGAAGACTCCAATACCAGAGGATACCACAAACAGCCCAGCAAACACCACATAGTCCCATACTTGGAATGTTCCCACAGAACTGTTTGGAAGTCCCATTGGAGGTTAATGATAATATACACTATAAAAATAATATAATTAGAAAACGAGAATGAGGCTTAGAGAATGTGTTCTGTTTGTATGGTCAGAAGCCTTAACCTCTTTCTGTGATGAGTACACTATGATGACTGTGTGAATGATTCGAAGGATGTTTCTGGAAGGTTAAAAAAAAACCAAAAAAAACGCTGACCGCAGACATCAAAGTGCAGATTTCATGAAGAAATATATTAACCATTAACTATTTTCTCTTTTCCTAAGGTCTCAATATTGATGGCTTCTCATGCCAAATTAATCTACTTTGAAACAGTTTAATCTACTTTGAAAAAGAAACAGTGCATTATGCCTGGCTGCACTGGTGTCACTAAAGAGGTAATAAATTGAACCAGGTCTTAAATAATTTGCGTGGATGATCAGAGCATCTGGTTTATTGTTGTTGTTACTTTTCATTTGGTAATGTTTCTTTGTGATCTTTTGTAAATGTTTCCACAAAATTCACTTTCTTTATTTTGCCACTAAAACTGCCATGGATGGGTTTATACAGCGTTTACCAATGCATACCAGTTATATGACAACAAAATCACTTGACCAGCATGACCTGTGTATGGCATTAGTTATTAGAGAAGATGTACTTCCAGCTATTTCCAAATATGTTATGGTAAGGTTGAATATTTTAATGCGTTTGCTTTGTTTCTTTACGGCTTGCCGTTTTATACTGTCACAGTTAGACCCCCCCCCCCTCTCTCTCTCTCTCTCCCCTTTCTGTCTATCTGTCTCTCTATCTGTATCTGTATCTGTCAATCTCTTTCTCTCTCTCTCTCTCTCTCTCTCTCTCTCTCTCTCTCTCTCTCTCTCTCTGTTAAGTTAC
>JAOVVF010000010.1:10693100-10701005 GCA_028565595.1 Duopalatinus emarginatus | reverse complement strand
TATATATAGAGAGAGAGAGAGAGAGAGAGAGAGAGAGAGAGATTTACAAGGAGACAATATGTGCTCAATTCACGGTTTGGCATGTATCTTTTATAACAACCTTACATTGCTTGCGTACAAGATTACAACATTCTCTATATGATGACAACAAATTTATGATTTTAACCATTTTTATTAGATAAAATCTTGTCAAAACAATCTGCTTCTTTTAAAACCCTTATAATACTGTATTTCAATCCTTTCAAATGTTCTTACATACAAGCCATTTCAGGTCTGTGGTACACACTGTATTACAATAAATAATTTCCACAACATTATCCCCCTTCTGTGTTTTGTGCTCTTGCTCCTTTTTGCTTTTTACCATAAAGTCTCTAAAACCACAAATGAAATAACATGTACAGGAAGACACTTGAAATCGTGTTTCTTTTGTTCATTGTTTCTTTTCCTCTTTTCTATGCAGCAGGCAACGCCAAGACACGTCAAGATATAACATTTTACCTAACTAAAAGTTTTTCAGATCCTTTAGGAAGAAGAAATAAAGCAATAGGAAGAAGTGCAGAAAGACCCAGAGAAGTAAGAGACAGATTAAGAAGGAAGGGAGAGAGATTACCATGTGAACAGAAAAACATTAGAATAAAAGACAATCCCAATGACATATTTTGGGACTGGATATTGTTCTCATCTTGTGCTCTGCTCTTTTGTTTAAACTCATTTCTCACCAAACACATGGCATGTTCAGTTTTTGAGGCTGCCATATTTTTCCTTTGTTTATTTTCACTGCTCATCATCTCTATGAACTTTCCCTGGTTGTTATGATTTGAAGAGGTGCACAGGAGCCTGGTGTGACTCATACAGGATGTATATGCTCTGTAAAAGTGTCTGCATGTGCAAGTGTGAGTGTGTGTGTGTGTGTGTGTGTGTGTGTGCATGTGCTTTTATGAAATTAAATCTTTCAGTCTGTCTTTCCATGACATACATGCACGATTGTATAGGTGGTGTCTGGCAGCCTGTGGTGTGTATTTCTTTGGGTTTATGTATTTGTCTGTGTGTGCACTTGTCAAGTCCATCACACCATGCCGTTCTCTTGCCGCGGTTTGTGTACAGTGGTGGTCTGAGGGCTATGAAGTGACGGGGCCAGTGTGCAGAGGAATCCTGCTAGAAGTGTGAGGCCCAGGCCACCCCAGGCACTAAACATGGACCAGCCATATCCATGACTGATGTCTTCAGGCAGGCTGTACAATTGACGAGGGTAGCGAGACAGCTCAAAATTAATCCCAGCCACACACGTGCAGAGAGAGATGATGCAGCAGGTTCCTAAGAGGTCAGAGACAGAAAACAGAAGAATGTATGGCACAATGCATTATTTGCCAATGGTGTCCCATTGATTAAGGAAATATATATATTACCCAAAGACCCAAAGATGCCCTTCTCAATTCATTTGGAACAGAGAGACTACTGCCAGTGTCCGTTATTCGTTTTCATGCATGTTGTTCAGTAACTACCAGGAATTACTGAGCAACTACAATGAAAATATTGGTTAGGCTGTGCAGTTATGGGAGTGAGGTATACAAGATTTAACCTGCCAAGATGTCTTGGCTGGTTTTAGGAGTTGCACAATGAGGTATATTTTGTAAATATTAAACAAAAATTCCTTTTGATCGCATCACTACTGATGTTGATAGTCCTACTGGTAGCACATTTGAGTGCAAAGTTACATAAGTTACAGACATAATGTTTAAAATTTACAAAGACCAGTTATTGCTTAACACTTAACCTCAATCTAAAATGGCTTGATGGAATAACATTTTTATTGACTGAGTCACACAAACAATACCATATAACTTGACCATATAATTTTAACCAATAACCAAAAAGAGGGTCCTAATTTACCAGATTCTGAACTGCTTCTCAGAATGGTTTGTGTAGTACTAACTGTCTCACTGGTACAAATACTTTATGTTCCAGTAAGGTTTGCTTCCCCATGTCACTGTTTGTTTTTCCCCTTGTACTGTTATGCCACCTAGTGGAGCAAAGGAGCAGTACATGTAAACAGAATTTACCTCCCATCAAGAAGAGCAGGCCTGCTACATACTGCATTAGCTCGTTGTGCTTACAGCAGCCCAGAACACCAATGATCCAGCCAAACAGGATGATGGACACAGCCATGCCTATGAACCCTGCAGTCATCCTTTGCAAATCTGCAAAGGGAAGAGGAAATTCAGCCGTAAGCCTTTTACATGACAAGTTTTTGAAGTAAAGGCACCTTATCTGATTTTCAGATTCTCACTCAGTATGCATCTTATCATTTCAATTAGGATTTACATTTCTTCTGAATGAGAACAGACAAAAGAATATTGAAAAAGTCTTGCAAGTTCATTAAAACAATTATGTACAATCTGTTGCCAGCATCACATCAGCACTATTCTGCCTTTGAGACAAAAGTGCAATTTCCCCCCTTTCTATGGCCCTATTTTTAGATTCCTCAATTGTCCGTGCTTGGGCAGGCATGAAATCAGCCAGGAGGAATGAGCACGGTGAATGGCTGTGGTGAGCAGGAGGAGTGAGTATTCTCTCCTTCCTTTTCATTTCAGAGAAGCCAAGAGTTCCCAGTCAGCTGTTCTTCTGATTTATGTGACTGCATTAGAAGGGCCTGGCCAGACCAATCAGCCAAATGCCATGGGAGATAACTTACGGAGAGCATGCCACTCGTCTTGGCGTATTGTCTTCGTAATGTTCACTGGGAGATTGCGTGGAATATTCGAAGAGGAATAATAATATTTCACTGGTGTACAGCGCTGAAGCAAACCTGTGGACATAAAAAAATATTCATTTTAAGAAACTGTATTAGTATTCAGTACTGGCCAGTGTTTAAGGTGCTTCTTTAAAACTACACTTTAGTTTCAACTTGAATCTTTACCTTATCCTATGAAGTTTAGTGTGTGTGTTGAGTATGTATTTTAGACTATAAAAGCGGTTTAAGACTACAAGCTTATTAAAGTGGCTGATAAACGATGAAAAGAAGGCAAAAGGTTCAGATGCTCCCTTGCTCAAAAGTAATTGCCCCATGTACATGCTGATGTTTAATGCTGTCTGATTTAAACAACATGAACTCAATTTTCAGTGATAATCACAGCATTCTCTATTTAGTCTATTTTATATTTGATTAAGAAAGATGTACTGCCAGTGTAGTGAAGACTAACTGTGAGGCTGTGGTTGCTATAATTGTATGGATCAGCACCTTGGATAGCTCCGTAAAGTACTGAACACATGTATTTATCTTCACGTATCACCAAGCCAGTGTTGTATTTACACCAACAGGGTTTTCCGGTATTTGTAATGTTTAACTATATCCTACAGGCTTCCTGTATTCAGCTTATATAAACACGGTAGGCGTTGAAACTGAACACTGAAGCTTTTGCTGGTGTATGTTTGCCCTAATTGTCTCGCCTCTCTTGTGGTTGTTATTTCCAGCCCCATGTTAATGAGCTACCTGGTCTCCATCGAGACTGGTGCACTGTCATGGACTGATGCACTAAGCTGGGCCTGCAGTGCCCGTCCCAGCCATTCTTACCTTTAAAAATCAGCTCCTCGTTCTCCTGGTCGAAGCCTTCTCTGAGGCATTTCCGCCACAGGCCTGTGGCCGTCGAGTTAAACCTCCGGCTGCAGCGCGACTCCATGGCCGAGGAGGGCGGAAGCAGATCGCGCCTCTCCCTCAGCAACGCGCCGCCACGCTCGGGCCGCTGGGGAAGCATGCGGAGCGGCAGATTCTGACTGGAAATGTAGATATATCCCGGGTCAGTTCTCTTGCCCGCGTATTTCTTGCAGCGGTCGCGGTGGCGGCGGGCGTCCGTCTCGTACCAGTAGTCCGTGCTCATTGCCACGGCGAGCAGCGCCAGCGCGCAGAAAGCAAGCAGCAGCCCGCACGCCGTCAGCACCCGCATGGTCGCCATATTTCCGGAGAGATGCGCGCCGCGCGCTTAAAATCCACCGAGCATCATCTTTAGCAGCGCGCCCACGACCAAGTCCAGCGTAGCCCATATCATCTTAAACCAGCCATAGTGGGAGCACTCAAGCCTCTGTGCACACGGTTCCTGCAGGTCTAGACAGACATGTTGTTTTCCTTCTCAGTGGTGCTGCTCGGTGTTTGGGAATCAGGATTGGAGAGAGAGCCAATGCGGCGAGTGGAGACTGCTGATGAAAGCACTTGCGATTCGTCCAAGCATCAGGACCTTCAGTACACACACAAACCACAATTCCCTCTGTCTGGATTCATCACTGTCATTTGTAAGCTACAGTCTGCACCTTAAATGACATGACTGAAACCTGTTTTGAATCGGCTGCCACGTCAGGGACTGTTATATCCTTCATCCACATGATTTGTGGAACTAGTGAACCATTTGTACCCGAGCTCAGCAATAAATTGCACATATTTTTTATTACAAGCATCATTAAGACCTGATACTCCTTTCTGTGATTAGGCCTCTATATTTATTCATATAAGCAGATGGAGTGGATGGGTGGAGGTGAAGGGATTCCCAGCTTTATATTTATATTGCTTTAGTTTTTAGTGTTACATATAAGATTACATGTCTATCACCTGGTCCTTTAAACATTTATAAACAAGTAAATAATTTAAGGAAGGGCTAGAAATAAGTACTCAGTCGATTTGAATATGACCATTTTCTAAATAATTAATTTTATTGTGGCAAAACAAGTTCTGAAATGCTCTCAAGTACCCTATCTGGCCAATGGATGGAGACAAAACAGAATCCACACAGTTGTATGAAAGAAGACATGTGATATACTGGACTTGTTTTCTTGAATAATGATTCATGTGATTTTTTTTGTCCTGTGACTTTCTTCTACCTGTAAAAACTCATTTCCAATATTTCCTAGATGTGAACGCTATGTGAATATCAATAAGGCCCAACAGCTACCCTAATTTTATTGTATCATATTGTAATTTTCTTTGGGGCTCTTGTAGATGTATGTGGTGCCACAAACAAATTAGAAGAAATGAAGAAAACCTTAAAAATCACAGTTCCCAAATAGCTGAATCATGAAAAGTTCCTCAACCTCTTCAACAACAATCTGAAACACTATTGTAGGACAGGACGTACGAAGCTGGACTCTAATGTCACCTGAACTTCGTCAATCTATGTGTGTTGTGGTCAGATGAAACCGATCTCAAACTTTGTGAAAAAATAACCTGTACACCAGAATATGTGGAGTATGTGACTGTACAGGGGTGACAGTTGCTTACAAGCTCTGGGCTGACAGGAAGCTTGTCTACTGAGATAAAGAAAAAGACAGCCAACTGTCTTTCATCAAGTCCCTTGTAGTACCCCACCTTTGGTGTGGTCACCTTTTGACCAAGAAAACAGTTTCAGTGAGGATAGAGCTCTTCTGGGATGTTGTGCAACCGAGTCAGTCAGGATGAACAGATGTAACGGACTTCCTGTGGTGCCAAAAAAGTACCCTGCAATACTGTTGGGAAAACACACACACGCATACACACACGCACCAATATTACATTGAAACATTGAAATTGTCAGCCATGTACTCAGACTGCCATTATATTCCCACATGACTGTTAATGTCAATGTTTATACATGAACTAAAATGAAATTCAGACACAGTTTGCTGATTGTTGACCACAGATTGCTGATTGAATTTTCGGAGCACATTTATTTCAGTGATTACAGCTGAACAAGCTCATAGCTGGAGAATATCCACCACATATATTCTCTCTCTCTCTCTCACACACACACACAAACATGCTGACCATGAGGAAATGAATCTGAAAGCATTTGACTTCTCCATTTTTATCACATATGTGTGAGTGTGAGTAAAAGACAGAGAGAGATGGATGTTAGAAACTACATCTAGTAAATCATGTGGATTAAATTTACTGCACTTATTTGTTTCACCTAAGTTATTTACATGTAGTGTGTATAATTGTATTTATTTGCATGTGAGTGTGTACCTTGTTTCCATGTCAGGACAATTGCCAAAAAAACACATCTTACATGGTCAGGACAATTTTCAGGTTTAGTAAAATGGCATAACAACAACATTCTGAGTTTTCAAAATACTTTTTTCAAAAAAAATTCAAAAGCAATAAAGTTTTCATTCTGGTTACTGAGGTTAAGTATAAGGCATGGTATTAATTAGCTACATTTATCATTCTGTGTATGGGAAGCACCTAAATAGATAGTGAAGCAAGTTTGTGTGTGTGTGTGTGTGTGTGTGTGTGTGTGTGTGTGTGTGTGTGTGTGTGTGTCGTTAATTAATAAATGTGAATTTATCATTCTGTGATTGTATTCTGATTCGAACAACATACCAAGTTGAATCCTATCCATTCCAGATACTTTCCCCATATTTAAAAAAGATTTAAAAAAAAAAAACGCTCTCTAAACAGCAGACCTAAATGGGGGTCTATGAAATCCCCATTACAGAATGGTCTTGTGTGGTGCAACAGGAGATACTTCCTCAAACCTATTGACAGTGGGACGCTTTGATTGAAAAAAAGGAACAAGTATCTTTTGGAACTTCACTTTGGTTAACCCTAATGTTTGTGACACTCTTAAGCTCATACAATGTATTATCTCAAAGAGAAAATTTCCCTTGTGTTACTTGGGTCGGTATTTTGTAATCAAATGTTCTGTCTATAGATTGTAGGATAAAAATATTTCCCCTCCCCCCCCCCACCCCCAAGAACCATTACCTGTAACTGTTTAATTTGCGTGCATAAAAAGGTGGGTTTTTTTGTATGTTTGTTCAAACTTTGAATTGTTGCATAGTCATGAGAGCAAAGAATATAGCCACACTTGATCAGGACACTAACATTTATTACAAACGGAAACTGAACTGTTAAATCTTTATGCAGGGGATTTAAAAGCTTTTGAAACTCCAGACAAACTCCAAAACAGTGAAACGCTTATTTAAATAATCATCAAAAGTAAATATAAATGGCAAATGGCTTTCAAATATCCTCTATGTCCAGAAAATAAAATATCATTCAGGTAAAAAAAAACACAAAAAAAAAAAAAACAATAATAATGAAAATAGACTCGATAGCAAAACTAGATACAGGATTGGCTGTGGCAGAACAACAGTGGTGAGAAGTGAAAATTATTCAGCTTCATTATTTTGAAATCAGGAACTGTCACAAAACTGTCAGTAATCAAGTAGCTCCAGAGGCACCATTTCACAAATGTGTAGTGTAAAAGAAGGGGGAAAATAAACAGAAGGGAAAAAACGGATATGTTTTTGCTTTTCCAACTCTTGTTCCTTATGTAACAGAGAGAAGGATAGTTAGCGCTGTATGCCTTAGAAGATTTCACATTACAGAATGGAGGGTTGTGTCATTTCATCAGTAAGTATGCTTTTATCACAAGTCAATAGCACGTAGTAAAATTCTGTGAATTTCGATACCATTATTTAATACTAAAGACTAATATAATGTATCCTGTGCCATTTATATAAGTCATTTATTATTATTTATTATTATTATTATTACCATTAATAATAATAATAATAATAATAATAATAATAATAATGTTATTATTATTACTACTACTATTATTTGCATTATTACTATTATTATTATTATAATTATTGTTGTTGTTGTTATTATTATTATTATTTAAATACAATATTTTTCATTGGTAATTGCTTTAAGATAAAAAAGCTACCTTATAATTTTGCACACTCTATATAAAAAGTGAAAGAGAAAGTGAACAGTTGGTCAGAGGAATGTGACCTTTAAGTCGTCTGTGCAGTGAAAAACACACTAGTAAACACTAGGGGGCAGTGAACACACTTGCCCAGAATCTATGACTGAACAATTTTACTCTTTATCAGTCAAACAACATCCAACAGTGACAAAATTCAGCAAAATTA
>JAOVVF010000010.1:10672208-10688000 GCA_028565595.1 Duopalatinus emarginatus | reverse complement strand
TTCATTTTAATGACCCATTTCTTTGTTCGTGCATGTGATATAGTCCTGAAATCATCCTTATTGAGGCTTTCAGAGCTTTCCAGTACTGATGAGAATGAGAGGCTTCATCCTTCCAAACAGAATTTTGGCAAAGGTCTCATGACGTCAGCCAGTCAGCAGATGAGATGAGATGAAACTCAGCCAAGACGTTGGCTTCAGAAGCTGCTTTGCTCCCACACTCTAGTTTAAAGGTGTCGAGGTAGAAATGGCACATAAGTGGCACATGTTACAGTCACATTGTTTCCCACTTTGGTAACTTCATTTTTATTTATTTATTTATTAATTTATTTATTTGTGAGTCAGGCTGAATCTAGCATGTCTACGATGATCTAATTTGTTTTTAATGGAAAAAACATTCCAATGTCAAGACACTATAATAGTCATGTGATTTATTTTCCCCTTAAGCTTGTCACCGTGCTCGACATGAAATTCATTTCAATTCGGTTTCATTTTATTTGTATAGCGCTGATCTACAGACTGGCCATGCGGGTTCATCCTCAGCAGCAGTAACTGCTGTTCAGTTGACGAGATTCCAAGCAGATATAGGGGATCAGGGTGGATCAGGCAGGTCCGGAGAGCAGAAGGAGTCGGAATTTGGGATCACTGGTATCTCCTGGAGCTTTAGCCGTTAGCAGGTGTATAGCTTGACCAAGTGAGAGGTGAAGAGAGAGGCTGCAGAAAGACTTATAGAAAATGTATGTTGAACAGAGTTGCTCAGGATCTTTTGCAAGAAGCTATGACAGGGTTAATAGAAGGGAGAACTAGAATGTGACATATACATGAGGGCATCCTGCGACTTAACAATGCTATGTCATAAAGATGACATGTACGGTATCTAAAGTCATGACCCCATACCTTGTGATATCACATGACAAATGCGGTATTACATCTGACATATTTGGAAGTTCTTATGAATGCTTATGTAAAGTTAATGAGATTCTTTAAAATAAGATAAATTCCTTTATCGTCATTGCACAGGTGCAATCAAATGATGTGAACCTTCAGTAATTATGTCATCATTGAGGGTTTATATACCTCGGTGTCATGTATCCACATGGGCACTGCCTTAAAATATTATAATTCTTATAAATACCTGGTTATCTAATCAGATATGTGTGATATCAACCCAAACCCTTATCAAATTTCATTGTGGTATTGGCATTTTTATTAAGCCACAATTGATTCCCACAAATTTGGTATCCTGTTGCCATGGAAACTTAGTTTATGTTTGTATCCTTGGAAAAGGCCACAATATATTAATTTGTGGCTATACTGTATTGTAAAATAATCATTATGTCACCACAGGGTTAAGTGCTTTGTGGGATTCACCCTGCTTACTCTACCTTGAACGTCTTTTCCTCAAGAAAAGGAGATTCATTAAAAGACTAATAATCAGGTGTGCACATAACGACATGAGATAACATTACTCAGGATCTATTTCATGGCTATTTTGTGGCAATAATTATATTTTAACTGAGCAGGACAAAGAGTATGAAATTGGCATACTACAGATACTAATATTACTTTATGGTTCTCCTATGGTTAGTTTTAAAGGAACCTTCTTTCAACATTTAGCAAAGTGTCGGTAAGTGGAATGTTGTTGTGTGGATTTCCAAAGGTTTCTTATATTGAAATGATTAAGGGAACTTTAATACAACCAAATGGGAATGTTCTCCTCAGGTTCCCACGTTACAAATGTTAGGAGAACCTTAAGAAGAAGAAAATCTAGAAGAAAACGTCCCTGGAGAACCACAAGACAACCAAACAAACCTTCAAGGAACATTCTTGTAACCAAAAAATAACCTTTCTCAAACAATAGCGACGGTAGATAATATTCCACTTTACTTTAATCTTGGAATGATGCGTACAGACATACTGGAGATACTAAAGTTAGTCTACGGTTCTTTTATGGTTCATTCGTTCAATATTAGAGAATGAGGTGTTGGTAAGTGGAATGTTGTCATGTGGTTTTCCAAAGGTTTTGTTTTTTGTATTGAAATGTTTAAGGGAACGTTAATACAACCAAACAGAAATGTTCTCTAAAAGTTCTCTAAAGGTTCTTTAAAGGTTCTCTAAAGGTTCCCACATTGCAAATTTTAGAATGTTCCACCAACCTTACCTTCACATAAAGAAAACTTCCCTGGCAAATCCACAGGACAACCAAACAAACCAAAAAATCACCTTTCCAGAACATTCCAGGAACCAAAAATTGCTAGCTGGGACTGGTGCTGTCCAATAGTCATAAACTTTCTGCATTATTCTGAGCAAATTCTCAGAGCAAATACACATTTTTGACCGTTCCCACCAACTAATAAACTGGAAGCCATGTATTAAGCCATGAGCTTCCCACATCATATTGAAGTCACGGCTTCAATATATTACCTTGTGGCCTCAACATAATAATTCCTGTCCTTATTAAAAACAAACACAATGTCACCGTAAGAGTCTTTGTACATTATTTCACATGTCCAACGCTTTACTGTATATTAGTGCCAGTGTTCAGACCTCCGTTATCAGAGAGTTTCGTGCTAAAGGTGTGACTTCTCCCCTAATTTAATTTTAGACCTTGAATCTGTTATATCACACGGTTGCCCCTTACTTGTACAATCCCTCCTCTTTGCAATGTAACCCAGTTTCCCCTCACGTATGCAGCTGACACACTTTCAGCCATCACACGTACGGCCTCCTTCGACACAGAAAAAAAGTAAGTCAGACTTAAAAGAAAACTACACATGTGTCAGTCCGCTCCGCCGGGACTAGAAACAAGGCCAGTGGACCACAGCTCGCGGCTGTCATTTCATCTGGAATTAATGGATCGCCGCTAGCAAATCTGCAGAGACGCACAGAGCTAATTTGATATTCTTTTGCGCTGAAGTCTGAAGGGACCGCGTGTTGAGAAGGTTTATATTTAATATACCATACTATTCATTTCGGTATAATAGACTTTTATTGGCAGCACTTATATTTTCGTAAGTGGCCCCCCTGTCGGAGGTTAGTGTTTGCCCCCTGGGTGGCTGAAGCATTCGTTCTCCGACTTGATATTAGTCCTGTTTGGTAGTGGTGCTAAAAATGGCAAACGCTGCTTCAAGAAGTTAAGCGTCAGTAAAATGAAAGACGTTCTGGCTTTTCTGGCAAGGTTGAATCTTGACTATACGATGCGTGACAGTGTGTCAGACAAAGGCTGAAATGCAGGTAACGGTCTGCGCAGACATTTCTGTCATGCTGATCCTCTGGCATTTGCATTAAATTAGGTGGTCACATGACACTGGAATAATAACACGGGTGGCAGCCTGGGAAACCCGTCACATGATGAAATTCTGACATTTTCTCCTATGGAAAGTTTTGAAAAACTACTGACTACTACTGAAACTGATGTTTCTCTCTTGGACATATTTCATTCAACAGTAACTTTTAGCATTGTTTAAGGTAAAGTAGGAGAAAAGTTTTATCCCCAGTCCACTGAATGCCATACTGATCTGTCAAGCTTGGAGCTTGGTGTGTAGGAGAGGGCGAATTCTGTTCATGTTAGGAATTCAAAGATTGATACACTTGGCTACATGGTTGGACACATTGGCGTCGGAAACATTTTGAATGTGGGGGGGACACATGGATGAGATGGGGGGGGTCCTCCCCTACAACATTTTTTAATTAATTAGATGCCCTTTTCTTGCATTTTGGTGTATTTTTAACAGATTTAAATGATAGCTATCATTAACCTAGCTGATAGATCTCCTAACATTAGCCAGCACTAGCATTTCCATTTGGAAATGTCACTTTCCACTTCTTTGTAAGAATGTCCTTATGTCCACTGTGTCTGGGAGCAAATATTGCAAACAACTGATCATCAACCAAGAACAGCCTGCTGTTACTTACAGTAAATAAGGCAAAGCTGACTCCTAATATTTCATTGAAGATTATTTAACAAGGCCGAAGGTTGATTCTGCCCGCTCCCGCTGAATTTCTGACCATTACCGCACGCGACCGCAACGTGTGTGCAACGTGTCTGCCCACTCCCACCCGCAACCCGTGAAGCTATGAGAATTTTTCCTGCACACTGATAGACATGCATTGATTTTGTCCAAACAAAAAATTATAAAATGTGCAGGGGACACGTCCCTCTCAAATTGACCGTGGCGACGCCTATGCGTCACACTACTTGAGTCTCACACAATTATTTATAGTTTTAATTTTAATTAACTTTAAATTTCGTTTGTAATTCAGAAAGATTACCTGAGGTCAGCACAGATAATCATAAACTCGCTCCTTCTCGTTTACAGTTAAAATGGGCTCTCAGTTCGTTCGCAGTGGATTATGGGATATGTCAGGCTGGGATAGTGTGTTGGGGAGCACACTAACAAATCTTCGATGTGTACTGCAACGCTGGCTCAGCCTTCTTCACTTTACATATATTATTTTATTATTATTTAATATGATAGTCATTTTTTTTAAATACATCTTAACAGCCTTGATAAAATTGTAGTTACTTTTACCAGTTAAAAGTGCTAATTGGTTGTTAGCATTGCTGTCACTACTGACATATAAGTGCAGAGAGAAATCAGTTAACCTACAGTTGTTTTGGACAGCAGTGTGAATCTCCTCCTCCTCACACACTGATTAGTTATAATAACAGAAAGGTTTTGGACATTTGGACAATTTGAGTTCTGGCTATTTAAATTCTCTCAGACGAATTCGCAGCTCATGTAACTGTGTAGTATGCTACATGTACAACTAATAGAAAGTTTCTCTACCCAATTACACTTTATTATATATGGATGTATGGATTTTATTGTTTTTATTATCTGTATAGTAATTATTGGGTAGGTAATGGTGCCACTCGACTGTTACAGTCTGAAGTTTAGATATAACTATTACGCCAACATCGTGCCCGCTAACATCCGCCTTCCCCCAATTGCAGATTCTCTCTTTCTCTTTCTCTTTCTCTCTCTCTCAGCCAATTGCTCTGATGAAACGTAAACACATAAGCTCCTGCCTTAAAGGGCCATTTAAACTTTATCCATGCAAAAAGAGATCAGATCAGATCTAAATACAGAACCTGAAACAACCTTATAATTATGCATGTACAAAACTGTATAGAACACACAGCTTATTTTCGTTCTGTGACAGATATTTTCTCTGTCTAAAAGTAAACTTACAGGTTATCTTTCTTTGCCTGGAGGTATAAAAAAGCCCCGAAAAACATTAACTGGGGTGAATAAACCTAAATAAAATGAATAAGCTTTCATTTATTTATGGTTAGTTTAGATTGCCATTGCTGATGTTTTGGTTTGCGGTGGCCGATAATAGGGGTACTTGCACTAGATGTTTTAGCAGCGGGCTGTCTGATAGAACTATTTTACCTCCTCGCGGAATGTTGCTAAACAAACAGATCATATTTTTCCATCTTGTTTATCCCAAAATCTATCAATAAATGCTGATAGCGGAACTGCGGTATAATTGCAATAATACACTCGAGGGTCGTGCTATATCGTAAGATATTGGCACTGGTGTACTGATCTACGGCCGCAGCACACCAGTGCCAATATCTCACTATATAGCTCTCCCTCTCTCCCCAAACTAGATTGCGTAAGCACATGGGAACGCAAGTATGTGCCACTCAAACTCTGCATGTTTAAATAGATGGCCGTTTTATCTGCACACGCGCAGCCATACATATCTCCCACATATGGTGTGTAAAATGAAAAACACTAAATTAAAACAAAACTAAAGAGAGGGTTACGATTAAACTCTGGGTTACACTGATAATAAATAAAGTAGTATTTTGTTTTGTTTAAATGACCTTCTTACAAACGTATATTTATGGTTAACATTAACTTACCTCATTCTAGGTAATTTGTGCTACATTAACGTTACTTCAAGCCAGTTAAAAGTGATCTCACTCTTTGACCTCAAGTCAACTTAATTGTAATAATGCATTTAATAAACATAACTCAAGATTTTAAAATATATGTTTTTAGCGTAGTTAAGTAAGGTTTTTTTGGAGCACTGCTTGAGGTGTTTGTGCTGATATGAAAAAAGATGCTGCACCATATGCAATGTGCACATTGTAACAGTACACACTTGGGTGTGTAGTGCGCCAAGTAACCCAGTCAGTTTTACACACAAAAGGATAAAAAAAAAAAAAAAACAACCCAGTATAACCGGTTGGTTCATTTATTTTTACCCTGGCAGTTTTTAGATAGCTCTAGGTTGAAGGTTTGCCTAGTCTAAACACTGTACATTGATTGGTATACTATCCTTTATTTGATTTCTGCTTTGTCTCAGAAAAAAATATTGATTTACACAAAGTAATCAGTGAACTTTTTGGTCCACAGTTTGCATATGTCTCTCACCCACTGTACCAGCGCTCTCCTGCTGTCCAGTGCAGCACAGACGATGAGGACGCAGGGGCACGCAGTCCACCCTTTGAGGTGTCTGAGGGAGAAGAGGACCATGGCGCACACCTTGCTAGCGCGTCTACTAGCATCCCAGGTGAGGGGAAAATTCAAGGCTTAAAAGCCTTTTCACTGTGAGTCACCTTCAACTTTTTTACATATCATAAACTTGAATGCAAAACAAGGTAAACCACAGGGCTGTTTCCCAAAACTATTGTGAACTATTGTCCTGTTGCATTATCATAACAGGAACAGTTGAGACTTAATGTTTAAGCCTGGCTTAACTCTTACTGCTCCAGGGTTGCTGTATCATGGTTGACCATTGTGCTCTGTTCTCTGTACCATCTTCATAATAAGATGCCATTACACACAAAAAAGTATTTTACAATGTTTGATAACTGACAGTGAAATGTTAAGACTATGGTGAAATACAGTAGATCTTATCAGCTAATATTACAGCAGTTTGAAAAAAGATTTTGTAGCATAGATGTTGATTCCTACTAAATTTCTCCTGAAAGAGAAAAAAAATCATGTTACAAATAATGGCCTGACCCTACGTGCTAAAGCTGAAAACGTAAGAGCAAGCTGTTCATACCGTACCTTGGTCCTTGCATAACTCCATTTAATCACATAACAGACAGCCCAGGGGAGGTCAGGAAGAACCTGACTCATACATAGCAGTAATGGCAGTGGCACACTGATGGCAGTGTGGGAGATTTGAAGGTGTTTCAGGGTTTTTTTAACCATAAATATCACGGGAGTTAAATGAAAGAACATAGAAAGGTAATTTATAATAAATTTCCCAACAAATGATTCTCTAAAGGTCACTAAAACTAAATAATGCATTAGTTTTGACATCACATTGACATCACGTTGACATCATGTCCCAAGACACGTAAGCTTTAAATGTTTCTCTTGATCACATGGGTTATAATGAACCTCGGCTATTGTCTTCAGTTGGTTTGTGTTTAAATGGAATTTACACACTTTTCATGTGTTGGTCATACACAAAAAGGGTCAATTTATGTCATAGTCATAGATTTATGTGTATAGCAACCAATTAGCTATTTGTAACAGTGATACTTATGTGATATGTATCAGACTATCAGTGATTTATTGACATATCAGCCAGCTCTTAAGCAGAAATAAATACATCTAAAACTCTAATGAATCCTTCCATGTCTTTCAGACACAGAATTGTACAAGTCTTTTTTTTTTTATTTTGGTCCTGCAGGCAGCAAAAGAAAAATGCGTCTCTATCAGTTCCTTCTGGAGCTGCTCAGAGACGGGGATATGAAAAACTGCATTTGGTGGGTGGACAGAGAGAGAGGTACCTTTCAGTTCTCCTCCAAACACAAAGAATTGCTGGCCAGCCGTTGGGGCCTGCAGAAGGGCAACCGCAAAACAATGACCTATCAGAAGATGGCTAGGGCCCTGCGCAACTACGGCAAGACAGGGGAGGTCAAAAAAGTCAAGAAGAAACTTACATACCAGTTCAGTAGCGAGGTGCTGAGGAGGATGTCAGCAGAGAAAAAATATCACTGAGAGTGGATTCCCACTGGTCTTGGCTGCATGACGAACACGGAGACAGACTATTTTCTACCCTCTTTGATTAATACTGCTTCCACAGTAATAACCCAGAAGAACATATACACATTTTATTTATATTTTTAAATAACAATGTATAAATTCCAAAAGTAAAGGCCTTTGGTTTGCTGACATTTGAAATGGAAGAAGGAATCTTATTTCAATAAAAGTATATGAAAATATATAAAACCATTAATGTCACTGTACAAATTAATTACTACTTTTCTGATTTTTGTTTTTTAAACAAAGTGTGTGTACACAGATTTTAATTCTAAACCATAAAATTTGATACATTTTCAGTTACTTCACTTTGAGGTGTTTTAAGTGTTATTCAAGTCAAAACATACAGTACATCCACTTAAGAGAGGGTGAATAAGAGGACGTTTATCACACTTGACAAACGTCACTTCCCATTTTCCCAGAAAATCCCAGTCCTCTAGAGCAGGTTCCTTGAGGAATAGCGCAACACACATTCATTACTGTTAAAAAAATGAGGTAGCGGAGCAAGCACATTATAAGAAGCTATTGTAAGAAGCTGAAATACTTGAACCACAAGCGGGTTTGTGTATGTACCAAAAATACTAAAATTATACATACATTACGATCCAAGTTGAGGCAATCTTGAGCATTCACCAAAGCACACGCAAAAAATAGAATTCTTTTTATAATATATGAAAAATTGTTAACAAATTGTTTGCAATCCACCAAGACTGTGAGTAAAACTTGATGGATCAGGCGTAGTCACTTTTCTGTACATTCCTACAAGGAATGTGGAACAAGAAGGTGATTAGGAGATCTATCCAAGTCTTCCTTGTTCAGCTGATATTTCTTAATAGTTAAATGTCTCTGCTTTAGGTTGAAGCCACAGTACTGTTTAGTCCTGAGCAGAAGATACAGAGAGATATCTGAATCTTGCTGAAGCTGCATTATTAGTTGTTGGCTACATCTGCCTGTCTCGGCCAGTTTTCTTCTTCAATGCCACAGTCATACTCCTCCTCTGAGGTCTCTTTAGGGGAAGTTCTGCACACATACACACACAGAATAAAAAATAATTACCTTGCAGCTATGTTAAGTCTTTCTAGAAATATTCTTCAATATACTGAGAGTACTTAACGACAACATTTATGCACAAAAAAAAAAAAAACTAACTAGTCAACACGGTCTCTGCTGTATCTAAAATGATACTACACAAACATTATGTAATTTAACAATACCTTATACAGTAATGTACCTTCTACAGCAAAAGGATATTGATTTATTTTTTTTAGTACCTTATCGTCACTCTGATATAATGTCAGGAAAATATAAACATTAAGCACACTTAAATTAGATTTACCTAATATAGCGTGGTTCGGTTTTGCCCAAAATCACATCCTTATCCAGCTCCACAGACACTATATCTGACTGGGGCACCTCAAACATGGGCTCCAACAGTAACTTCTCCTAATGAGCACAACATGGTACAGTCATTACACTGACTAAATACAGCTGGAAGAAAAGAAGAAGCAGATCATGTTTGTGTGGTGTGTACCATGATGGATCGGAGGCCTCTGGCTCCAGTCTTTCTCTCAAGAGCCAGCCTGGCAATAGCCCTGAGTGCATCTGGGGTCACATTCAGCTTGCACTGAAACACAGGGCAGCGGGTGTCACAGCTTAAATAACAGACCACGGAAATTACGAGATGTTTGACTGGTGGTTAAATATAAATCTAGGTCTAGTATAGTATAGTACATATTTATGCATACATAACATATTATGGTAAGGTTATGGCATATATGCTCACCAACCATGTTAGTACACTAGTTAGTACACTGTACACTATTACAATTAATTCTCACCTTATCCATGCTGAAGAGGGCCTGGTACTGAGGCACCACAGCGTTCCGGGGCTCGGTGAGAATGCGCACTAATGTTTGCTCGTCTAGGCTGTGTAAAGGCACTATGATTGGCAGGCGACCTACAAATTCAGGAATCATGCCAAACTCGATGAGGTCACGTGCCTCTACATGTCTCAAGAGCTGATCTTTCTCCTCCATCTCAGCCACCACATCCAGCTCACTGCCTGAGCTATTGGCCAGATCAGCTGCTGCTGCTGCACGACGTCCTTTCCCCATGTTAGAGGGAGAGCCAAATCCAAGGTACTGCACACAAATTCACAAACGAGGGTCAGGAAAAGGGCACTATTGTGGTAGTTTACTGCTACACAGTGCTGACCTTATGTCTGCCTTCCCCACCTTCTCATTCTTCCTGCGGCTAATGACTCGATCCAGCCCATTGAATGCTCCTGATGCCACAAACAGGATGTTGGTTGTGTCCACCTGCACAGTTTCTCCTCGCAGCTTCCTGCTGTTCTTTTCTGGAACATTCACAATAGTGCCCTCTAGGAGTTTTAACAAACCCTGAACACAAGAAACAGCATCATGTTAAGGTCAGGATTAATAGCGATGCATATGCAAGGATTAACAAGGATACATGCATGCTACAGATTTATCAGCATTATGTAATTAAAAGTGTATATTATTGCATGTAATCTGTGTCTGGTTACATACACAAAAAGGAAACATGGCACATAAATTGTACCTAGTCAATAAAGACAGAGTTGCAGCTTATCTGACTGACACTGTTTTGCCAGCTAATGACCATACACTTCAACATAGCCATGGGTTATTTAGCCTAAATACAATATGCTTTGCTATGTTATTACAACTGTGGAACAATATCCTCCTGGACTGGTGAAAAGGATAGCTTTAGAAGCATAGTAATCCATTTACAGCCATTAGCTTCAGCTGGATCCAAGGACTTAAAAGCCTGGCTTACACATAATAACACTGGAATAGAAGTGTACAGCACTTTATGGTTGGATTAGTACCATATTATTCATCATGGTTCTGGGCATTTCAGTTACAGGAACTCAAATTCCCTAAACATACAACTACACATACAAAACATACAAAACAGTTTCTTTCCCTCTGCTTCTGTGCCCTTGTACTGTATATTACACAAATGACTACATAAATATTACATGGGCAACTGTGTAAATAAAAACCCCAAAGAGTAACTACAGCAGTACGTAAAGTAGACCAAATGTTTCAAATTACACACCTGCTGAACGCCTTCTCCACCAACATCTCTTAGCTGATGTATTCCTGGAACACTGCCAATCTTATCCACCTCATCCAGAAACACTATTCCTGTGGGGCCAGTATGAGAGTATGTGAGATAGTGTGAAAGTGAGAGGGTGGTGTTCAGAGTAAGACCAATAGGACACAGTCCAAAGTCCTCTGCCATATTTATGTAAAGACAAACCTGTTTATGGTGTATAAAATAAAATTACATGAAAAGATAATGAGGAATAAATTTAAAATTTAAAATAGATGTAAGCTATGTCACTTCTACCTGTTTCTGACAGTGTATTATCTTTAATGATATAGCCACATTGCCATTTATCCAATTAAGTTGTTCACCCTACACCATGTAACTTTTCAATTTTTATCACTTTATTTTCTCCTTGACGTCATGTCAGGTTAGGTCAAGTAGTTTTTATAGTCATTTTAATCATAAACCATGAGTACTGTACACGTTGTGAAAAACACATTGTGAAATAAAACAGTGTTCCTCCAGGATCAAGGTGCTACATAAAACAACTTACATACACAAGAAGACTACATCACAACACCAGTACAATAAATACTACAGAGGGGAGACAGTGCAGCTTTGTCCAGCTCACAGTCCAGTCACAGTGCAATATACTGTATTCATATTATTTGGGAACAGAACTGTAAATATAGCAAACTAGTGTAAAAAGTGAACAAATGTAGTATGAATACTACATACTACACACCACACACTTCAATTTTGATATGGTTCTGGTTAAATACACCCACCTTCCTGAGCTTTCTCTACAGAGTAGTTGGCATCTTGCAGCAGCTTTGCAATGACTGACTCAATATCCTCACCTACGTAGCCTGCCTGGGTCAGCGTGGTACAGTCACAGATGGCAAAAGGAACATCTAAACATCGAGCCAGGGTCTGCGCTAAAAATGTTTTACCTGGAGAGCAGATCAGTCATATTTCACGTAAAAAAAAAAAAAAATCTGACTACATTCTATACAATTTTCTCAGTTAATTTTGTACAGCAACCTGTTCACACTGCATCACATGGTTTACATTCAAATTAATACTCTTTGTGGTTACATTAACCTTAAAGTCGATATAGCTATTTATAATAGTGTATAAGGTGTATAAAAGGTCACTTTCTATTCTACACTATTCTCACATTCTAATAGTCATTATTGTTATATATGCTTTTTGGGGAATGTTTCTTGGACAGTGTGTAATCAGTAACTAAAAATCTCAACACAAATTGACTCTCAAATGTCTTTGCAAATATGCAGTCTTCCATGAGTTCCAAAGTTTATTGCATCTGCATGGTCAGAACATGCAATACTGTACTAAAATGATCAGGAAGTAGTGAACCAGCTTGATGGAGTAAGCCTAGGATTAGAGCAGAGTGGAGGAAGGATCTTTGGTTAGAGAACATGTAATAATAGATGAAAGGTACATAGACTCCTTCAGTGGTGAAATCTAAATGGCCTTCTGCCAGCATTGATTAAAGGCACCTCTGAGAACACTAGGTGCTCTAAGCTAAAGAAGGCTCCTGTAAGAAATTGTCTGCTCCACACCTGATCCAGTAGGGCCTAGCAGCACAATGTTACTCTTCTCCAGTTTGATGTCAGCATGGGTAGAATCCAGCACCTCGCCACCCCTTTTCTCCAGCACAGCTTGTTGAGTGGCTTGCTGTTGAACAGACGCACCAAGAGCATTGCCATGTTGGCTGATCCCAGAGATCTGAAGCAGCTCTGTTAATAAAAATAAGCCAGTGTGCTAAATATCAGTTTTAGAGAGCAGCTGAGCAAAAATGCGAAAAACAGGATAATGGAAGTGTCATTGTGTCTGTTAACTGTAGTAGTTTTTCCTCACAAATAAATTAACTTAAAATAGATAAGCATAGAAGGTACATTTCTGCAAGGCCTTTGTCCACTTTGCTATGAGTAGACAGACGCCTGCATGTGTCACATTTTTCCAGTTAAACTGTACAAACACAAACAAAAATCTTTTTTTTCTCATGCACAAGAAAAGGCACTTACTTGTAAACCTGTATTCATCTTCCCGTCTTCTGAGCTCTAGCTCTACAGGCAAAAAAAATAATAAAAAAAATGACTAAGGCTACTGTGACATCTACTGGAAAGTAAAGTCTGTTACACTGTGGGTGGATACACCGAGCAAACAGTAAAAGACAGAAACTATAGAAACTGACAAGCTGACATCAACTCAATGGTCTGAAGTCAACAGAATGAGCTATATCAGCTGTTGCATCATTCTACTGTCTATTTACTGTTCACCTAATGTATTCTAAAATAAATAAACAAAATGAATAATGTTATATTTAATAAAATAAAGTGATTGATTAAGCTACAGAACTAACCCTGGGGGGTGAGAGAGATCTGCTTCTCTATCCCCGCTTGCTGTCTGCCTGATGCGGGATGGTTGTTGTAGATCCGTTTGTAGTGGTTATACACTGCAACTGACAGCACCTTCTTTGCATATGGCTGTCCAACAACATAGTTATCGAGGTAGGCATAGATCTGCAGTGAAACAACAGAAAAGCAAACTTTTTATCCATACTGGTCTCTAGTTCACGCTAATGTCACATTAAACTTGCTTACAGCTTTATTTAATTTAAGTTAAATCAGAAATGTAGCAGATTTGATATTTTTTATAATTTAGGTCGTACCTTTTTAGGGGGTGGAGGAGGTTTCTGAGCAAATGCCAGTTTTACATCTTCGGCAGCAGATTCTGCCTCCTTGTTCAGTCCCTTCTTAGAGTCGCTTTCAGAAAGCACCACAAAGAAGTGATGACATTTTTCACATTTCACAAAACGTGTGAATGCTGGAGAGGGTAAAAAGTTCACAAGAAATTATCTGGTGTTTTTATATACAATGAGAATAGGTTTTTTTTATTTATAGATAAATAAAATCCTCTAAAAATAAAACTTACACACAAACGTCTCCACATGTGTGCATGTTTCTCCACATTTGGGGCAACGTAACTGACTTCCTCCTTGCCCTGAACTGCCTGATCCCACAGATCTCTTCCCCGTTGTACCTGCTGCACTCCTCTGTTCAGATAAAATACATTCATAACCATCTAAGCTGCACATCTGACCTTTACTTCCTGAGATATGTAACGTTTGTGCATTTTTCCTGTACATTTGGAAACCATGGAGTCAGGAAGAAAAAATAAAATTGGAAAACACTTGGAAATGTATATGCAAATCTATAAGCCTGGAAATCTATGTCATTAATACTGAGCTGGAACAACAACAAAAAAAATTTACCGTTCCCACATTACGGGAGCCGTCTTTTGGAGGATTCTCCTTTGAGGTGAAACACACAGCAGACTCAGAAAACAATCTAACTTTCACTGCAGGAGGTAGATGGGCTTCATGAGTCGCTGGCCTACTGATTGCATAGAACTTAATGTGTGAGCGTGAAAACCCTGCAAGCACAGACAAGTGAGGCATTAACAATCCAAATTCCAAATGCCAAGAGAAACCAACAGACATGTCCAGCACCTCAGACAAACAAAAAAGATAAATATTATACAATTAAGAGGAGCATGTGAAATTTATTGGCGATTCATTAGAAAGTGTGAAGATGATGACTGATGCAGTATTAGAAAATATCATTTAAATGCTAGTTTTTAAAACAAGCCAAGGGAGATATGCTGAGGCCTTTTTAGAAAACGGACTTAAAACATTAACATAGTGAACTGACAATATGATGATAGAACAGCAGAATTGCGTTGAACTTAAAACCCATTCAAATTAATTTTCATGTGGGTTCAAATTCTATTTTATATGGAGACAATATAAAACATAGACAAAAAAAAAACAGCTTGTGAGAGAAGTGATTAACGTTTAAGGTAAGTACTCTCCTGACCACTATACAGTGGAATTCACCTCTGCATCCCTGCAGTGAAACACACACATGTACACACATGGACACTAGGGGGCAGTGAGCACACATGACCAGAGAGGTGGGTAGCCTCTTGTGTGCGGCAGCCGTGGAGCAGGTGGGGGTTAGGTGCCTTGCTCAATTTGAGTCTTGTCAGTTACAGGGATCGAACCTGGGACCTTCTGGCCCCAAGGCATGTTCCTTAACCACAAGCCTACAGCTGCCCCCAGTACACTCTCTGCACACAGACAGAGAGACAGACACACACAGATACAAGGAAAGAGAGACACAGACACACACAGAGAGAGAGACACACAGAGCAAGAAACACACACACAGAGAGACAGACACACACACAGGGAGACAGACACACACACAGGGAGACAGACACACACACAGGGAGACAGACACACACACAGAGACACAGACCACACACAGAGACACACAGAACACACCCAGAGACTGACACAGAGAGACACAGACACACACAGAGAGAGAGAGAGAGAGAGAGAGAGAGAGAGAGAGAGAGAGAGAGAGACGCACACACAGGAAGACACTCACACAGAGAGACACCGTCAGACACACAGAGAGACAGACAGACACACAGACAGACACACAGAGAGAGACAGTGAGCCACACTCATATCATTATAAAGCTCTGCAATACCAAGAGTTGATCAAATACACCAGTCCCCTCATCCAACTGGTCCTGAGTCACTGCTCCACCACACACACCAACACACCACCCACACACACACAC
>JAOVVF010000010.1:10657716-10669606 GCA_028565595.1 Duopalatinus emarginatus | reverse complement strand
AGCAGAACTATGTTCTGAGTTCTTGAATCCTGATTTACCTTTACTAGTTTCAGATACTCCAAGAATTTAACTAAGCAGTCGCTCTGGATGAGGGCGTCTGCCAAATGCCGTAAATGTAAATGTAAATGTAAACTGTGTGAGAATTCTAGAAAATCAATAAGCCAGTAACCGTACCAGAGCCAACAGCTGTAAATTACCGAGAACATGCTTTTAAACCTGTATCTGCATGACACAGTTACCACAAGATTAGCCGAACTGCTTCAATGAGTAGGTACACAGGTGTTGAGTGTATGTTAACATGAATTGAGTGTATGTAAATTATACACATTGGGTTTCATAGTTTGTCTCATAAATAAATTCTCATTAAATTTATTGTATGTTTTTTTCAGTTGGATTTATAATTCTCATTGTGTATTTTAATAAAGACTTATGGTTGAAATCTGACTTTACTTTAAATAGTATATACATTTACTTCTTAGTAGTATTTATTTAATGAAACTATATCTATATCTATATATATAGATATCTATATATATATATATATATATAGATATCTTTATATTGTTTTATTAAATAAATAGTTTTCTTGTGGAAAATGTAGTCACCAAGTACTCAGCCTATTTAAGATCTTTTAAAAAAAGCTCCATTAAGATGGACAATTCTTCAGTGAATTAAAACATGAAATGGTTTTATGTTCAATACTTTTCTGTTTTTGTGTTTGCAATTCAACTTTTTAATTTTCCCCACAATGCACATAATGAAACGTTTTCCTTCCTGTGTCCAGACATGCCTGGGCATGTAGCAGAGTGGAAATGATTAGGTTTGGGCATACATGGGCATGCCCTGGCAGTATAGATACTGACAGGACTTGTGTAGACAAGGTATAAACACATTCACACATTCACAGACACCACTGCAGATTGATTATGTTGTTATTGGTTTGTTTTCATATTCTTCATAGCTTATGCATAGTTTAGGAGTATGTTAGTAAGTTTTATAGTGGGTACTGTATAGCTTATTTCTGGCAGTATCCTAGCTTCAAGTACTTTAAAATCTGGTCTGCACTAGCTTTGGATATTCTATTAATGTTAAGTTAATGACTAGGCACTTTTGTAAGTCATTCTGTATAATAATTAATAATGAAGGGATAAAATTTCTAAAAAACTATAAATGTATAACCCTTTTCATTATTTTCTGTAAAGCTGCTTTGGGACAATGTCCATTGTTAAAAGTGCTATGTAAATAAAATTGAATTAAATTAAATTGAATAATAGCATCTGCTAAATGCCATAAATGTAAATGTAATGTTGATGTGCCTGCTCAGTGAATGTAGGTTTGTGTGTACTTACAATAAAGCTGTTAAAGGGAAGGAATTTCTATATAAAAGAAATGTCACACCTATGTCAGAACAGCTACAATGCATGTTAAATTTGCAAGCATATACTTACATCTCAGAGAAAGCATGTTTAGAAAGCAACTATTTAGAAAGTCTAAAAACTTTCTCACTTTAAACCTGGGATCACATATGTGCTGTCACTTATAGAGCCTGGCTCAGAGAGACTGAGAGCAGGGGGATCAGATCACATACTGTTTATTCTGTCTGACCACTGACTTTCTGCTTAGAACAAAAAAATTACTGAATATCCCAAGTTGCATTTAGTAATGAGGTTAATGGTAAGGTCTACATGTTAAATATGGCTGCCAGTATCGAGGCCACCAGACTCGAGACATTGAGCATAAAGGTCACAGATGAAAATGTCAGTACGCACATGGCTAAACTAGAAAAAGACACTGATCTAGTTTACTTGCATGCATTAAGTCACATCATACAAGAACTAGTTCGGGGGTTTGTCAAAAACAAACACAGAGTTACTGGGTTAGTATTGACAAAAAAAGCTTCCCAAATAGTACAAACATTTAAAAACTGCTGGGTTGAACATGGCCCACAACAGTGGCATCTTTTTATTGGTTCATCTACCATCTTTCAGGACCTACTGGCTATGCATTACACATGAAAGAGCAGTATATGAATATGGAGGTGAAACATACAGTACAACATCAGTGTGAAAGCAGTGGCGCTGGAGCTAGGAATGCATACAGCATGTATTGTTTTATTTGTAAATGTCACAGCCATGCTAAAAATCTCATTACATTTAGGACTTTTACCAAGTTTAATTCCACAAAACCAGGGCACATAAAGCATTTGTCAACTTTATTTTTGACTCCTTGGGCTAGAGGTAATAATTTGTATATGCATGGATTTAAATCCATCTATTGCAGGGTGTTCAAAGAGCTGTAAACAGATCTGAAGAGGCATGTACATTTTATGAGCATGTACAGATTTTTTTTTTATTATTTGAATTTTACATTTGGACTTCTTTTTTGCACATTGTGGTGCAGTCAGGGAGGAACACTGTGAAACAGTTCAGCAAAGCATTGCGACAATAAAATAAACTATAAAGTACTGGGAAAACAGGTATTCATCAGTGTTGGAAATTGTTGTTTAAGGCCACTTTAAACAAGGAACATTAAACTCCTTAAAGTATATGTGAAAATCAGCTACAAATCATCAGTTTGGGTTTCTTCAAATTCCTACATAATACAAACAATCTAAAATTATATTGGTGTTCAGTTAAATATGCTCCATCAGGATTGTCAAACACTGTGTCAGTTGTTTAGGTATTCCTCTAGTAAATGACTGTAGTACTGCACTACAGAGGTGTATTCATTCACTCCACACCACTAAAAATATTCTAGCTCTAAAATTAAGCTATAATGTTTTCTGTGGCCTTCACAATCTTGCAAATAGTTTTATGCCTCATAAAAGCCATATATTCATTTGGGGCAGTCATAGGTTTGTGGATAAGGAATCAGCCTTGGGACAAGAAGGTCCAGGTTCGAGCTTTACAAACAATGATTGAAGTGCCCTTGAGCCATGGACCTAACCCCCAACTGCTCCTGGGTGCTGTGGATAGGGGCTGCCCACTGCTCTGGGTACATGTGCTCACTGCCCCCTAATGTGTGTTCACTAGAGTGTATGTGTGTTTTACTGCACAGATGGGTCAAATGTGGAGATCAATTCCACAACACAGTGATCAAAAGAGAGGTTCACTATTATTAGGTCTATTCAGCAACTATCCACTTGTATGAAATTCTTGCAATTGAGCCGACAACTACACATAAAAGAGAACATCATTTATGACAAAAATAAAAATAACATATTTTTTCGTACACACATTGGCATGCACATTCATATTAAAATAAGAAATACATTTTGCAGAGCTTTAAACTCTCAGTCTTTGGCTTATTGTCCAGTTCTTTCACGAGTGGCTACAATCCTTATGCAAAATAATCTGTGCCAAAAGTGCAAGCAAATCTGCACACTCTTTAAAAATTTATTGTCAAAATAAAGCTGACAGCACATTAGACTGCACACTTTCATGAAGATATGTACGGAAGTGCATAAATATGATTTTACAATTATTATAGCATATTTATATTACTGTATTATTATATGATTATAGTATGATTCTATAATTCTACAGCATATATGACATGAGAGAAGGTGAGAGAAAACTAACACTCTGTTGCACCTTATAGATTACAGTAACATGGACTGTTAGTTCCATTATAGTCCAGAATGGAATCACTAAACTGCTACCAGGCTTGAGGATCATTCATGTGATTGCACAAGTTATTCATGGCATAAAGGTTTCATGCCATTGCAACCATTCTGTACCACTGTCACAATTCTTCAGCACCCTTATCTACAAGAGTTTAAATACAATTCCAATGTAGGTAATATCATGTATATGTAAATGACATCTTAAATGTTTAAAACAAACATTATGAAATTCACTGCAAAATATTTCAATGGGCCTCATTCACCAACAATTTGTAGAAATTTCCTCTGAAAGCCCTCTTTTAGTATGATTCTGACCTTTACCATTCTGACTGTTTTCTTTGGGATTTGGTTTGGTGTTTAATATAATCTTACATAAGCAATTCAGTGGTTTAAAAACAAATTTTTCAAGAACAAATCTGAGAAAGAATTATTGGTGAATGAGGCCCAATGTGGAACAAACTAGAACAAAGCTATTTAAAAACAAGTATAAAAAGAGCTTTTCCTTAATTGTGCAACATTTCTAGTATAGTAAACACACACATGGATCCCTTTTTCATTTCCATTGAAATTACACAAATTCACGGTAAGTGAATAATAAAGTGGTGATAGTTTACACTAGTGTCAAGTTTGGCATATGTGTGACTAAAGATAAAGTTCAGCCATGGGCCTGTTTGTTTTTTTCTTGCATTTTGCTTGCAATCTGCTGTCTCAGCTCACAATGTCTGTTCAGATCCCTTACTTCCTGAGACAGGGTTCTACTCCACATCATCAACACAGCATCCTCATCTGTCACACACAGACAGGGAATAAGGGAAGAAAAGGTGGAAATAATGGTAACTAAATCCCACATTGATGTTCCTACCTGGCTGAGACTTGATTTTCCCTTGAGACGTGTGAACACCTCTTCCCAACATCAGAATTACACTTTCGTGGCCTTGTGTTTCTGAGACAGTTAAGGAAGTAATGCAGTATTAGTGAATATTAGTAAGTTTAAGTGACAGTATAGCATATTAACCGTCAAATATAGGAAGAAGAAAAAGTACCAATTGGAACAGAGGCCATAGTGCGCACTGAACAGCATCCAGAGCTGATAACCTGCAGTAGCTGATGTGTAGACAGATCTACCAGCAGGATTTGTCCAGAGCCAGTGCCTATCCACAGCATGTTATTATTCTGTACCAACAGAGCCTTCACACGAGCACACAAGAGCTCCATTTCTTTGGAACCGTCCACACTCACAGCTCTGACCTTCCTGTTAGGTACACAATACAATCTGAACAGCAATAACTACTCAGAATCCTAATCCTCAGAATGGTGATTGTGATTACTATGCTGAAGATACTTCCGTACAGACAGACAGATTGATTACTATGAACCATGTGTTTTTGCATGTGCATGCAGTCTCACCTGAGTAACTGAACACAGTCAATGAAGTCAATCATCTTGCCACTCTTCTTATCCCATACTTCTACACAGTGTCCTCCATTTTTGCTCAGATACACATACTTCTCAACAACTAGCCTAGAGATACAGGCTTCACTGCTGGCCAGATTGTGCTGACTGTTCAAGTAATGCAAAGTAATAACAACATGAAGTAGCTGCCTTTTAGATCCATAAGGAAATAAATAGTGTAAGAAATGTACATTTATCATGCAGGCTGTAAGGGTAACTAACCGATAAAATGTGGACCTGGTATCTATGCTCTTAGAGATGTCATAGTCCACAGTTAGAGAGAGCACCCTGGTGCCACAGCCAGCCCACAAAGTGGTACGGTCCTGATAGTGGCCAGATGGAGCCAGACACATGAGGGGTGTATTCACATTCCCAACCTGCACAAGCTTAACTGGAGCACCATCAGCACACTGGGTTGTAAAACACCAGAAAATGCATTAAAAATAATTACTTTGAAATCATCACACACACATATCGTTAACAGGAGAATGGAAGAATGTTAGCTTTAGGTAAAACAGAATACCTTTATAACCGAATCTTCATAAATCACAAGCATTCCATCTGCTGTTCCCACTAACAGGTAGTTCTTTAAGCAGCTGATAAGAAAAACAAAATATTCTATATACTTGTTTTGGATAATTTGAAATTCAACAATTCAGATGTTTGCTTTGTCTGCTGATGATTTAACAGTTCCACTTAGAAGTAGACGTGACATACCTACACAGTATTTATAACATTTCAACACCTTATTAGGGTTACGGTAACAAATAAGCTATGGTTTACGATTAGGATTACTATTAAGGGTTGGAGTTAGGGTTATGGTTAGACTTAGGGTGAGTTCAACAAGATCAATACAATTGTTTAACTGCTTGCTAAATATTTGCATATACATTGTTAAACATTTGTATAGCATAGGTTGCTGTTGAAACAGAAAATATGAATTTCATTTTATCCCAAACCCTGCCCATGACCGTTGATGTAATCCCGCACCTGCGTTGAGAAGGTGTGTGGAAGAACAGTGAGGTCACTGCATCCCTTGTCCTCTGTAAATAATGTAAACTTGTAGTGTTTCTTGTGTCCATAACCACCAGTGAGCCACTCTGCGTTCCTGCAACTAACCACTCATGGACCTCACCGGGCACTCCGACAGTCACCAGGCAGAGGACGGGGCTCTGGTCAATCTCCTAAAATTCACATACAACCATTGTTAAATAAGACTCAGTAAGCAAATCCTTCTATTCTGTTATATTTTTATATATTAGCCTTACATAGAATGTAACTTAATAGACACTAAAATGGTGTTAGAAGGATCATAGCTGTATTTTAACTATGTTACTGATCCTCATTACCTGTTTGGACCATTTCTCTGTTTCTGTGTCCAGACACGTTACAAAGCCAAGCTTCTGGGTGTTACTGCCACCTCCCATCCACACTTGAGCCCCAGCACCATCATTTATACTTCCACCCAAACTTCCATTGTTACAAGAGACGGTGAAACACTCACAGGACAGGCCAGGAAGAGTCAGCTCACTAATCAGACACAGCATCTTTCCTGAGTTCAAACAGTCAAATACCTATAAAGAAAAAAAAGACAGGCACAAATAAGTGAGATATACACTTAGAACATAAGTAATGTACGATCTCCAGTGGATTACCTGTGTAGATGTCGGTCTGCTTTCTGGGTTCTCTCTCAGACACGCCTTCATCAGGTTCTGAAACCCTGCCCAAGGTGAACATTTGTAGTGTTTTACTGGGTCTAAAAGAACAGTAACAAAGACAATTATACTATTGTCAAGCAGGGATGTTCTACAGTTTTTATACAGAACAAAGACCTTGAAATTAAAAAAAGAAAACCAAACAGACATGATTGAGTCATCTGCTACAGTCTAGTGTCTGTCATTACCCAGTAGCTTTCCCTGCACAGCTATTTCATCAAACTCGCTGGGAAACTTCAGACCATCTGATATTCTCTCTCCGCAGGTCATAAGATCATATAGCAGCAGACCAAACGAATAAATATCCGCCTGAACGTTATAGATCACATTGCCACGTGCAACCTCTGGTGCTCTGAACCCTAAAGGAACCACAGAGTAATAAATTCAGCACTAACCAAAGAACAGGACAGCAGAAACAATGTTATTATTTCTGCTCTGATGTGATGAAAAAAAAGCAGTGAAAATGTACTATATATATATATATATATATATAGTTATCTGTCCAGTTTAAATGTAAATGTTTTATACAGCATATTGAGGCTGGTAAAATGTTAAATATAGCTGGCCCAGTTGTTTTGTCCTCTTATTTTACTCATGTAAAGTGGTACCTGGAGTTCCTTCAGAGCTCCTGACTCCCATACTGCAGCAGTACTGAGCGATGCCATAGTCAGTAAGTTTAGCTATCATCTCTGAGTCAGTCTTAAGATTGAACAGGAGCACATTGTGAGGCTTCAGGTCCCGGTAGATTATCATTGAAGAGTGCAAATATCTGGATCGGAAACAGAGACAGACTTTAAATTTAACAGTATTAGGATAAATCTCCCTAACTGCAGTGATCAGTGCATCCTTTACTGTAGACATCTGGGTGTGTGCTGCATGCCTACCTGAGACCATCAGCCACCTGTAGTGCGATCCTGTGCTGCAGTTTGCGATTCAGGCTGCCGTTCTCATGTTCAAACAGCGAGTCGAGAGAACCGCATGGAGCCAGTTCCATTACCAGAACATGGGGGGAGCTTCCTGCAGCTAGTAAATCAACAAGACTGGGATGGCGCAGTCTGCCTAATACAGCCAACTCCTGCAAAATCAGCGCACCACTTATAATTAGTAATTAGTAAAAAGACATAGACAGACAGACAGAGAGATAGATATAGACAATGGACTCATGCTTTAAGAACCTCTGTGGATCCCTGGACCCCACTTTACAAGCCATGAAGCTATCAGACAGCTTTAGTGTTGTCATTTTTGTCATTGGTTGGTGAAAAATAAATTGGAACATTATTTTCTGTTTTGGACAGCGCTACAGATGAATTATTATTGCAAAGCAATTAGTCAAAAGATTACCTGTCTTACTAATCTATGGACATAAAGCTCAGATGCATGGTTGTTGAAAATCTTCACAGCAACATCTTCGTTTCTGTATATTGCTCTGTACACTGAGCCAAAGCCTCCATTTCCTGTAGTCAAAACGGCAGACCAATAGAATGAATAACCTTTTCTAGCTGTGATCGAAACAAATCTCACTAATGACATTGGTTCAAAAATATAAATGACTATCCCTAAATGACCAAATACTGCTAATGACTTCCTTATTAAACTGGTGTTTACTGACCAAGCAGGAACTCTTTGGAAAGATCAATTTCTAGCTCCTCAGGGTCCAACATGATACTAGCTGGCTGGTCACTCAGCATGAGGTCGGGGCAGATCTGGTAGGCAGAGATTTTAAAGCGAGGATCCTCTGGGTTCACCACCAAACCATCTAGATACATTACCACAGTAACATGTTTAAAAAGTAACATTTTTTTGAATAAGTAATGGAGTAAAGTAGTTCGGTTTTGATACATGCAAATGACATATTATATGAATACGGTGGTGATACCTTTATCAATGTGTTTCAGGAGATCCTGCAGCAGCATCCTGTTCCAGTCCTGAGTGTCATCAAAGCTGTACAACGCCCACCTCTTCAGCAGAGTCTCCCCATCACCTTGTATATCAGTTTTGAGGAGACCAGGAAACCATTCTTCCAGCACAGAATCAATATGGTCAACCACCTGGCCTAATAACACACAACCTACAGAAAAAAAGACCCTCCAGCACTACACATTAAAAAATTACACATTTTATTCAGTGTTTTATTTTGATCTGTTTTGGATTTTCTTTATCGGTTTGAAAAAAGACCTTCTACTGATCCACAGGAGCTGAACAGTCAAATCTTAGAGTATGCGAATATACAGGGTGAGTCAAAAATAGCAGGACATATGACCACCTTACCATTGAAAAAACCCTTTGATCCAATATGGCAGCTTTCAAGTTGGTGGCCATGTTCCAGACGTAGCCTAAAAGGCCCCCTCACCCATTACTTGCTGGGGTATTCAGATATGTCTTTTTCCCCTTCGTTTCTGAAATAAAACATATCCTGACTTTTGACTCACCCGATATATTGTAACATCATATACAAATCTGTGGATAACATTTAGAAAATCACAGGTCACAGATTTAAAATGTAAGTTTACTGATACTGCGTAACAGGTACAATGCAGGAGACATCTTTGGGTTTCTTGACAAATATCCACACTCTAGTTTATAGCTTCCACATTCATGTCTGAGCAGTAAAATAATCCCAGGCAAATTATGACCTCTATAAAAACTCCATTCTTTATCAGATCTCTTTATAAAACAGATTTAATTGTCCAGTAGTTGATCACTTTATCACATTAGTGTGTCTTATAATTACACCCTGTGGATGTCTATTGTACCAGATCTTACCCCAAAACCAAACCTCTGATACTCTGATTGGTGAATATGTTTTTGACATACCGCTAAAATCACCATAATATTCTTTATCAGCAGCAGAAATTAATCACCTACTGTATCAAACATAAATGACTGAAAGGCAAAGAATAAAATAATAAAAAACCCTTTTGTGGCACAGGAGCCTTTTAGAGTTCTCTGAAAGCTTTCTACAGCTTCCTACTTACGCACCTTTACGAGAAAAAGGCAAAGTGATCCTAACAAAGCTGGCAGGGCTGTTCACATCTGAGAAGGCTTCCACAAGGCAATATGCTTCAGCAGACCAGTGCAGGTATACCCCTGTCCTCCAGGAAATTTGATTTGGTCTTACAGATTTTTCTGAAGGAAAATAGTGATAATATTTGAAGGACAATTGATAAAGTTAATTATATTATTATATACATGTTTAGACGTTTTATAATATATGTATACTTTTATTTGTTGAGAATATTCAAGCCTGACAGTCTCACCTCTACCCTGGAGCATGAATGAGGAGACCTCCAGAAGCTGGCTGATCAGTCGGGACCAGAAGCCCATAGGGAAATAAGGCATCTCATAGACCCTCACAATGATCTCTGAGTTCTCACAGTGAAGAATCTCAATTGCTGGCTTGTGATCAGACAAGCTACACAGAAAAATAATAAAAAGTAAAACATAGGACTAATCTAAAACAGGTTATGTTTAACATAAGCTCTGGAGCATGTATATAATAAAATCCATTCTAAACATAGCTTGTCTAAACATAGCTTGTTTCAATTATATATAATTATATAATCAATTATATATATATATTTTCAGGGATAATGTTTTACCCTTACTTCTACACATGGACAATCCGCCTATGTTATAATATGATATGTAGGAAATGTCTAATCTGATATGACATGCAATCTTAGATAATAAAAACATGCAGATATTTTGGTGTGTTTTAAAAGACAGGAAGGTGCCGTATATAATACACACCTGCTGTGCACCAGTAGCTGCTCTTCACCTACAGGCAAGGCGATCTGGAACTTTTCCAGCAGCTTGAAGTAGTGCATATGATGACCTTTTGGGAAGCAGTGGCTCTCACTGAGAAATTTCTCTACAGCTGAGCGCTGCATCACTCCTTTGGACTTCTCACACAGGCTGTTCTGAGTCAGAAGCTAGAGCCAAATAACAAAACACAAAGATCAAACCTACCTATTCGGATGTAATTGATTTATTGTGCATGTTTAAGAATGTATTTGGGTGTGACCTGGGAGATTATGTTGCAGAGCCACTGGGGATCAATAAAATACAAGTCTCTGAGTTGCAGTGCAGGGTCATCAAAGTGAAGGAGCACACCTGGGATTTTACACACACATATCACACACATGCATACACATGAGTTAAACACTAACAATAAAAGCAATATCTATGCATGCAAAGTAATATACATGTAGAAACTGAATCTCAAGAAGAAGCACAGATGTTCTAGTACATTTAAATCAATAGTCAAGATATTTTCCATCTAATCCACATACATATATACACAGGAATAAAATACGATTATCAATGGCCCTAGTTTTATGCAATGCTAACCATAATTTGGCATCTCTATGCAGTAATGCATTGTCCTGCTGGAAGAATGACTGCACAATGTGAACAGGTTACTAGTCCAAAAATAGTCACACATTGAGTTCACCTGTCAGAGATGTTTGTAGATGTACCAGGGGTTCCATAGAATGACAGCTAAACAAACCCACTAACATTATGGAGCTTCCACCAGCTTATGTATTTCGCATATGCTCGTCTGTGCCAGTTTTTCTGGCACCGGTTCGATCTCTACAACTGACATGACATGAGTAAAGTGTCCTTGAGCAAAACACCCAATCCCTAACTGCTTCCTGCACTCTGTGCACAGAGGCTGGCCCCCTGTTCCAGTCAAGTGTGTTCACTGCCCCCTAGCGTGTTTCACTGCACAAACAGGTTAAATTCCTCTTTGTGCAAGAACAATAAGCCAATAGTTCATCTTCATTTCAATTTCACTTTCAGTTTTGGACAGGACAGCATGATATGATACAATAATCACAATACTTACAAAACAAGACACAGGCAGGCAGAATCAGAAAGTTCTCTCACCAGTCTCACTGAGGAAACGAACTGCGTGTGAAAGTTCTCCATCCTCCAGCAGCAGGTGGCTCTCCTCAATGAGTTGCAGGAGGAGTTGGTGTCGGAGCACGGGAAACTCAACAGGCATACGGCTCCGCTCCTGTAAAATCCTCCTCTCCAGCTCAACATAACAGTCTGGAACCAGCTGCCCTATTACTGGTTGCCCCTGGATCTGCAC
>JAOVVF010000010.1:10640501-10653121 GCA_028565595.1 Duopalatinus emarginatus | reverse complement strand
TCCACCCCTTTTCATAGGTACCTGGCAGAGAGAACTGGGAAACTCTGCTAGGCTGTTGTTGCTTAAATCCAGACGTAACAGGCGCTCAAGCTGATGTTGGACAGCACTATCATCCATCAAGCATGATAAAGAGTTTAGCTCGTTGCCTGATAGATCTAGTAGTCTGATATGATCTCTGGACAATGATCCCCCAGGGGACAAACTCTCAGAAAACACCAGTCCTGCAGATGGAAGAGAAAAGTAACACCCAATGATAAAACATCCATCGTAAACAATTTAATGGAATTATCTAGTACCTCTCTGAGCCTTGCCTTTCCTGTCTGCCAGTCTCTTTTTGAAGGAATCATTGAGATCAGGATCACCATTGCTTCCCTACAACAATTTATGACAAGAGTAACAAAAGTATTAAAACAAAGTATAAAATATTTCACAGTTTTTAAATGACACAAGGCTTAAAACTAACCCCCAAAATGGCCTGTCTGGACCGCTCCTGCTGCCTTTCTTTAGAGCGCCCCCTCAAGTCATCTGGTGAATCACAGTTGGTCCTCCTAAAAACAGGGCTATCACTTCCTAGTAAGGGACAGTAGTTAAGGATAATGATATGAAGGGTCAGCTATACATTTTATTAAGCAATTGCTGGTAAAACTAATATAAAAAATGCAGCTGAAGTAAAATAAGCGACTTTTACCATCACTTTCCATGTCTTCAAATGGTGAAAACACGCTGCCATCCAGAGATATATAAAAAGTGTCATCACTCTCATCATCAGAGAAATATTCTGAGGTGTTAACACTTTGTGACTCAGAAACACCAAACAGACTCCTCTTCTTCTGAAGGGATCGTATCTGTCTTGCCAGCCACTGCCCTTTACCTAAACACACACGGACAAGAGGAAAACAGCTAAACACACAGAGAAAATGATCAGAAATATCTGTGGATACGTTTTTAATCTTTGACTGTGGTAGGCTTGACATCTTGACATGTGAATAGTGATTAGGCAGAGAGGTGGGTTGGCAGAGTGGCAGTAACAAAACAGTAAAATAAAAAAAATAATAATGTAAATGAATTCATATTGTTCCTCTTCATGGGAAATGAAACTGTAGAAACAATATTGTTATACCATTATTTGGTAACAGGTATCACTTTCTTATTGCTGTTTTATCTATTTATTGTATATTTTTCTTTTCCATAGTTCCCTTAGCAATATACACTATGTACCAGGATTAATAAAGTTCTACAGCTCTATCTGTCTATCTGCCTGTCTGTTTATCTGTCTGTCTGTCTGTCTGTCTATCAATCTATCTGTGCACAGTTTTAGTAAGACATGACAGATTTGGGGATGAAAGCAAGACAGAGTAACACAAATTCACTAACTGTCAGAGTAACTGTAAATGAAAGTCTTGGTGGATGTTATATCTAATATTGTCATATCTATTGGTCATATGTTTCTAAATTGGCCCTACCCTGGATATGACATTACATATGCTTTACTCACTATTTCTCTTCTGCACAATAGCTGGAACTCTGGGTTCAGAGAGCAGTGCGCTGAGCCATGTGGCCTCGAGATGACCGAGCCTGAAACCTCCTAAGCAGAGGGCACTGTTGGTGGGGTCCAGACTGAGTCGAGCCAGCAGGAGGACAACCAGAGGGCCGTCTCTCCTCCTCACACACACACTAAGAGCCCCACGCAACTGCTGCTCATGCACACCACTGCTGACCAGCACTTCCACCAGAGCCAGTGGCCCACCACGCTCACATACCTGTATGCACACATAAACAGTCATGTACAGTATTTAGATATACACTTTCCATTCGCTTGTAAAAGGATGCAACACTTAGAATTAGTAACATACGTCTTACAGTCATAACACCTTTTACACCTGTTAGGAATATTACTTGAAATATTATTTAACATAACATAGAAAACCTCAATAAATGTTCCTGACAGTCGATGTGTGCTTGTGTTGAGCGACTAAAAGAACTGTCTATTTTAACAATATATTTTTTTTTAATGATTTGCAATTATTTATGGTGTTTATTTGTTTATTAATATTATACATCAAAATACTCTATAAATTATTTTAGTATTAATTTATGCTTAGTAAATGTGAGCTTTGACCCAAACAGAACATAATAAATAAATCTCTGTTGACATGCATCAGTCATCGCCCTGAAGGTACATGACATATTGTGAGGTCACCTGATATATCAGAGACTCTGTCTTGGTTTTCTTATTGACATCAGTTCCCAGCTGTATGAGACACTCGGCCATTATTACGTCGCCCTCCTCACATGCTCTCTCCAGTATGCGGTAGTGAATCTCAGTGTCCACCACCATCTTCGACAAACACAGGCAGCTCAGCTTCTGTAGATGACACTGCCATAAGAGAAAGAGGAAACTAATAAAGCAAAGTATAATATATGAGACAGTATTTTCAATGTGATTTCTATCTACTGCATTTGTAATTGTGCTTGTGTAATTACTACAAACAAGAATTAAAGCTGTTTTTTCTTACGGGATTGAAGAGCAAAAAGTGTATTTACAAAAGATATTTAAAGGCAGATGTCAGTGAGTATGTGAAATCCAAGAATATACGTGTCTAGGAATATAATGAATGTGAATGTAACTGGGATCAGTTTTTACTATTTTGCTCCAATTCTGGACAGTTAGTATAAATAAAAAAATACTGACTTTTATTTCATAACATTTCCAACACTGTTAGTTTGCTGTTCTTTTCTCACCAAAGATAAACGTTAAAATTTTTGTTTGGGATAATCAGACATACGCTACTGATCAGTGGTGGACAGTAAAGAAGTAAATGTAATTTGTTACTGTACTTTAGTACTTATTTGTGTGCATCTGTACTTGACTGGAGTATTTTTATTTTTGGGGACTTTTACTTTAACTTCACTACATTTGAAAGTCAAATATTTTACTTTTTACTCCACTACATTATGAAAAATCTGTTGTTACTTTTGTCTCATGCACGCATAAAATGTAACATTTCAAAATAAAAGAAGCGCGTAATCACACCAATCACGTTACAGCGCGCACTTTGTTAACAGTAGGTTGGGCCAGACATAGTTATCTCATCAGTGCAGCAGCGCCGAGGGCCAGCGGCAATGAAAATGGAGGAAATTTTAAACTTGTCACAGCATCCCCGGCCCCATTTAAGTGACTTTTTTTGAAATACATGAGATGAAACAGTAGTATAGCATCAAAATAGGATCAAAAGTGCATCAAAAAACAAAATCTGCGCATTCTCAATTACAAAATCTCATTTATGGGTTACAGATTTTAGTTTTTGGTGTGCAAAACTTTAGCCCTGGTTACAGATTTTGCTTTTTGGTGTGCGGGTTTCCTTTTTTGTAGTAAATCATAATACTTATACTTAAGTATTTTTAATACTTTTACTTTTGATACTTAAGTACATTTGAAGGTAAATACTTTTGTACTTTTACTCGAGTGAATATCTAAACAGAGGACTTTTACTTTTACTGGAGTAATATTTTACCTTGGGTATCTGTACTTTTACTCAACTACATAATTTGGGTACTTCGTCCACCACTGCTAGCGATGCAGCAGACATATATCAGTTTGACAAAAACTGACTCACTTGATCATATCTTTGATCAGGAGAACTTTCCCTTAGCTGCTGGAAGATCTCTTTCTCAAAGCCTTCTTTCTCCAGCTCAGCCACTGCTCCCGAGCATGTGTCCAGCAGTTTCCATATCACCTGAAAACCCTGCACACCAACAACGAAAAAACCTCAAACCTTAAGACAAAGTCATCAATAGAATGTGGAAATTCTCATTTTAGTGTCTCACTTTCAGTCTTATCTCTGCGCTGTCCTTGTGCTGCCTCACAGAGGCGATGAGAACAGACACCAGTAGGGGCACCATCATATGTGACATCTTCTTTTTTGAGATAAGCTGAAACAGCAGGCTCAGACCCCAGTAGTGAATCTCTACATAATAACATAATGAAGAGAAGGTTTGGGCTTCATTTAGATGATTAACAGAAACAACAAAGTAAACGCAACTGTAGATCATAATGCAGAGACAAAAGTTTATTAGTATTATAAGTCCTGAAATGCAAGCTAACGTAAACCAATTAAACTGAGCTGACAATGAAGGTACATGCAATCACACACACTCACTGCTTTTCTCAGGATACATCTGTAGTGTGTGCAACACAGTGTCTATTGCCCCCTGTTGGCACATTACATCAACAGCTCCAACGCAATCAGTCAATGTCGATAGAACAGCAAGTCCACACTCCTGAATGTCCTCACTGTTGATGAACTGCACACACACATTTTATACAATCACCTACTGTGTGGAGTTCAATATGTGGACACAGCTGTTTTATTAATCCCCATTGTGAAGTAAAAATTTGGTAATGTTTGCTTACTAACTGAAAACTAGAGCCATAGTGTGTGCAGTAGAGATAGGATATCTTAATATCAATACCCCATTTATCAAAAAGGAGACATATTAATGTGAAAAAATTCTGCAAGAATACAATTGCTACTATGTTTAGTAATATGGATGCAGGCTGGGCCAACCACTGCATTGACACCAGCCACTAAAGAGAATCAGAGACTTCTCAACCACTCTATGTACCGTCTATGGTGTAAATTCTCTATTCTTTTCCACAACAGAAAAGAGACTTGTGAGTATTTTGCCCAGCCTTACCCTGTTTAAGGCTTGAAGATACACAGTATGAGCTTCCTCAACCACACACTGATTTTTTAGCACTCTCAATGACACATCTGACGTGTCTGGATCTGCTACGGATACACCGTGCTCCTTTAAACTGCGGTCTGCTCAGATATACACACACATAGATATAGACACACACACACACATGCACACAAGGTAAAACATTCTCTAACTCTGACATGTTCTGTTGAATAATTGTATTACTGTTCACATGCTAAAATGAATTATTATTTTATATTTTTACACAATATATTGTTCTTATTAAAAAAATTCATGATGATCACATTAAAAGTGAATAGTTGCTTTTTCTTCTTGTGGACATCACATGGAAAATATGTCAAACATAATAAAACCATCCTCTTAACCATTATCATAAATCATTGCAAGCCAAATGTTTATAGCGTTATAGTGTTGGCTATCAAACAGCTGTGAATGGAATCACCGAATTGTACAGTATGACTCTTCCACACCACTGCACACCCACACTTTACAATGCACTGGACACTTATGTGACATTATTTATGAAACTTTTGCTGCCAACTCAATATTGCCATTTCATGTTGTTAGACATTTTCCCACACAACACTGCTCAGTTGGCCTGTATAGTCAATGTGCAGTGTCCATGTATTTATTTTCCAGTCAATTCGTCTCACTGTTTTCACACATTTGCACTTCATGTACATCTGTGTACTGTGCCACTGTACTATTAAGTGCTGATCATGACGATCAAACAATATTTTGTTCAAATGTATATAATATAATGTGTATAACGTATGAGAATAGTGATACAATAGCTGAAATCATAAAGACTTAGTATAAATAAAAACAAAACGGTGAAAGCACTTTTGACCAAGTGCATTAATCAGTATGCATTAGATTGCATGGATTTATAGGGTTATAACTATTATTTAGCCAGCAAAGCTAACAACACTAATACTCTAAAACAGAAAAAAAACAAGACAGCAAAGGCACGTTTCCAAATTCAATGCCTTAAAGCATACATCATTCATTTCACCCAGTTACTCCAAAATAATATCTGTATTATATATGTATAAAAGTTAAACTAAGCCATTTAATTATATTTAATGATTGAAAATCACTAGTATACCAGGTCGGATATGGCAATAATTATGTAAATAAAATTAAATAACAAAATCTGCTTATGTGTACTATGTAGTAAGTTAGAAGCTATGTGCTGAGACTAATGCAACTATCAGGGCTCTTACCTGGGTTGAGGAGCACCAGGCTGGCTCTCAGCCCTTCCAACTGCACCTCAGGCTGAAAGTTATGATCCTTCATAGCGATCAAAATCTGACCAAGAGACATGGACCCTTCATCCAGACTCACACTCCTGCTGATAGATGGAGACAGTGCTGAGGAATGAGACTACATGTCATTCGCTAAGAGAAACCTGAGTGTATATCACCCTCCAGATGTATTGTCATACTTCATAAAACTGTTAACAAATAAAAGAGGATCTCACAAAATGTTCACCAAAAACCTGTTGCCAGGTTCACCAAGTACTGTCAGGACAGTGTGTTGTGGTCAGATTGTGGCAAACATTTTGGGGCATGAATAGGATCAGCATGTTTTTTCACAGGGTACTGTATGCACAAAAAGATTCTCATATCCTAGTTCTGCCCAAAAATATGGTTACCTTTGTGACAGAGCAAAAATAATGATAATAATAAACGCAAATGGTTCAAGGAACACAAATAGCCATTTCAAACTCCAGATGTGTGCCCTAATTAATGGAGTTTAGATGATTCTGCATGAAGAATAAGACCGCTCCTCCATTAGACATTACTGGAAGTGTTTCAGTGCTGTTGTTCTCTCCAGTGCTGGTACCACACCATATTAATTGTGTGGGTGCCTATATTTTATTTCTACCAGAAAAGAAACAGCATGGGTTTTTTTGAGTGCCTGCAGAGTAATGAGTCTGTTCCTACCCTCCCTGGAATAGCGTGTATAGAAGCCTGCAAGCACTCTCACACACTTCAGTGGAGTTGGCAAGTCTCTTCATCAGATCCACAATGTTGTAATGAATGCCACTGGCCAGGAGCCGAGACCTCATTTTACCTGAGAGCACACATGCACAGAAACACACACACTGTGATGCAGATAAAAGTGCCTAATACTCATATAATCACTGCTGTGATGCATTTCAGGTATTGCAAAAATACTTTCACATTATATATTACTGTTAACACAACAACTAACAACTCACATGATTATTAAAACTTTGAGCAAATATGACCAAACATGAGGTTTAAATGCACTGACAATGTTAACTTACTATGTCGGCGTGTGAGTGTACCCAATGTAGATGCAGCAGCCTGAAATACACCAAAACTTGAAGAGTGCACAAGCATCACAGTCATTACCTGTATATATACTGGAGGTCTACAAAAAAAAAACAGAAAGACAGTTAGAGTGAGATTTCTTTATTCATTTATTTTGACGACCATATAATCCTGGCTTATATAGTAGTTGATCCTGGAGCCTGTTCTGTGAATATTGGGATGGGACAACACCTTGGACAAATAGCCATATACTCATTCACAGAGAACTTGGAAGGAACACATGCAGACATGGGAAGGATATATAAAACCTCACATAGAGAGTAACCATAGCTCAAAGGTTCGGAATGTGTGTTGGTTGCTTCCTGATGCTGTTTAGCCTTTTGGTCTACTACACAAAAATGACCTGTTTGCTGTAGTTTTTATAGTATGAGGTTCAGGAGAACAATTTATATTTTTTTTACTCTGTGTTTACTTATAAATGGTATTATATAAGGTCTGTTTCAGGGTAGGGATATAAAAATGGATATAAAAAAGCATTTGAGAAATGACAATTTGTTACCATTTTCACTAACCTTTCTTTGGGTTCCTCATATATATTGCGTGCACTGCCATAGAGCAGCAAGCTGTTTAATGCCCAGCAAGCAGCCTCCTGAGGATACAGAGAATAGGAGGAAGAGAAAAGTATTAATATGCATCCCATACAATAAATGCCAAAAAGTGTTTGCACAACAGCATTCAAGGAAGGCAAAACTACTGACCTGAACTTTATCATTGTCAGTATGCCTCTCTAAAGCTATGCAGCAAGCCTCTCTCCAAACCAGGATTTCCTCATCATTAATGTCCTTGCCATCTTCTTTACCTCTTTCACCCTCATCCTCATCCTCACTGGGGGTCTTTTTCAGGTCTTCATTCTCCAGGATTGTCTTTCCTGTCAGAACAGAAGTCAGGTGGTCATTAGTAAATTTAACTGATCTGAGAACTAAGCAACAGTTCATTGCTGATTATATCACAACATGGATGAATTTTTGAAAATGTTATATATTTTTTTTCATTTTGTGTAACAGTAGGTCCAGCTGTGACATAAATACAGGTTTGTACTAAAGCACTTATTCTAACATACTATAGTAATAGGGTGGTGTTGTAGAACAAGGAAAATGTTTCTGTAAGGGGATTTTGTGTGTTGACCCAAGTCAGTAAGTAACAGAACCAGTTCTTTGGCTTTCCTGTAATATGACATGCTGTTCGCATTAACTTCAAGAGACAGAAAACCTGAAGGCTGAATACATCTGTTATGTGTGATAACATGATCTAACTTGTCTAATAAACATTCTGTAATAAGTATATTTGCTGATTAAAAATTGCTGACAAAGTGTTATAAGTGGAAATTACACTCTCTGGGTTGTGCTTTTATAAGAAAAAAAATACTCCACTTTGCACTAAGCCATATCACACAACCATGGCATGGATTTTTTTCATATTTCAGGGTCCATTATTTGTTATTCCTTATCTAATAGTTTATAAATGTTTTATTAAACATATATTACTGACTTAAAACCATAAGCATTATGCTGCGAATGTATGCTGAATGTATACATAATCAGTAAAATGTTAACAAATAATTCTAGTAATAATATTCCTTAATAATTTTAACAATTCCTTAATAAAATTAACTAGAATACACCTACTGTAATAATATTTAAGTAAAAAATAGTAAATAAAAATTGTTAGACACTTGCAGCTCAAGACTTACCTAGTTCAGCCAGACAGGACAGTGCAGCAGCCTGGATCTTGCTATTGTCAGGAAAGGACAGGCATGCTTTCATCACCACTCTGTGCACATCATTCAGCACCAAGATACTGAAGTAACTTTCTGAAATGTAAAAACGTACGTAAGTAAATTCTTCAAGTAATTAATTCATCCTGTATAGAAATCAAAGAATCACAGTAGAAGCATGCTGAACTTAATTATCATTCCATTGGCAGTGATTATCTAAATGAGTAGTATGAAGGCACTTCTTTGCTGGTTCTCAATGTCAAGAAAGGATGCTCAATGGCTGAGTTTCGAGGATGCTATGTTGAATCGAATCCTGCCGAAGGAGACCGCCAATGTCTAGGAATTCTACAAAGGACAGACTCCTTTGTTCAGAGAATTTTCAAGAATGCCAAAATGTATGATCTGCATCCAGAAACCACAATACAAGAACTGATAGTTTTAAATAACACACATCTGCACACCCCAATACTTATGTGTAAGAACCAATCCTACCAATCCTTAACACTGAGAAGTAGCACTTGTCATGTGGCCTTTACTTGATTTTGCCCACCTGAAGTAAATTTCCTGAGGAGACAACACCCCACCTCCTGTACTGCCTCTGACTGTGAGAACAACTCCACTGCCTCACAGACTATGCTGTAGCATTTTTCAGCCTTGGACATCAGAATCTCTACATTGCTTGCTAGAATCAAAATAAATACACAAATATGTAGTGAGATTCTGACTATAGTTCTTGCCTCAATCATGTAATGTTGTTATGTATGAAAAGAAAGCTTTATGTACTTAGATATGCACTTGGTCTTCTGTGTAAACCCCTCCATTATTTAATTACTGTATGCTCAGACTCAAACATGCACCATGTCTTACCAGGCTCAGCCAATGCCATAAGAACCTGCAGTGCAGACAACACCACATTCTCACTGTCCTTAAACCTTCTGAGCGCATTCAGGATCACAGTATGATCTTTCTTCTCAATAAACTCCACCTGATGTTCCTCTGGAACTGGGCAAAGCGCGCACACACACACACACACACACACACACACACACACACACCAGTAAATAGCACTGCTGTACAGCTATAATAGTAAATACCAAATCGAATGCACCTAAATAGTGCTCAGTGGTTAACTAGTGTGACTGGCACCTCTGTTCAGCAGCAGACAGATAGCAGAGCAGCCCTGGAGCTGCAGCTCCTCACTGTGAGGAAAATCCTTCATGGCCTCCACCACCAGCTCAAACACATCCATCTTCTCCTCTAGAACCAGCAAGGTTAACTCATCTGCCACACACACATACACAAAACAAATAGTCAGTTGTTGGTTCTACAGTATAAATTATATCGTAGCGTGACTGCATAATCAGACTCAGTAGCATGTGTTTCTCAGTTAATTAGTGTGATATCAAATGCTATATAGCATTTTATGAATTTAACTGAGTGTTTTAACAGCTGACAGAAACATAAATTTGAAACAAAACACAAGGAATTCCAAAAAGCAAAAAATGATGTGAAAAAAACCTCACAATTACATTTGTCACTTTCAAAACTACATATCTTTCTGAATTATTCACTGTACTAACTGAATAATAAGCCTTAAGATTAATAATAAGAAGAAAACTACAGTTTAATGTTGTAATAATATTATACTATAGTATAATATAATAATAATATAGTATACAGTATAAAATATAACTATATAGTTCATTAGCTCTAAACTCTAAACAAGCGCAATACATTAAATGCAGGTTCATAAAGAAATACTGAGAGAAATTATTGTTGATTTAGCCTAGCCCTTTGCTATACCCGGCAAGCGGCTGGACTTTAAAATAGGCTCGAGGTAGTGTAAGGTAGTTGCAGCAGTGCCTGTACACTGCTGGATAAAAATGATTACCATATCAATCCCCCAGATCAATAGAGCTTGTTTAGGGGCTATATAAAATCTATTTCATTGTCAGGAAACACAGAGGAACCGACTCTAGTCAGTCAAGTTTTCCAAGATTATTCATGATCCTTATCACTGAATGACATGAATATGTAATAATAGTGGGCTGGAGAGAGTATGCGTACCGGACTTCAACAACAGGGCTAGAGCTCGAAGCCCTACCATCATCACTCTCAGGTCTTTTTGATGCAAGGCCAGTGTGCTTAGAATTTGCCTGTAAGACACACACACAAGTAAGTAACCATCAAGAACAGATAGTAAATAAGACTGTTCCAATCCAAAATGTGTATTTCTAACATCTAATTCTAATAAACAAACCCAACTACACAAGAGGAGAGATGTAAAGATGCTTTCACTTTCTTTTTTTTCTTGTTTATTGTTAGTGATACACTCTGCATTATTCCCAACAATGCTAGCTAATCTTTATCTGAACAGAAATCCCTGAACACTTACTGATGCAGCCCTGGAACCTCCCAGTCCTTTCCAGCTTGCAGTGGATTGGCCAGCTTGTCCAGGGTGGTGGGACAGATCTCCATCAACCGGCACACCAGGGACCATCCCACCTATATCAGTGTGACAGTGAGGTTACACTTTATAGGGTTGCAAACTAAAATAAAGATCAAAGGCATTTTACCTGCTGAAGTTTGCTGTTGTTGAAGGATGAGAGTAGCAGCATCAGAGGCTCATGGACATCTTTATCTTCAAACAGCTCTTCTGCTAAAACCACGAGGATTTTTATAGGTCTTAAAATATTTCTAAACACATAGACTCTATATATATATATATATATACATGGCATCACCGAAACGTCGCTGAAACCAATAAACCAGATCACGTTTGTTTGCATTGGTGTGCGCTTACCACACTCTTCTGTATGTGCCAAAAAGAGGAGGTCCTCAACAATTTGGACCATGGTTCCCAACTGCTGTCCCTCATCTAGATTGTTTTTTAGCCGCACAAGCAGCTTTTTCAGGTTTTTCTCCAAATCCTCCTTGTTCACCATGGTGTCCTCTAACGTGCTGTCCCACTGCCCACACTAAACACGTGCATTATTACATTTTCCATCTGAGACCATAAAGAGTGTCCTGGGTGATGTTGCGGTGAAGCATAGCGTTATGTAAAAGCACGCTGATCCAAGAGCAGTTCCCCAAAGCGGCCAAAAGTTTGTAAACCGATTTCAACACTCACAGTTCCTTGTTTCCGAGTGCTCCGGGATTATTTTAGGAGTTTCTCGGGGAGCCCACAGACAGGCGTGACTTGTAGCAGCAGCAGGAGTCATATGACCTCTTATGTCAGTCTGAAACAGGAAGTTTAAAACACCGTGCCGGGGGAGGAACACTGAGTGACAGAGCTACAAAAGAACACGTCTAAGGTCTCAAATACAGGTCAGATTGTTTTATTAATATGAGAGATTGTCATGTCGACGTCCTCAACACTGTAATACTGAAATAAGGAAATAAATATAGGGTGTTTGTGCGTCGTCGGTTGTTTGTTTATGTCAGCTGTTATGGTAACTCCACAATCAGAGCTCCACCAAGCAGCTGATCCGTGTACTGTAGACATTGTAGTTACGTTTAATAAGTGCTCTGAAGTATCAATACATTATCAGTGCAGTATTAATACAGTAACAATACAGTATCAGTACAGTATTAATGCAGTGTCAATACATTATTAATACAGTAATTAATACAGCATTAATACAGTATCAGTACAGTAATAATACAGTGGTAATACAGTATCAGTGCAGTATTAATGCAATATCAGTACCGTATCAATATTGTATTAATATATATATATACATACACTACCGTTCAAAAGTTTGGGGTCACCCAAACAATTTTGTGTTTTCCATGAAAAGTCACACTTATTCACCACC
>JAOVVF010000010.1:10619565-10629747 GCA_028565595.1 Duopalatinus emarginatus | reverse complement strand
GGTGGGTGACAAATTAAAGGAAAACCAAATAAAGTGTTTAGGGCTGGTACAGTCCACCAGGAACAGCTTTAATGTGTCTTAACGTAGATTAAACACAAAGTGTCTCATAAATGTTCAACTGGGTTGAGATCTGATGAGTGTGAAGGCCATAGCACATGATTTACATTGCATTTATTATTATTATTCATATTATTATTATTATTTTTATTATTATTATTATTATATTCGTCAAATCCTCCAGTGAGCTTTCATGTCCTCTGGATGTATATGGAGTCATCCTGGCAGTGACTATCATGATAGAGATGTTTTATTATAGGATAAAAGTGATCAGATTTATACCAGCACAAAACACGACCGTCTCCCAGCACATAACAGAGCCACTAGTTTTTTTTTTAATTTGTCTGTATGTTTGATGTACATCCAGTGGCACAGATTTCACTTATAACGTCACCACAGAGGAGCCGGTTCAGTGGGCGGGGTTTGGTGACGCATTGCGGCTCGGAGTTGATTCACGGTCAGCGCGTGAGTCTGGGACGCCGCCGCTGCCGCTGCACTGCCGAGACCGAGACCCGGTCCTCCAGTCGCATGAATCATTACCTCGATATGCATCATGACAAGAGCAACATATCCTCCACTGCTGCGTTGAAATCATAGCTTGTAAATATGGCAGAGGTGAAACGGAGGTGAACTCCGGATCCGGACAGCACTCGCTTTATTACTCCGAATCCGATTGATCCGCTTCTTCTTCTTGTGGATCGTTTGGGATCGATACCGTTTTTCGGCAAACGCAGAATCATGACATCCGGACAGGACGAGAGTTCAGTTCGTGTCGCTCTGAGGTATGACTTATTAACATTTTGGATATTACTGATTGCATTGTATTTCTCTATGTACATGTATAACAACCTGCACACGCATCTAAAGCCTGTCCGTGCGTGCATGAGTGAGTGAGCGCGTGCATGCGGAGCCGCCCGGTAACCAGGCCTAGTGATAATGAACATCAGCCATCAGCATTGTACAGAAGGAGACTGACATGCTGTGTGTGCAACCCGCACGTCTGGCACAACATGCAGTGTTTGCACATGATATTAGGCTTTATGTCATATGTGTTAGAGTGAGGCGTGTCAGAGACCTGAGATACACACAACACTTTCAGCAGATATGGATGAAGGTACAGGCAGGCAGGTGCATGGTCAGGGAGGCACACTGAATTGTAGCTTGCACTGTCTTATAAATCAAGGCTTGTCACGACAGCCGACGGTTGAGGGACAGTTAGTCGATGAAAGAGCAGCTTTATGGACGGACTGCTGTTTTACAACCCACACAAGTCAGTGATGAGCTGCTGCTGTTCCTTAAAGTGCCCTGAAATCAAAAGTGTTTCAGGGCTTTCTGTACCTGACCCTCAGTGTTATTAATGCCAATGTCCTATATCTAGAAAGACTAGTTCTAGATCTAGTTTTGGAGATACAGTTTGTCACTTCTGTGAAAGCGAGTCTAGTTTTTGATGACTCATCCCGAACCAGTCTAATGCTTATCCAATTAAATGCTCTCTGTGGCGCTGTATGTCCCACCCTCAAGGGCGGGTCTTGCCTCTTTGGCAGTAACCTAGTTGAAATTCTTTACTGTCCTCTATATTTAACTAGTTCACTAAGCTAGTTTAGATTTATTAGTGTGTGTGGCACATTTTTCAGTTGGACACTTTAACGAGTCATCAGTCTGATTTCCAGTTTTAGGATACAGGTGTCAAGATGCAGAATCCAATCACAGCTCTTTCTCTTTCAGGTCATTTCATGAAAAATAATAAAGAAAGCATTCTTTTTGTGTGCCTTTTGTACCACAACATGACATTGCAGCAAGGCATGTCCAGTTATTTGGACATGGGCTGGATAAGCACGGGCAAGAGTGCACTAAAGGGTAATTCAGTTTACATTTACGGCATTTGGGAGACACCCTTATCCATAGCGACTTACAAGGTTAATGGTATTACAGGTAGGCCAATGTAGTCTGATGATTACAGGTAGGACAATGAGTCGTGCCCGAGGACCCTTATTGGTGTGGCACAGATTGGCTGCCCAGACCGGGAATCGAACCCAGGTCTCTCACATGAGAGCCAATGATGTTACCACTGTACCACACCAACCTGATGGAGATGGGGCGCAAATTGGTAAGATAAAGTTAATTTTGAACTTGGCATACTGCCACCCATGTAGCCATTGTCCTGTTTGCTCTTACTGCCTGGTCGAAGCTGCCCAGAGCACATAGAACAACATGCATGAGCTACATTTGAGTTTCAGACTTGCAGAATTTAAAAAGTAGACTACAAACATGAATATGTTTATGGATGTGTTCACAGCCAGATCAATCATACAACACATAATCAGTCATACAACACATGATTCCCCCGACTGTACATAATTATTTATTGTGCAGATGTCCTCCTCTAAGACCTTATTCTGATTTTTGGACTAATTGCAATGTGAACCTTTAGATAGCTACATTAATAGAAAAAAAAAACTGGTTCGAGAATTTAATAATAAGGTTCTTTTTGAATCTATAGGGGAAAATGAGCTAATGTTATAAATATGTTAAATATGTTTTTGTGTTAGACCAACTTATTGCTTTAAAAAAAAAAAATCAAGTCTGCTTTGCCCTTATCTATAAAGACGTTGTGATCCTAAAATCACAAACTGATAAATAAAACAAATTTAAATTAATAAAAACGCAACAGAAACATGACGCACTACAAACTGAATCATGTTTACAAACAATAAAGCATTTTTAACATCTTTTTCTGGTGATTTTATGTCCAAAATTAAAGGTTAATTCAGATGCTCATAACCATTGTTTTGGATCAGCCCAGCACGTGTGCATTCATGTGTGTTAGCCTTATAATCTGGTAGCTGACTGTGTAAACTGTCTCTATGCTCCTGTTAAAACAGGCTTAGTGCCAGCTCATATGAGGTTTATACAGTATAATGTAAATCTTTGAGGATTATTTCACAAAACAAATTACAATGATGAATGATGAATGGATGAATGAAAGCAGTCAGCTAAATATTTTAGGTTCACCATTTATGAATGTCATGCCATGTCAGTATGCATGTTTGCTTGTACAGTTTCTTTTTTCCCCCCAGTATTCATGTTCATGCTTTACTAACCATATCCATGATACACTATGAAAAGTTGTCATAACACAATTAATCACAATAGCAACAGCATATCGTCTAGACATCATACATCTTCTTTGTCTTTCCTGTAGTTTGTTTCTCCCAACACTGGAAACATAAAAAACCTGTAATAAGTCTCGTAACGTGCCAGTCAAAGTCTTAATTAGTGTTATGGAGTGTCTCATTAAGTACTTTGACCATGAGAGCTGTTAAGGGAGTGATGTACTTGCTGAACCAGCTCCATATTAGGCGAGAGCATCATTAAAAAAATCGCACTAGAGGCAACTTCCTGTAAGGTTTATGAGAAATCAGCATTGCTGGGCAGGTTAGTTTGGTTTGTGTTTCTAGTCAGAGTACAGGTGTGAGTGACAGCGCACTTATCTTCTAGTGACATGGCTGAGACAGTTATTTAGCGAGTGAGTCAGCATCTCAGAGAGGCAGCAGAAATGTCATCGGCTCTGCAGCATCGGATGGGAAAAGATCATGTGATCAAACTCTGCTCGGAGGGTGGCCATGTCTCCTCTCATTCTCTGATCTGTCATAAAGCATAAAGGATATAGAGTCCATCTGTATGATGCACTTTATACAGTCATTTGTTTATTGCTTCATGTTAGGTGGAGCAAAATCAGTGTTTAGAGTGATCTCACAAATAATGTAACAATCATTTAAAATGCAGCCTTTAATTATTTTTGACCTACTTGTATCCTGTGCTTTATGCATGCTATATTAAATTGAGGTATTTTGGTTTTTATGAAGAAATCGAACCCTGAACCTCCATGGGGCATTTTCTTAAATCAGAAATCAGGAATAAAACTGAGAATAAAAAATTAGACAGTGTATTACTAAATTCACTACAGACATTATCAGTATAAATCTGAAAGGAATAAAGTGAGCTGAATGAAGGAGTATTCTCACCCAAGAAAAATGCATTTTTCCATTTTGTGTTAATCTTGTAGCATATATAAAGCTACATATTCTGTAATGTCATTATACAGAATATCTAAAACCTGCAATTCTTAATATTTTCCTATCTGTCATAGCACTACAACAGTAGGCCTTAATGCTGAAAAAAAAAAATCAAACATTCATATCCGCTGCATTCTTGAGCATTCTTCTGTCATCACTGCAAAGCCTGCATTTAAATGGAATAAAACCCAGAAATAAACTCCAACCACTGAAAGGCTACAGTAGGCTTCAAACCATCTGGCTTGGTCTTTTTCTTTTTTAATTTACATCCTCTAAAGTGTAAAAACTATGTCAGTGTGGACTCTTCTGACCACATGTGCGGTTTCATTCCTGGTTTTGACACAGATTGGAGGGTGATTCTCCACTGTAACATGCCAAAAAGGGGGCATTTATATTCAGAATAGATTGGGAATAATTATATAGTTGCTTCCATGTGTTCACCACACCCAAACCCGTTTCTGTTTGGTTGCTTTTGCTTATTTCCTGCTCTTTTCCATACCAGATGCTCTTCTTGTGCATTCAATTTGATTCACTTGTCTCTGTCATTTCTCAGTAAGTGTTTTTATTCAGTAAGGGTTAGGCACACGTAATCATAACTATTAATATTATCACTGCACCGACACGGCCGCATAAACACCAGACATACCTGCTTGTCACCATTCATTCCCCACCCAGAGCACTGATCACTTTACACACCTAAAACACGCTGTTCACACATCCTTCACGCTAACATAACCGATTGAATTATGAGCCAATTTTTCACATGCAAATCTAAGCTATCAGTACATATTTATGCAGTTGTCTGTCATAGAATAAGAACTGTTATTTTGCTTATAGACCAGAGAAACCTTTTGATCAAAGTAAAATTGTATACATATACGGTACTAACTTTTAGTTTTTAGTATTAACATGCAGTTATTCATTAGTGTTTCAAGTAAACTAGACAAGTTGTTGATTTAAAACACATGCAGCACTTTAAAGTAATACATTTCTAGTAAATAAATAGGTTTTGTAGTGTTATTAGCATTAGATCATTAAGACTGTTTCTGTCTGTTTAATTCTTAATAAAATAATACTTGTTTTCTGCATGGTTTATACACTGGATTAGGAGCAAGGATAACATTATTGTGTAATATTATCTTGCTAGCTAGCATCAATCAGGACTTAATTATATAAAGTTTTATAGTTAAAAAATGTTATTTTTATATATTTTATTATTAGTAAGTTTTATCAAAAGCCATATACATATTGTATTGAACTTAAATGTCGATATAAACTACACTAAAATAAGCATGAAAAAGTGGTAAAAACCATGAGTTATAGTTTGTCCTGTTTTATTCATGTTAATAATAAAAACAAATGTAAGACTGTGTCCTAGCTTATATTCTGCTATAGCTTATAATGTTTTATTGTCTTAAAAATCTGAAATAACATATTTAGAAAAAGACCAGAATAGACAGATATAATTACTTTCATTCATTGTCACCTGTTCATGTACAAACCCAAACTTAGCCTGGCACTTAATTCCTGTCACTGCTAGCTCATTGCAGATGTCATATGCAGAAGCCACTGTGTTTTGTCAGGCCTGTGGAAGTCATGTTTACACAGACATTACAGCCCTTCTGTCATCACGTCAGGCTCCAGACTGTTTAGGAAGTTAATCATTTAGATAGTTAAGAAATTAATGTTGCTGATGTAGAATTGTGTTTTTATCTTATTTGGATTTGCTCACATGGGGTCTTATGTAATTATTTTTTTAAATTCAGTAATAAATACAGCATTGAAAATGCTGGTTTTGTTGTTTTTGATAAGCAATACAGTGAACAGTGTAGTGTAATGTTTCTGAATGTATGTTTTTCATTGTAAAAGTTTTATTTCAAGCTTTTAAGGTAGGCTGACATTTGCCCTACATCCCCATCTCCTGTTCTATCTATGCATGACTGCTGATTTCCTACTCTCATACTACTGAAAGGCATGGTGAACCTAAATGCCACTCTTGACCTTTAACCCTAGGAATCAAGGAGGCATGAAGAATAGGCCTGGTGTGCTACTAGGAATGAGAAAACCCACTATTTGGTTATTTTTACACTTAAGTATACACATAAAGTTAAAGTACCATGAACAGCCACTGGAGGCCTTTCAGAGCTTCCTTGATGGTGTGTCATTAGCATCCATTTATCATCCACATATGGTGATTTACCGTTGGAGAGGTGTGTGTCTGTATGTTTAAGGGGGAAAGATGGTGCTATTTGTTAACCTCTCACCTCCAAACTGCAGTTCTTCATGGAAGAGCTGTGTAATGATACTGTGTACTTTTGGTTTATAATTTGTACCTTCTGTTTTGCAATAATAGGTTTTCTGCTCACACTTTCTATTTTTTAAGGGAGATGATTTTTGACTGCACACATGACAGCTCTTTGCTTACTCTTCACTGAAGGACCTGCTTTTACCTATCAAGCGATCATGCGGGAAACAGAAGAGCAATGTCCCCTGTGTTTGCAAATCATGGCTGTTTTCATTGGCTTAAATATTCAGATGACCTTCTCGAAGAATGCAAAGCTCTTTCCTGGAGGCTACTGCTTGCCCTTTTAGTCTAACGTGACATTCAGCTGCATGCTTGCTTTTGTTTGACTTCTGTTCAGACACTTGTTCTCACTTTTGCAGTAATCCTGAGACTGGTGTCTAAGTTTGGAACAAGCAGGCCCTTTTTCTTTTCTTTCTTTCATATTTCTTTCTCTTCTTTTTCTTTTTTTTTTTAACACAAGGCTCTTCACAGAGTTGTTCTTATTTCCACATTACCTGCCTTTGTCCTTCAGATTCAGTCCTGGAAACTCCTGATTTCCAAATGCCAGCTTGCCCTCACATGCCCTCCCAGTACAGCCGCCATGGACAGACGAAAGCTTTAATCGCCTGCTAAGGGAATAGTGAACAAGGAGTCTATTTGAGGCTGCTCCAGTGCTTCCCAGGCCATTTTCGGTCTGACCTACTCTCTGTTTATTCTCGTGTATTCCGCAGTGCATTTGAGTTGACCCAGTATCTATTTACACCCGATATATCCCATACTGCATTTAGGCAGACTGCGTTCCATGGAATTCAGTGACCTGCCCTGGGAGTCCAGTGGTCTGTATGATCTATTGGTTTTCACTGGATAAAGCATGCACTTCCTTAGTGTGTGTGTGTGTGTATGTGTGTGTGTGATTTAACTGTATCAGTAAAGATCCAAGCTTTACTCTTTCAGTTTTTATATATAGCTGTAATCCCAGTACCTGTGTGTTGGCATATATAGAGTAAAATGGTACAGTATTGATCTCACATCTTTAACATACCTATTTGTAATACAATATATAGTAAAAGCATGCCTATGGGACATCAGAGAATTAGAATATTAAGATGCTAAATATTGAGTAGCTGTGATAAAAAAACAAACAAACAAAAAAAACAGGTGGCTTTTTTCTATGAACCACTGTCATCCTGTTAGTCTGTAGTAATGTATGAATAGGATGAATGGTTTCCAGGAACAGAAATAAACTTTGCTCCTCCTTTTACAAGACAAGGTGAACATATCTGGTATTAAACCAGTGGCTTGGGGCAAACGTCTGCTTAACTTTAGACTGTTGCACGGTAAAATGTCACAAACTTAAGATAGTCTTAAGTTAAGTACGATCAAATAGCCAGGCTTAAAATAAAATTTTGCTTATATAATATAGTCTAAAGGGGAAAACATTATATAGCAAAAAAAAAACTATTACGGGAGGTTGTGAAAGTGGAACTTGACCATCAGTCACATGTCCACACAACTGTAGGATGGATTTTGTGGTGACTTTTTGCTCCATAGACATTTCTGTGGCATTCTTTTACTGTCAGAAAGCAAAGGCGTTGTACCTATCAAGCGAGAAAATCAAGTCAAGACAAGAGATTATTATGCAAGGGAAAGGGGCGGGGCTTCCAGTGGTTCAGTTACACCTGTATAATTGTCACTTATATTTCATTTGACTTATCATTGGGGGAAAAAAGTCCTGGTTGTTTGGTGTAGATTTCCACCAGTTCCAGTGTACTACAGTGTTCAAATGTGGAGCTTCTATGCAAAATGTGTAAATGTTTAGCAGGGCTGATGTCAACGTTATTTTAAGTATTTCTTTTGGCCTTTTCGCCATAACTAGTTAGCAAGTCCTTGTAAATGTTAATGCAGTTATTGTTTTTAGCAAAAAATATAGCAGCTACCACTTAAACACACATACAAATAATTGTTGAAATTGTGAAAAGTCAATATTTAATCCAGTATTGGCACAGGTTATAGCATTTGTCCTTGTTATAGGCAGGTCTGAAGCCTCACTAATGAGGCTACTGAGGCTAAATAGCATGTGCTATACATTCTCCATATCCAAGTATGCCATACGTAATACACAGCCGAAGTGTGATTTGTTTTTAGTTGTACACTTTGCATCAAAGATATCGACAGGCCAGAGTTGGATTAGTTAAATTCTGAATATAGATTGTAGTGTGATTGTTGATCAGCAGGAATAAGAGGACAGGATCATCTGCTTGCTTGGCTGTTTTTAATGATTTATGCCACAAGCTGGTGAGGAGCTGCAGAGGGAAAAGAATGACAGGTAGGGACCTGTTGGCTGCAGATACATAGCAAGAAAAGGGAGTCCTGCACGCACACAGTTGGCTTAATATTTAATTATTTTCTTATTATTATATCTTCATATTGTGTTGATGAGCAACAGAGTGTGTGTTATTGTGATATAGATCAGCAATAGTTATTATGCTGCACATGCATAAGCTTTAATTATTGGTCCTGCAGTGCTTCTGTATTAGTGTTCCTATCGTGCTAGTGGATGTGCATAGCACTGCTGGTCATAACGCTTCAGATCTTGGCAGAGGCCCACCTCCCTCTAACACACATGCATGCCACAGAAGCACTTAGGGGTAACTCTTAGCTGGATTTGGAATGTTGCTGAATGTTGCATAGGAGGTATGCATACAAGCACCGAATTATTTTTTTCCCAATAATTTGAAGCAATAATTGTTGTATAAAATAAACACCACACACAGTAATTATCATTTTGTCCTCAATCCCTACTAAAAACTTCGAGACATTATAGAAGGAGAATCGATGTTGTAATATAAATTTGGCTAGTAAATAGGTACAATATAAATAAAATATAGAATTAAAACATGTCTAAGAGATAAAAAGTAGTAACTTGGTTGGTTTAAAAAAAAACTGCAACAGACTGCTAGATATTATTTACTGCCTTGTTGTGCTTTTCCTTTCCGAGAAACCATCCACCTACCACACACCTACATCTCTCCTTTCCTCCACCCCTTTCTCTTACCATCTTTTCTTTCTAGTGCCCGGTGCATGGTTGTCCCAGTGTCCAGATCCAGTATCACATACAGACACAATGCCAGCTCTGTGCTGCCCTTAGTGTTTTGTCCTCTGCAGTCCAGCCTGCACAAAAGAGCTCTTATACACACAGACAGAACCAAAGCGTGCTGACAACCAGCGCCCTGCCACACACACACACACACACACACACACACACACACACACACACACACACACACACACACACACACACATACAACCTGCAGCGCCTTCTCTCATTATTCTGAGTATATGCCCAGTTAGAAATCTTAATAAAAACCTCTGATATGTACTGTGTTTATGGAGACCAGTATATACACAGTGGAGTCTACTGGACAGTGACACAGTTTTATACTGACTCTGTATTCTGTTAGAAATTACACCTGTAAGCATTAGAATGACTGGATAAACGGCCTTGCAGGGCAAGACTGGAAAAGCAGCTCATCATTTGGTATCTGAGATGATGGGCTGGGCATTCAGGCACCCATTAACTATATTATCTTTGCAAATAGATAGGACAATAGGACTGGTCTATGTATAGGTGATGAACTGTGTTAATAAATGGACTGTATATATTCATCGTTTCTCAGCATGCCTGATGAAGGTGTCATTTTAATTTCATGTGTGGTGTGTGGCACACATGTGCACACACACACACACACACACACACACACACAC
>JAOVVF010000010.1:10569758-10599939 GCA_028565595.1 Duopalatinus emarginatus | reverse complement strand
TAAATGTAAATACCACAGACACTGTTGTAAATGCTACAGCTGTGCTTGCTAGAGATTAAACTGAAAACCACTGTAGTGATCATAAAATAAACTGAGTCTGCTCACCATCCTGCTTACACGCTTTTCTATTGGTCTATTATAGATAACACAGTTCAGATCAAAATCTGTTTTTCTTCATACAGGCTCGCAGAAGAACCACCACACAAATGGAGTTGCTCTATGCGAACAGCTGTGAGCCTGGCCTCGACACAACCAGTGGAGAATTCACCAGCCCTCAGCCGATGGCTGAGACTCCTGAAGGTGGCCCGGACGAGTCTTTGAGCAACACGCACAGGGAATATGTGCTCCCTGCTCCTGCCTTATCCTCTAGAATGGGTGGCATGTAAGTGGGGTAGCAATCCAACAATTCAGCTTATGCATGCTCCTGGACTGCTGTTGCTTAGCTTTATGTTTGCCTGAAGCATCCATGCTTTTTTTCATGCTTATTATCCTTCATGGCATGATTTATTTTTGAAGCGCAACAGCTAATCTTTAGCAAGGGTATGAATCAGGTATGAATCAAATCATTAGTTCTACAGGATTGTAAATTCCATACACTAGTAACCTGAAATGATACTTTACCAAAAGTAATAAGAATTTATTACATTTTATACTTATGTGCAGGACTGTTTTTAATTCCCATTCCCACAGTTTCATTTGCATCGGCCACCTCTATTTTCTGACATTAATAAAGGCATTAGTCATTCAAACCATGTGACACTGATCATGATATAACAGTTACTGAAGATGAATGAATCAAACTAGTAAATGCATCACACGGCATTTTTACTCTTTCATGGGCTTTCTTTGATCTCAGGAGATCCCCACAGGAGTCCAAGTCACACCTTTTTATTCAGCACTTTGTTTTAATATACTAATTATATGCTTTACATAAAATGATATTCTTTACTGAACAAAATTCACCCCTGTATGTTTTATGTCCGTGGCCCTGAAAATAAATTGTATTGCAGTCAAGTTTATATTTAAAACTGTATAGAATGAAATGTTAACTATCAGTTCATAAATTTATGTTGAGGTTCAAGTCTGAACACCAGTGTTCTCAGGTTTCTTTTTGTTTTTTGCTAAAGATTCTATTTGCTCTATAAGGTACACATGTGAATTCCCAACTGGGCTCGGCACTATACGCCATCTGACACATTTTTAGGCACAATGCAACAATTACTGAATCTTTGTAAACAGGTACCAGGTTGGTATACTTGTTCTGTGTTGCATGCTGGCTTCCATGTCCCTTTCTGTTTTTTTTTTTTTTGTTGTTTTATGTTTAGTGGGTGCTTGTGTTTTATTTTATGTTTCTGTCTTTTACGTCATTAATGGAACTAAAACTAGAAACTCTGGCTCCAGACCTCCATCGGGGCTGGAAAAGCGAGTGCCGGAAGCCTCACCTCTCACCCGCAGGAAGACCTATGACAAGGGACAAGCAGCAGTCGACAGGGCTAAAGCCCAAGAGAACAAACAGTAAGATCTAGCACCATCCTAGTGGCTGGAGGACAATCCTGCTCCCTCTGTCTGTGTGAACTATATTTTCTGTAAATTTCCTGCCACATTTGGTGGGGTAAAGAGCGGTACACACAGCAACCTGAATTTGGAACTGAAAAGTTTTTCTTCTTAACCATTTTACCTGCTTTTACAGAAAGCATGCTGTTTTGCTAAGCCGAAGTTGTTTGGTGTGAGCAGTCTTACACTGAATGTCTGATGGCCTAAGTCTAAAATCAGCAAAGGGCTTATTTTACAGACAGCAGCACATTATGCTATAAATAGCACAGTGTGTTTTTAGGCCCAATTGGTACCTGATTGGTGGCCAAAGCTATGCCCTTTATACACATGATCATGGAATTTATGTGTAGCTCTGAAACATTCAGTGTTCAACTTGCCCGTCAAGTCTAAAACTAATATTTACCCAACTCTTGTACCTAATCCTGCAATAACACACTGTAAACTGCACTATACCTGCTTCTCTGGAGTTGTCCAGAACAGAGATCCAGCTTGAGCTAAAGAAACCTGGCTAGAAGTTTGTGGCTTTTTATTGCCCTGGTTTTCTTTCTATAGCAATAGAAGTTAGACAGAATCTGAGTATGATGTTCTACATCATAGCTGTGGGAATTAGACATAGCTCATAGTCTTACAGTCTAGCTGATGTTCTGTGTGTCTCTGTTCGTTTAGCCTGGAGAGCTGTTTTCATGCCAAGGACAATATTTTCAGAGGAAAAGAAGGAGCCTTTATTTGTCTAATATACTCTTCTGTTCTGATCAGAAACCCAGAGCCTTAAGCGTTAAACCACTGTCCGACATCATGGTTTATATGATCAGACTACTTAAACTGCACAGAGCAAAGCTTTTTACCTTGTTTCTGAAGATTGTGAGTTCCACTCCTAATGATGCTATCCATTAGCTATCCATGGTCGAGAGCGAAAGGGAGCAGAACGGACCCTGCTTTCAGTGTGACGAGTGGTGGTCAGAGCAACATACTAGTTGCCAGTTGTGGTCATCTGTGAGCTCATGTACATGGAAGTGGGATGTTAAATCTGAGTCTGTTCAGGTGTTCTGTGATGTAAGATGAGTAAAAGTTGTGGTAGCTGGTTTCATATGTCTAGGGGGACGAGTGTGGGCATTAACGTTGGTTAGTAGCTGTTGTATGATAGATGATAGCTTGGTGAATGAGTGAATGAGTAAATGGGGGGGGGGTGTTTTATTTGTGTGTAAATATGAGTTACATTATTGTTTACAGATTATTGCATTGACTTTACCCAAAATAAACTTTTGGGCAAATATACAAGACACAGACATAACAAGAACACATGTAACACATTTTATTGTACATACATTAATGTGCAGAACAGTTATGAATCTGTGACAATATATTAGAAATAAGCTCATATTTTAGGGACAACATTACAGTGGAAATATTATTTTATAGTTCACAATTACAAATACTATATGCTTAAGATTATTCAGTATGTCCTTACATGTTTGAATTGTCAGCAGTAAAGTGGTTCTGCAAGTGTTTATTCCACCTTTTTAACATAGCATAGGTTCTTTCTGGACCTGAGACTGGTTGGCTCTATTTCATGAGGTGAAGGTCTGGTTTTAGTCATATCTTACTGTGAACATGTCCATTTTATTTATTTATTTATTTCCTTTTTATGTTGCAGCATGTGGCTGAACAGTGGTGCATGTATATCCACGCAAGCTCTGTTATAGTGTTATCCTTACAGATCACTATATTTAAATGATGGCTGCTGTTTGCGCGGAGAATCGCATGCTAAAGGATCCCTTTGCTGTGGATGAAATCAGCTCTGCTCTGTCTGCACTCAGTTTGACAGTGTGTGTGTTTCTCAGAGGGGTGATAAACCCAGTACCTGCATCGAAGAGCAATCGTGGAGGCACTCTGCAGTGTGTGCATGTGGCTGAGGGCCACAGCAAAGCCGTGCTGTGCGTGGACTCCACTGATGACCTCCTCTTCACTGGATCTAAAGGTCTGACCAATGTGTCTAGCTTCAGTCCTGATGGCTGAATTTCAAAACCTTAAGAATACTATCTTGTCTTAGACTTAGATTTTATTGCTATGAGTCACTTCTAAAATTAACACGATCAAATTTCACACGTTGTCCTCTCGCACAAAGTTTTAAATATGTAGTACTATATTTATATTTTACTCTTTACATTTTTACACTTTACACTGAAGGAGAGCCTGAATGTGTAGTTTTTCCTGAACATAACAAAAATCAGATAAAACCAAGATATTTAATTAAGAATATGCACACTTTCTAAAATTTAATACATTATAAAGTACAGCAAAAACAAAAAGAATCAGTAAAACATTTTATTAATAATCAGCTATAACTATTATATAAAAAATATTCTAAATGTATTTTTTTGTTTTACATTTTTGTACAGAGGTGCACAACTGAAATATGAAATTAAGGTTAATCAATAATTTTATTAATAAAAAGGTGAGGTGGTTTTTTTTTTACACAAGTAAAAAACAAGTTGCACATATTCACTTAAACCTGCCATTGGTTATTTTATAATCTTTTTCACATTTCTGTAAATCTGTGAATTGTCTGTTCTCCCCTTCAGACCGTACGTGTAAGGTGTGGAATCTGGTCACTGGGCAGGAAATCATGTCTCTGGGTGGCCATCCTAACAACGTCGTGTCAGTGCGCTACAGCTCCAGCATGGTCTTCACCGTCTCCACGTCCTACATCAAAGTGTGGGACATCCGGGACTCTGCAAAGTGCATTCGCACCCTTACGTGAGTTCTCTTTAGCCCCACAGCACAACTCCAGAAGTCCAGTTTTAACAGCTCGGAGCTTATTGACTGAATTATCAAGACTTTGTGAGTTTAAATAAGCTGCAGTAAACAAGGCTCACAGTAACCAGCACTGACACACTGGTTAGTATTTAGGAGACTGCAACCTCTGGTGGTGCAATTTGAAAAATCAGTCTGACTGTTTAAAATCTCAGCTAGAAACAAATGCACAGACATTATAAAAATCAGTTACAAAAATTCATAGCAGAGAAAATGTTGTTGTGGTACAATACTAGTGCTATAATTTAATTGCATAGGAAAACTATAGCATGACATTGAAGTGCTAATAATAACAAAAAAAAACAATAAATCATGACAATCATCATGTTGTGTATTTATGAATTGTTATTCACACACATCTGAAAAACAAATAGTAGAGAGTATAAACACTTTTGCAGTCTACTATACTTTATGATCTTTAACAAAGGTATCTCTGCATGGGTAAAACAGCTGATCTACAGCTCTTAGACAGAAGTCATATTCTCAGCCTAGGTGCTGTGAGATACTGGAACGAACTGCATGATATGATGTAGTTACCTTTATGTAAAGGATTATACTTTTCTATCTCAGATCCTCTGGTCAGGTGAGCACAGGAGATGTGTGTGCAGCTAACACAAGCCGTACAGTGACTACAGCCGCTGGAGAAAACCAGATCAACCAGATCGCTCTGAACCCTACAGGCACAGTGCTGTATGTGGCAGCTGGCAACTCTGTCCGCATGTGGGACCTTAGAAGGTACACGCTTGCAGATTATCAAGCATGCATCTGATAATCAATATTATTCCATATTATGTGCTTTTACCACATCTTAATATTGATTAAAGTTGATGACAGTAAAGTAATACATTTACTTTCTGTCTTGCTGTCTTAAGGTTTGTCTCAACAGGAAAACTTACAGGTCATCTAGGCCCAGTCATGTGTTTGACTGTGGATCACTCTGGCAATGGCCAAGATCTGGTTATCACCGGCTCCAAGGATCACTACATCAAGGTGTGTATCTCGCCAGGAATTTCTGATACATACATTGATTTGTTAGGAAACTGTTTGTTCGTCACGTTTAACTTATATGAATAAGCCAATTGCATGGAAGTATTATGCTGTTATTATATATTATACTGTATATTGTGTGAACACAGTATATAGGAAATATATATATAGGATCCTTCTGCATAAAATAGCAGAGTTCATCTCGTATGATATGAATGCATTGTAAATCACTGTCACTGATATTTAATATTCAGTAATATTTAGGATACTTGAGTTATTTGATAACCTTAACCTTGATTGTTCATCGATTATCTTATCTTAAATAAATCTGCAAGCATTTTTTAAAAGAGAATTGCAAAAAACTGTGCATTTTTGTGCATTTGCAGATGTTTGATGTAACGGAGGGAACTCTCGGCAGCATCAGTCCTACGCATAACTTTGAGCCTCCTCACTATGATGGCATCGAGTCAGTGGTGGTGCAGGGAGACTGTTTGTTTAGTGGCTCCAGAGACAATGGAATAAAAAAGTGGGACCTGGCTCGCAAAGACCTACTGCAGGTAAGCTCGATAAATCAAAAAGCCGCCTGCTGCAGGCTAGAGAGAAGGTTATTGTTCAATCATGCAGTAAGTGAATTCTGTCAAGGCTGCAGTGCTGCATGGAAAATATAGGGCTAAATCAATGAAACAGCTGAGAATGAAAAGGAGTGTTTTTGCGAGTGCTCGCTTTGTATTGGATTGTGAAAAGCGTGTCTCTGTGTGTGTGTGTGTGTGTGTGTGTGTATGTACGTGTACGTGTTTGAGCAGCAAGTCCCTAACGCTCATCGGGACTGGGTGTGTGCGCTGGGCGTGGTGCCAGGTTCTCCTGCCCTGCTGAGTGGCTGTAGAGGAGGAGTGTTGAAGCTATGGCACACAGACACACTGAGCGCGCTCGGAGAACTCCGGGGACACGAAAGCCCCATCAACAGCATCTCCACGAACAGCAGCTTATTATTCACTGCATCTGAGTAAGTAATCATCACACACACATACTTACACACACACACACTTTTTCTCACTCACATGGGCTATCCAATTAAAGTTCAATATTCAAATACTATTTACTCCTATATATATATATATATATATATATGTGTGTGTGTGTGTGTTTGTGTGTGTTTGTGTGTTTGTGTGTGTGTGTGTGTGTGTGTGTGTGTTTCTGCAAAATAAAGATAATCTTATAAAATAAACAACTCCACTCTCCACTGTGTATGTAAGACGAGTACATACACGCATATTTAACTTTTGAAGTATTGGAATAGTAATAATATATGACAGCTCTACAACACAATATTTTAAAAAGCCTATTTTTATTTTTCCCCTGCTTGTGCAGTGATCGGACAGTTAAGATCTGGCGTGCGAGAGGAGGTCTGGACAGCAGTGACATGACTGATGTTACTGACGAACCTGGCAGCAACTGACTGTACTATCATGTGTCATGAGGCGAACTTCTCCTTGTACTCTGCCTCCACCTGCTAAAACAGGACACCTGACGTATACCAACACAGAAGAATCATCTCTGTATAAAAGTGGATGCTGAAATCTGCTATGTCACCACAGCCACATTTACTGTGTGGTTCCTAAATGTGTCTTAATAATGCATCAATGTGATGGAAAATAGCTAAAACAAATCTCAGTGCAAAGTAAAGCTCTTTTAGACTCTGCAGCTTCTCCATATTGATCCTGATTAACCACTGGGAGAACGCTGCTGCACGGGGTTTAGACAGATGTGAGGAGAGAAGGAACCGGACTGTCTGTAGCTGGCTTCAGTAGGCCGGTTCTCTGAGCTTGTGTATGGACTCATGCTTTTAGACCTTTGCACAAGCACTGGGCGCTTTACACACACGATGCACACTGAATAGCTGTAGCTTTGCATTAGGTGGACTAACTGGAATCACCATGCCTTTAAATTTCTGTCTAAGTGTTCGAACCTGAAAATCATTGGTGACCAAAATGTGGAGCTCAGCTGTACTACAATCATTAACTTATTAAATCCGATAATATTAATAATCATAATATTAATGCATTCTGTAGATATTAGAATGGTTCTCTCTTTCGCTTTTTGTCATAAGCTTACTTGAGCTGGATTAGTTTTATTTATTAAGGAACTTAAGTCTTAGACTCCGCTTGCCATGATGAAGCTGATTAAGCACGTTACCTTCTCTTAGTGTCAGACAAAGTTTTTCTTCAGAAGCTTTAGTCCTCTAGGTAACATAATAACTAAACCTGGGAGACGTGTGTACTATGTTATTGTTATCAGGTGCTGTACCTGTGGCATAATTCTGTTATGTACATCCAAGATATGATATATCAGTCATGACTATCTAATTACTTTTTTTCCCTGATCAATCAAATCCGTTAAAATTCCTCAATATTACTACACCTACTTAAATTAAACAAGTCCAGCTCACTATGCCTATTTTCTCAAGCTGTTGTGTTTAATGTCCTTGCTGCCTTCTCATTAGCACCTGGCTGAGGTCGTACTAGCTTCAACACTTAAATACACTTACTAGTTCCTGCACTCTGTACAAAAGTGGATGTAAAGAGGAGTGCAGTGGTCTCTGTTCTCTGGTGTACTTATCCGGTTTCTGTCACATTTATTCATGTTCATGTGTGGCATAAATACATATATAGCCTGAGTAGTGTTGATGTATGTAGTTACAGTAAATCCAGTACTCCAACTCCAGTACATTGTGTGTTCATGTCTTATCCTGCAGCTAACTAACAAATAGAGAAGGTTGTCAGAAACAGTAGACCAGGATTTGAGAATGCTGATAACGAATGATTCTGCAGTGTATCAGTCTAAACCTTTTCTTTCTGAGGGACAGAACTGGGTGGTGATATTTGGATGTGTTTATGATGTCTTGGTTTTTCGCTGGGTTAGCAGCTGACTGACGTGTTAGAAAGCTAAATGTCAGGTGCCACATAAATTAAATGCCATCTGTCAAAATTCAATGCCACGTGCGTGTGTGTGTGTTGTAAGGGAAAGAAATTTGACCCACTGGACACTGCAAATAGCTTATACCAAGCCCCTGAAGACATTGTGTGGCCCAAACCAGGGCTTTGTAGCAGAGTCGTGCCAAACCCTTGTGTGGCGTCTGTGGCAGTAAACAATTTTGTCCACTGGAGGGAGGTCTTGTACCTCTGTTTCTCTAACATTAACTTTTGTGAGCTCTAATATACCACGTATGTGTGTGAGTCTGGCTTATACTTGAAGAAATCATCCTTGTGGACACTTGTTCTTTTGTAAGAATCTGTTATTCATCAGTGTGCAGGTGCTTGTCTCTCGTCTCGCTTGGCTCAATATTATAACATGGCTGCACCTGGGTTCAGGACAGCGTAGTGGCTGAATAAAAGGCTAGACTGTCATTCTATGTCGACCGCTCGCTCTGTGGTGTAGTCCTCATAACAAAAGCATGAATATCATGGTGAGAGTGAAATATTTATGCACCTGGATGCACTTGTGACATTCTCTTTAAAGATTTTTTTTTAATTCCTGTCAGAGTGGCAGTGTCAAAATGCAATGACCCCTCAACATTTTACTCATCTGTGTAGGTGAATTATTTATGACAAAAGTATAAAAAGGCATTTTCTCTGGTAGAAGTTGCTTCATGCTGTCAAAGTTGTCTTGTCTTCTCTGCATTTTTTTTAATCTTTCGTGCATTTGTGTCATTTTGGCTCACACTACTCTGTTTCCTTTGCAGTTCTGAATAAAACATGAAAAAAACATGAAATGCTTCAGTCTGTACCATTAAATCCACAGCATTGGTATGCAAAGAATCTTTCTAGTGTAAAATTTGGCAAGCTGTTCATGCCCCTGGGTGACCACAGGCATCTTTCCGATGTTATTCATTAAGACTCATAAACATGCATATGAGCTATTAGGAGCCTTCGATTCGTTAGCGAATGATTTTAGGCCAATGATCAAATTCTCATTTGTCTGATTACTCTCAGTTGGAGTTTTTGCGTAACATTTCAATAAGCTCAGAGTGAATCCTGCATTAACATTTAGATTGCGCTTGCCATGCTAATCCAAGGATCTGATTGCGACTGAACAGAAATCACAAAGCTTAACTCTGCTCATAACCCAGAGACATCAAGAAGCCATCAGGTGCTTTGTTGCAGTGCAGATGATGTCACCTGATGTCCATGGGAGGGTTTGAGAAATGCTTGACCTCAATGTTGACTACCAGGGGCATTCGTGTTAACATTTTAAAACGTGTTGAATTAAATATAGAATGTGGCCTCAGTATGTCATCAGGCTTTGCATGAGGGGAAGAAGGCACTGATGCATATCCGGTCAGAGGCCAACTGTCTCGCTTACTCTTTCTTCCTGGTGGATTGTTAGATGAGTTGCACATCTTCTCATCTCTCTTATATATTCCTGTATATTTTACTTCAGTGATACCTAAGACAGTGTGGGGAGAAAATATTGAAATAATTGCAATATTATTGCTTCATTGCATTTGAAACTAGGTACATATGCACATTGCATGCATTGAGCGAATGCTTTGTGTGTATGAAATTTGTGAGTGTAGTCGATTTGCTGCACAGCTTGTCAGCCCCTCTCTACTCTGACCTTCAGTGAAAATGATACTCCATATGACCAGCACTGACCAATTTGGCTGGTGGATTCACCACAGCAGTGGCATCTTAGTGGTTTTTTTTTATTTGTTATTGTTCTTGTTTTGATGTCACTGCTGGATCGAGAAATTGCCAAAGGCAACCAGACATAAAAATGTGCTGTGGTCCAATAACTGACACTGACAGAGGATGATACACACAAGATACACCTTTTTATGTCACATATTCAAAACATCACAGTGATGTAGTGATGTCTTAACATAGCCCAGTTAGGAAACTGGTACTAGAGAATAGGATTAGCCATGATACAAGCGCCTGTCAATCAGAGTAGATTAAGAGCCTTTCTCAAGGGCTGCTTGGTGGTTCTGGGGCTTGAAACCTTAGACCATCTGATCAACCCAGTGCCTTGAGCACTGAGCCACCACTACCCTTATATAACTATAAATGAGATCCTATAAGATGTGCCTTCTCTCCTTCTGTCTTATGTGTAATTAAAGTGGGCTGGAAGTATACACACGCTCAGTAATAGAGAACTTTTCCTTGTTGCTGGGGTAAAATCTCAGGGATACATGTTTTGTATCTTTATATCTTTAAAAAGCAATATACAGACCAATATTAGAGTTGCAATATCTTTTAATTAGAGTCTACTTAAAGGTAACTATATAGATACAGTACATACGAGCTTAGATTAAAGGTGAAAACAACACATTTAATGATCTCCCATCAGCGACTAAGAAAAGATGAATTCTGAATTCTGAGAAGGTACTGTTAGAAATGCAGTGATGCTGCAGCACCAACATTTATAAACAATACGTTCATACAAAAATAACACATGCCAAGATGCCACAGAAAGACTATCTAGTCCACAGTGGTTTTCAGGTGGTCCCTTTCCAAAAAAAAAAAAAAAAAAAAGACAAATGAGCGTAGATAAAATGTAGCCTAATAAGTGCACTAGTACTATGAGTCTATAAGGAGTTTTTTTTTATTATGTGACAGTAATTCATACTCTCTCTCTCTCTCTCCTATTTGTCTGTCTCTTTTTCCCTCTGTCTCCTCTCTCCCCTCTCTCTTCTTTCCTACCAGTCTCTTTCTCTCTCTCTGTCTTTCTGTTCTTTTCTTCTCTCACTTCCCTCCCAGTCTCTCTCTTTTTCTCTTCTCTCTGTCTCTCTGTCCTTCTCTTCTTTGTCTTTCTCTTCTCTCTTTCCTGTCATCTGTCTCTCTCTCTCTCTCTCTCTCTCTCTCTATCTGTGTCTTTCTCTAACTTCACTCTCTCTCTCTGTCTCCTCTCTGTCTTTCTGTCTCCCTCTTTCTCCCCCTTCTCTCTCTTACTCGTGCACATCTCTCTCTCTCTCTCCTATTTGTCTGTCTCTTTTTCTCTCTGTCTCCTCTCTCTTCTCTCCTACCAGTCTCTTTCTCTCTCTCTGTCTTTCTGTTCTCTCTGTCTCTCACTTCCCTCCCAGTCTCTCTGTCTCTTTCTCTTCTCTCTGTCTCTCTGTTCCTCTCTTCTTTGTCTTCCTCTTCTCTTTTCTGTCGTCTCTCTCTCTCTCTCTGTGTCTTTCTCTAACTTGATTCTCTCACTCTGTCTCCTCTCTGTCTTTCTGTCGCCCTCTTTCCCCCCTTTTCTCTCTCTCTCTCTCTCTCTCTCTCTCTCTCTCTCTCTCTCTCTCTCTCTCTGTCTCGCGCCTGAATTACCATCTCGCTGTGACGTTGCGCGCGTGTCCGCCGACACACAGCGGCGCTGAAGATGGACCTGGGCTCTGTTCACCTAAAACTCTCCTCTTAGTGCCACATGAAGACATGTCCTCGACTAACAGCTTCCCGAATTTGGCGAGTATCGGTGACTGGGAACCTCTCATTTCTGCCATTCCCGCCACCAAAGTTGAGCTTACGGTGTCGTGCAGGTGAGTGAGTGGCTGGCTCTGTCACGGACGCACGCGGGCACATCTGGCAGGAAAAGGTTGAACCTGCTGCAGCTGGAGATGTCCTGTTATCAGTGATCTGTAGTCTGTATGAGTATTTATTTTCTGTATTCTAGCCACATTGACAGAAACGCGTAGTCGTGTCTCCCTGAGCCTGCTTGGTGTGATGGCTAAGGGATGTAAACGGAGTCTCCTATTACACCACCGAGAGTACAGATGTAGCCTAGAGATACACTTTACTGTTTACTGAATTGTGCATTGTTGATTTCTTTTCTATTCAGCACTCTGTGCCCCGAGTTACTGTAAGTCGCAAGCTGCAGGCATCGTCCAGTTCTGTTTGTCGCACATCTGTCTGTCTAGGCAGATGTTTAGGCTGCTGATGTTTATGCCTTGCCCATTGCCTTTACTGGTATTGTCATGATGATTTTTTTTTTTTTTTATTACTGTACAAATAAGACAGCCCTGATATATCTTAATTAGGATTGTAAGATGGAAGTGGCATTCGATTATTGAGCATCATTTCAGGTTTAAAAGGTCAGGTTGGTCTTAATCTCAAATGAAGAGCGAAATGTTTTTAGTGGCATTACAATTATGCAGTACAATCACAACAACAAAGAGGTTTTAGTTCGCGTCAGTGTTTCCATAATTTTCAGCACGGCCTCGGAATTCAATACTGACTGGTCTGAAGTCTGAAACTAACTTCGTGTCTCTGGAATGATAGAGCATCATGACCAAAATGACGTTTAGACAGTGACTATAGATTCTAGTCTGAGACCAGACAAGAAATCTGGGGACACTTGAGAAACACTTATATCTGCAAGTACTGAAATTAGTTATTACTCAACAAAAGCTGTAAACAACTTGATTATACAGTATTAAATTTAATCCTTTTCTATATATGTATGTATATATGCATGTATATATATATCAAGGCTTTGTTTATTCCTAATGTTATATTACATATTTGGATTTGTAATACTAGGTTATGCTTATTTGTAATACTGGGTAATGCAGGTTATGCTTTCACTCACACTTACAATGTCTTTAATCGATAAGGTTCCACAAAACGTATCCACCTCTCTTTGTGTAAAAATATGCCTATTATAAAAGTCAAGTATAATGTCTTTTGTGGAACAGAAAAATGATTGCATTTCACAGTTCAGTGATCTGTGATAAAGATGAACTTTGAACGAAAAAAAAAAAAATCAGGTTGCTAAGGTTAGATGGCAGATTAACTAATGCATGGCATTTTTAAGCAGAATGAATGGTCAGCCGCCATGCAAAATTCACATAGGTTGACTTTGGGTGGTTTTTGCCAAACATTTTTTTAAAACTTTGGTTTGACATTCATGCAATTTCTGGCAAAGTGTTGGACAATAGCTTTTGAGCTTTTATACATTAGGGTGTGTGTTAAAAATATTAGTACAATAGTTAAATATGTAAATTAATACACTGACTCCTATACTGATTCTGTCCTTTAAAATAGCCTTACATAAGTTAAAACAATGTCACTCTTTTCTTACATAGTATGTTATCTCTATTATCCAGGGTATTATCCAGGGTCTATTATTACTTGAGTTCATAATGTAAAGAATAATAAATTTTACTGGAAAACTACACAAAATAAAATTACTGATCCTTTGAGGTAAAATTGTGTTATGATTTTGCAGAATATGATATATAGCAGCGATTATGTTACATAACCTAATAGATCCCACAAGTTTTTCCAGCCTCAGTCTCTCCAGTCCACTGAATAAGCACAGTTAGAAAAAGAGGCTTCAGCACCAATGGTTTATAATATGTGTGAATGTTTTATGATGTAGTCAGAAGTTAGATAAAGCAGCCTAAAAGTTCAGTCCAGCCCCCCCCCCCCCCAAATACACGACTGTGTTGCCAAGGATTAAATGCATGAATGTTAATGTGAGAGGCAGAGCTTTTTGCATTAACAGGCAACATGATTGGCAGATATGACTGACACATTCTTGTCCTAATTGGTTTGGTGTTATTGGTCCATATAGATTTTGTTCTTCTTTTTACAGAACCACTGTACTGGCACTGTTATTTTTCTCTGAGCAGATATTCTAACAAAGCTGTCAGAATGGTCGAGGAACTAGACCTGGTTTGAAAAAGTGGTCTGACCTAAAATCGCTGATCCCACCTTTAAGTCCAAAAATTGCAGAAACTGCAGAACTAGCATGGCTGCCAACCTGGCACACACAGACTGTCAGTGCACCAAAAATAACATGATGAATGTACATATTAGTATAATTCACATGCATTCTTCTTTATTCACTGACCTCATCTAGTATAGCTCTGAACTTTCAGCTATAGTGACTTCTTATTTTTAATATAATATAGGATGTGCATTAAATTCTTTTCAGTTTTATTAAGTGAAAACAGCAGCTTAATTTCTGTCTCACTTAACCTGATTAATCTCACTTTCTAGTCTAGAGGCAAGAAGTATCTTTATTGCCATCTTAGTATATGCTTAGTATAGAAGTATGCATAATGCCTCTTTATAGTTAAGCTAGGTGAATCATTTTCAAAGCAGTTGTTATATTTTTTTTAAATCTCTTTCCATCCCAGCAGCAATTAACTGCACTCAATTGCACAAGACCGGAGTCTTCCACAACTCTAGGCAGACATATTGGTAAAAGGTGGTGAGATAGTTACAAGGTATACGAGTGCAGCCAAACTGGATAGCTGGATATGGTTATAACAATGATGCACTGCACTCTTCTCCCTGATGCTCTTTCTCATGGACTTGTCCTCCAGCAGATGTCAGATACATGTATTTTGGAAGGAAGCCTAAAGGGAGAAACTGGGATTTTTTTCTGTTGGCTGCTCGCTTTTAAACAGTAGCTTACTCTTGTTGGTTTCTCCAAAGTTGCCAATCTTAGTTTTTTTATATCTGTACTTAAAAAAAGAATTGTACACCACCATCCTGTCACTGATGTCAAATGAGTAAGCCTCCTGTTACCTGATAAGCCTATTTCCTTAATTTATTTCTTTATCATTTTTAGAAGTTATACACATTTAACATCTTTATCTAGCAAACACATCAGCATATTATATCATTCATAAATTGTGCAAGCATCAAAGTTGCTTCATATTGAATGACAAAAAAAATATTATCTTAAATCTCACTTTAACTTGGCAGACATGTGCAGAGTTTTAAAGGGATGCAAACAGCCATTTTTCTGATGATTTTTAAATGGTCCAGTGGTTGTGAGTCAGGGCATAGCCTTATAACTGGTACGGTTCCCAGTAGCCTGATATAGATCGACACCATCAGTCTACCACTGTTGGGCCCTTGAGCATGGCCCTCAATTCTCGCTGCTCCAGGAGCAGTGTGTCATTGCTGACTCTGCACTTTGACCCCAGCTTCATTGTACTGTAATGTATCTGTGACAATTAAAGTCTTCTTCTTCTTTTCTTGCATCAAGCAAACAGGAATTCAGAGACAATGAAGATGAACCATGCAAGAGTTATTAGAGAGTTACAGCTTAAGTCAGAATATTAGACAATGGTTTACACAGTGCAAAGTCAACATCTCCTTTAATTATGATTTACTGATATCTGATTATTAAATTAAGTGTTAGCCTCTATACGGTCTAGTCATGTGTTACAAACATTCATTTGCCTCCTACAGAGGCAGATACTGATAAAAGCCTGTGAACTAATAAAATCCTGACCAAATCGGAATCAGATACGTACAGGCTTAATGATCCGGGGATATTAGCTTGTTCTACTCACCCTGCCAAACCTTTGTGGATTCATTCAGTCCTGAAGATTATTTTCTTCTAATTGTACACCTTATAAATTTTTACAAGACACTTCTTTAAATTAGAATAAGTGGGGATAACAGCTCTTGGAAGTATAACAAAGTGAACAGGTGACAAAAGAAGGTGACATAAAGACAAGAGTGCAGAAATAGCATTCCTGTGTTCATCAGACTGCAATTGTAGGTGACAGCCAGCCTGGCTGACCTTATCTATGTGACTCCTTTAAATTCTGATCATGTCTCTGGTATACATAATAGATCTTTTATTTTATTTTAGTTATTAATTTTTTTCAGAAAATCATGACTTTCCCCCTAACATCATACACTATCTATGCCAGAGATAGACGTAAACGCTGGATGTTTGCCCATTTTAAATAGGCAGAAACCATAGATTGGGCTTTACAGCAAAACAATATATCATTAATTCCATAGTACATATATGTATATCCTCATTATTATGTGTGTTTCATCTCATATGTTTTGAAATGGTAATTTCTATTCTTACGGCAGCAGACTTCAAAGATGACTTTTCCTTTTCCTCCAAAGGCCTGGAGATTATAAAAAAAGATATGCAGATTTCTCCTGCCAGAAGTCCCTTTCAAGAAGCACATTTACTGCTGCATTAGTTTCTTTGTATACGTGTTTTCAGCTGCTCTCAGGATTCAAATGTGCAAAAGTGATGACCATTTTTTCTCATCTATACAGCATAATGGGCTTATCCAAAGTAAGGACAGCAAGTGTCCTTTGTGCATAAGAAATCTATTTTGAATAGTCATATTCGGGTGAAGTAAAACTGTTCAATAATCTCTGCAAAAAAGGGCTGAACTGGCAACTTTACATTTGGTGTAGTGTGACTGGTGTAGTATTTATAGTAAACTCTTTACCGCTTGGTTGTGTAAATAAGATAAATGTAACAACATCTGCCATAAATAAATAAATGCCATAGATAAAGAGTGGGATTATATTTTTACCTTTTCTTCCAAATGCATTTGTCTAACATTGTAGATCGATCCACATCCAAACATGATGCAAATTTGACTTGACAAAGTGTTAATAAAGCCTCATGTTTGTACAGGTTCTTCCTATACTAGGTGAATATAATATTTTAAATGACATGGCAGGACTGCTTTTCTGGGATTTTAAATGGATATGTACTGTTTTGTGGCTTAAATGTAAATCTTTTATGAGAAGCATCCTCAATACACTTTGCTCTGGGTAGACTCTGATGTATAATGTGTTTTTAAAAAGCCATAAATGTTGTGTGTTAAAAGCTTTCAATTCTCACTCTCGAGTCGTGAGCTTGTTAAAAAAAAAACGTTTATAGGATTTCGTCAAACACATTATTTGACCATATTATCATTTAATATGATTGCAAATGACTTTGTAATATATCCTGAGGCACCTGTTTCTCCCTTCAGTAATGTCTCATATAATGTGCCCTATAATAGTGGAACACACTCTCTGTCTACCATGGAGGAGCCAGCTATCACTTGGTATCAGTTTCCATGGAGTAATAGAGGAGAGACATTGTGGTGTAATAGAGGAGAGAAGTCGTGCCTGTGCACTGACAGGATTCCTCTGGCTGAAAAAGCGTCATTAGACTTTAAGTTCTGGACGTATCAGTCCTCATCAGTCGCTCACACAACCACATGGAGTTCAGTTACTTTCACAATCATTAAGTTTCTATGTTTCCCTAGATATTGGGAACATCTTAACTTAGCATTTTAACATAGCTTTTGTGTCATTACTGAAATTTGTTGGGTTTTTTAATGGGGCCTTGAATAAGTAATATCATCCTTTACTGGCTCAGAAAATGCATTTCAGCCAGAGAAACGGTCATAAAAGGTTTATGCTTTAATGTAAGACTGAGGGAAAAGAGGAGAGATGGCACATTCTGGGACATTCTCTTTCAACCTTGGAGACTTTGTTCAGGTCCATGAATTTTTTGGATACATAACTGAAGATATATATAGCATTATTAAAATTGGAAATTTTATTATGGGTTCCAACATCTAAATAGCTAAATGTACTGAAGGACCTTTAAAGAGGTCCTGACTACATCACTTTAAACATTTGAGTTTCATTTTGTCCCCCTAAAGCTATATGCTTCCTCAAATGACTATTTATGCTCATTCTTCTTCTTCTTCTTCTTCTTCTTCTTCTTATTATTATTATTATTATTATTATTATTATTATTATTATTATTATTATTAGTATGGCTTCTGACTGGACACTTTTCTGCTGCCACTAAATCAATAACCTAAATGGAGATTAAATAATGGGCGAAAACAACTGGGAGAAACATGCACGGCTGCACACAGTCATATTACAGAATATTTGGTAAGGTTTATTAAAACATTCTTCTATCCTTCTTATATTTTTCCTCTCTGTTTTTACAGAAACCTACTAGACAGAGACACTTTCTCCAAATCTGATCCCAGTAAGTCTTTTTTCTATTCCTTTCATATGTCTCACGGATTATATGTACTGTATACTGCGCTTGAATAATTTTTAATGTGATTACATTGTGATTTCTTCCTGGAGCAGTATATAAAAAAAGAATCTGAATGCTACACTTGTGATGTCACATTTATTTCAGTCCTCACATGCCAAAAATAGCTTGGTATTGCTTGGTTGTTTGTTTGAGTGGACCTCAGCTAGCTACACTGTAGTCATCATTATTCACAGCATTATGTTTTATTCTAAAACCTCACTGACAACAGAGACACACTGGGAGACCAAGTAAAGTAAATTGGTAATCAAACTGGCCCAAGTAATATTACATTCACAGAGAACACTAGAACATGAATGTGGAACTGGAAATGACAGTGTTAATGCATTTACGGAGCATTACTGATTATTTGCTGATTTGCATATTTGTGTAAATGCATGTGTATGCTTTTTTACTGAAAATGAATTTAAGCATTTAATGCCATCTTTTGCATGAAAAGGCATGTTAGTCTATTGTCAACTCCCTAATTATTGTCACACACATCTCACTGCAGTGTAGGCACTGCCCATTTTGGGTTCAAATCAGAATACAAATACACTGAAGCACACTTTTTTTTTTTAACAAAACACTGGCTCCAAAGTTATGATGACTTGCACAGTTAATATTTGCTAAAGCCTGCCCTGAAGTGATTAACAATGAGCACTGAGCATCTTCATGTGATCTCTAACAAGATTTATGACACTTCTCCAAGCAGAGCATTTTAAGCTGTGTTATGTTTGTGTGAACAGAGCTCATATCTGAAAGCTGGGGATGACTCTGTCATCACACATTTAGTATGCGTGGTGCATTCCATATAATGTTATGCTCATACAAATAGGGTTATGATGCTTAATTATATTTTAGTTGTGATTTTTAACATGTGTACGTCAACACGGCTTGCGTACGTCAACAATCTGTCTGTTTTGTGTGTTTTGAATACTCTTTTACTTTTTCCATGGTCTAGAAGTCTGGAAGTCTTTATACTAAAAGACAGTCATTTACAGGGCTATCAAAGTTTATATTAAAAAAAAATTTGTAGGATGCATTAAAAGTCCACATGTAGTCCACACAGGCATTAATGTTCTTATGTATTGTTCTTATGCATGGTGGATCTTATAATTGTAATCTGGTGTAGATGTTTCAGATTAGATGTTTGTAGTTTGTATGGAATTCCAGTATCTTCTCTGGTGGTGTTTTGTCATATGTAGTGGATCAAAAGCAACAACTGAGTTTCTGTATGCTAAAATATTTTATTTGCAATATTAATACTTTGGGGTGGCAATAATGCTGACATGTTTATGAGAATCCGAAGAAACCAGGGCAGGGGATGTTTTTTTTTTTCTAAAAACAGAATGATCAGTTTTATCATTCATTTGAGTGGAAAATTGTAATTATTGTGTGTAATATTCTTTTTATATGATCAGGTTTTTCGCTGTGTATCGTGAAGGGTGATCATTTTTTAAGATGGAGATGTTAATGGGAGTAGGACACGTTAGTGAGAATTGGCTGGTATGAGTATGTAATATTGAGTAGAGCAGGGTGTTTTTGTGCTGATAGTGACATCTCAGATGCTTTATGGACTTTAATATTCAGTGTTAGTCTAGTTCTACTGCAGCCGCAATGGTAATCTTTCTCTCTCTTTGAAGACACATATAGTGTCTTTGTCTCTCTCTATTTTGTTGTTGCTAGCAATAAACCAGAGCAAGACTGAGGACAGAAGCCTTATAAATGATTTAGTGAATCACTCCTTAAGATATTTTACTAAAATATATTTATGATGAGTGGAAAGGAGGGTGAATGTGGATGGAATAGGCAGACCCCAGGGTATTGGGTTTAAACGGTGAACAACTATTTACTAAAAAACTTTGAAAACATAAAAAAGAAAACTAAATGAAAACTAAACTAAAAAAAAAAAAAGAAAAAAAAACCTGACTCATAAACAGTGCAGGACAATTGTAGCTACAGGTCTCAAGACCATAGAGCTATTACTTTGACTAGGTTTACTCTAACCCCCTCTCAGCCCCAGGTGAGTACAATCCAGTCAATCCTGGCTCCCTCCCCATTTTATAGGATAGGCCCCATACCAGGATTAAACCATTGTCCTCTACAGGGTGTGGCCATCCTATAAAAATGAGATGTAGTGATTCGAACCAAAAATTTTTAATGAACAACAAAACATTAGGCCTTAATAAATCCTGATAACTGGTACCTGACATCCTCCTCCCATGAGCTGGCCGTGGGCCGTATTGGCTATATTGTGCTCACACACACTCACTTACACAGTCTCTGGTGATGAACAACCCCTTTGCCTCATTACAATATTATATTACTATATCTTCTCTTGTCAAAAAGAAGTATTGTGTCCAATCTCTGCTTCTGCGAGTGTCTTTTCTCCTACACCTTATAGTGAGTTTATTCAGTATATAGGTATATATTAGGCGTAAGTTACATATTAGTAGTGATTTAGTACAACTAAGTGGTTCTAAAATAAATTAAGGATACTTTTTCACAAGGCCTTTGAGTAAGCCAGATATTATGGTAGCTCAAGTAAAAGTGGACCCCAGTTGTGATTTGCTTCAGTCCCACACCTCCTGAGTGCTCGAGTGTTTTTCTGTATTGTGGCTTGGTACTGGAGAAAGTGTTCTTGTGAAGTAATCCATTCAATTTAGGTCCAGTGTCTCCTTCAGAATTTGCTGTAGTGTTTACCACACATGGTTGTATAAAATGACTGTATGCTGTAGTATTGTAATTTCCCTTCACTGGAACTAAGGGTTCCAAACCTGTTCCGGCATTATAACGCCCCTGCACACAAAGGATATGGTTTGTCAAGGTGGGAGTGGGAGAACTTGAGTGTGAAATACCATGACCTCATTCCCACTGATCAACTTTTGTGATGAACTGGAGCAGATCTTCTCACCTGCCATCAGTGCCTGAACTCAGTAATGCTCTTGTGGTGGAATGTGGCACAAAACCTAAAAGGAACACTCCAAAATTTTGTAGAAAGCCTTCCCAGAAGAGTGGAAGTTATCATTACAGCTGTGGGGGGCTAAAACACATATGGGCGTGATGGTCAGGTGTCTACAAACTGTTGGCCATATATTGTAGATTAGAATGTATTATATCAAAATTACATAACCACAAGTTTACAATTTGCAACTTAACCAGCTCTCCAACTCAAAGCTTGTTTTTTTCCCTTGAAACTACTCATGAATATTCAGAAACTAACACCAAATGAATTCATATTGATTACTTGATGAATGCTGCTTCTCAGACAAACCTTCATAGACTAGTCTGATGCAGAATATAAAGTAGTAGAAGAGGAAATCTTCAACTGTGATGGCTGCATAGAACGAAATTATGATGCAGTAGCTCAAAAAGTAAACACACCTTGGAAAAGATCACACACTCATTCACTGATTATCTAAGCCACTACTGGATCATGAATTGGTGCTAGAGTGTATTCCAGTGCTTATGGGCCAAAAACCAGGGAAACGCTCTGGATAGGTCCCCAGTACATTGCAGAGAAGACACAAGGATAAAGTCTGCCTGGCTGTTGAACTGAATTCAGGCTCTTCTTGCTGTTAAGTGAAAACTCTGCTCACTGTTTCACATTACTGACTTCATGGTAAAGCTGGTTGTATATACTATATTTTGAAAATCTCTGATGCTGTTTACTGTCTGGTAAAGGAATTAAAGTGTAGGGTGCAAAACTATTAAATGACCTATTATACAATTATACTCAAAATTTTAAAAAATGGTAGAAATGGTAGACATCCACAGTAAAGTGAAGGGAGCAGCCATAGACTTGTGGTTAAGGAACTAGCCTTGCAACCAAAAGGTGACAGACTTGACACGAATGAAGTGCCCTTCAGCAAAGCACCAAACCCCCAACTGCCCCCCAGGTGCCATGGATAGGGTTGCCACCAGTTTGGCCAAGTGTGTTTACCGCCCCTAGTGTGTGTGTGTGTGTGTGTGTGTGTGCACGCATGTGTGTGTTTCACTACATGGATCGGTTAATTGTGGAACTCAAATTTCTCTCTATATGCAAGCAGGGTGGTCAATGAGTGGTTCAGTATTACTTATAAACTTATCAGAGGCATCCTTTTTATTGTTTCCTAATATATACATTTTTTAATTTTTATGTAAGTGTTGCTTTGTTACTCTCTTTATGTCTTGCCCTTGACCGATCATTTGGTTTGTGGTTTTATGCATAGCATTGAATAAACAAATGTTTTGCTAAGCTGTGTTACACTACATACACTTATCACAAAAAATAATATTGCATTAATGGGTATTGATGAGTGCTAACTTAAGTAAAACATTTGTGTTTTAGATGATTTTAATGTCTTCCTTGAGTAAGAAATACATGTATCACTATGTTAAGTCAAGTTATGTTATTTTTATATGGACATGTGTTAACATAGGGGGAAACCAGAAAAGGCTGCCACAGGTCTAGGTGTGATCAGGAGGGTTTAGTAGTCTGTTGACATGCAGAATAAAAGCGTCTGTAAAACATCTGTTTAATTATGTTATCGTGATCGTGAGTGTAGTTCTATGCCTCATTTGTAGCTCATCTATGAAATATCGCATTAGTATGAGTTATAGCTTGATTATGTGTTACAGCCTTTTACATTCTTTTACGGGCGCTTTTTAAATAGTTTATGCCCAGTATATGAACAGCCAGCTTTAGTTAGGCTCTCTGGACCATGAAAGTACCATGTATATCTGAGTATGTACATTTATTTCAGCCTGGAGATTAATGTTCACAGATTAAAATGCAATATTTATTCCATGCGATCTACTTCATAAATGTGTGTACCACTCCTGCTGTGCTTGCCTATATGTATTTGTGTTCACTTAACTGCGGGATGCAGCTGTTGTGCTCCAGCTGATGACAAGCCTCTTATACTCACAGCTTTAATGAACATACAGATGCATGTAACTACAGGCTCCTCATTATTTACTCACACAGCATGGCTGATTTCACTCAATCCAACCCCCCCCCCTCTCTCTCTCTCTCACACACACACACACACACATGCTGAGTTTTCTCATTATACACATTGTAATATGACCTATTCAGTTGTTTATAAACTGCATTTTTTCTCTTTCTGAAATCTTAAAGTGACATTTTTTAGTAATATTAGGATAAAGAGGGTTTGCCAAAGTGTGTGACATAGCTCCTACTTGCTTTCAACACTTTTTTGGCATGAGTAAGGGAGGATAATAGGATGAAAGAAGAGAGTGGAGTAAGATGAAACTGGCATTTTCTTTCAGTCTCTCTCTCTCTCTCTCTCTCTCTCTCTCTCTGTGTCTCTCTCTCTCTGGTCTTCCTGCTGTCTATCATGTACACACACTCTTCCTTCCCTGCTTCCGGGCACTTTGTAAGATTTCCAGGGCCATCAGCTGCAGCAGTAGTGTGCCTGAAGAAGCTTCAGTGTCTTGCCTTGCTCTCATGCACCCAGGCACTTGTGCTGACTCCATCTCTTAGCCCTGCTGACGTGATTGGGCCAGTCGCACACGATTAGAGCGCCTGACTACACACTCCGGCCAAAAGACACAAAATTCAGGGGTTCCAGCATGCTAAATATAGATCTATTCTCATGCTGGGCAGCCGATGCTGTGTGTGGTGAGTGTGTGTGTTTGTGTGCGTGTGTGTGTTTGTGTGTATGAGTGTATCAGTGTATTGTCTGCAGTAATAATAGAGAGTATGAAGTGGAAGAATCATCACCCGTGTGAATTCATTTCAAGCTACTACACAGCTGAAATTATATCCTTCCCCAATCTTATGAACCCAGGCAAGACTGCTCCAGAGCTTAATAAAGCAGCACAGTGTAAACTCCTGAGCTCTCTGGGGTCCAGCTTTACTCGCAGATTAGAGATTATCCCACACGCAGCAGATGATAATGCTTCTTTTTTTAATTAGGCGTATTTTTAGAAGCACTCTAGATGGAGGAACAGCCCAGCAGATGGACCAAATGAGAGAAGTTCCAAATTATTTCATACCACTGTCAGACACCCTAATGAGAAAATCAGCTTATAACGACAGGGCTGACTTTCCCAGCGAGAATATGCTAGTGACCATGTAGGATATATCAAGATCTTGTTTTCTGGCAAGCTGATTGAACATCTAGAGCTGAATCAATACATCTGTTGTAGTGTTGGAGTTGACCCCAGTGCTCATTAGACAGAAGGCAGGAAAACATCTAAAAAAAAATGTCTCTCATCATCTAAAAGCTGCTTGTCCTTCTACTGGGTTTTGTGTGGGGCTGGGCGGAAAGGCAGGGAAACGTCCTGGACAGCTCACCAGTCCATCACAGGGCAGACATGCACATTCACACACACTTAAACTCAGGGACTGTATGTCTTTGGACAATGGGAGGAAATCGAAGCTCCTGAAGGAAACTTACACAGACGCAGGGGGAACATGAAACTCCACACAGAAAGAACCCTGACCGCATGGCCAGGCAATTGACCATAGGCCCTTCTTGCTGTGAGACGACAGTGCCAGCCGCTGTTCGACCCCCCAAATAAATCTACAAAATGCATATTGTTTGTATTTGAAAGGCAAGCTCAGCACCACTCAGTAACCCTTGGTCATTCTATGCAAACATGTTTGCTGCTCTAAGGGAAAGCAGTTTCTTTAACTAGATCAGCTCCACTATCTCATAATTGAAAAATATTTGAAGCCAAAAAAAAAAAAAAAGACTCATTTTTATGTTGTCAGCAGAAAACGCTTTTGCAGACACTGCAGTAGGGCTGGGCTTATGCGTCAGTGATGGCTGACAATCAATACTTCCTTTTGCATTTTAAAATAGCTTACATGTAGTTACTTCTGAGTTAACATAGTTAAAACATTACATAGAAAATCATTTTCTATAAGGTGGATTAAACATAAATAAATTGGTTAAAGGACATATTTCATTCTAATACAGTAAATTTTCACTGGCACTTTGTTTACAGCACAGTCAAGCCCTGATGGTTTAACTTTCAGATTTAAGGTTTGCAATATAACACTGCTATAACACGTAGATACTGTTGCTAACCGTAACTACCTGTCTGTGTTATTTAATAAAAATGAACGCAAGAAACCTAATGCACAAAAAAGCGTATTGATGTATCTACGTCTGCTATAACATATTGTGTGTTTACATCTTACCAAAAATGGACAATACTGCTGCTAAAAAAACAGAATGTTTATGCTCACAAGAAATGGACAAAACTGCACCTTACTGTTCCCACTACCAGTGGGCTATCTGCACTATCCCCTCCCTATATTTAGTATTAATGTCTAGTGTATTTATTGTATTTTGTCTTGTGTATTTATGGTAAATTGTCTTGCGTCATTGTACATGCTTCAACACTCGTGCACTTTACGTTGTATTGTGTAGTTTACTGTTCTATGTAACACCTTGGTACAACACTGTATATGGTTGAAATGACAATAAATTAATTGCCATTTTTCTGTCTCTCTTCATTCTTTCCTCTTGTGTTTCTGCAGTTTGCGTGCTTTACACTCAAACGGTGGCGAGCAGGGAATGGAGAGAGGTGAGTGTCTGTGAAATGTAAAAATAATTGCCCCATAACTCTCCTAATGGTGATTAAATGCTTATTGAGTGCTTTAACACTCCTTTAAACATACATTAGTGTCCCTAAAGGAAGAATACACAGTGGCAGCTCATTAAATACTTCATGTTCACAACCACAAAGTTCTCATTTATAACCTCATGCATTTCGAATTGTGTTGAAATACAAATGATCTATAAAACTATTTACACCGACATGCCAATAGTCGCAGGACAGGAAGTAGTATCATGTAGGAGCTGGCGATGTGCAGCAACTTTGATGTTGCATCAATTCCTCTCTGGTTCCTCTCAAGGTTTCTTCCTTTTGTCATCTCAGGGAGTTTTTCCTTGCCACTGTCGCCACTGGCTTGCTCATTAGGGATAAAATTTTTAATAATTCTATAAATGTATAACTCTTTTCATTATTTTCTGTAAAGCTGCTTTGAGACAATGTTCACTGTTAAAAGCGCTATACAAATAAAATTGAATTGAATTAAAGTCTAGTTGAGCCAAAAAGTTGATTTATTTCAGTAATTCCTTTCAAAAAGTGACACTTGTATATTATACTCATTCATTACACACAGACTGATTCTGATATTTCAAATGTTTATTTCTTTTATTTTGATGATTATAACTGACAACTAATGGAAACCCCAAATTTAGTATCTCAGAAGATTAGAATATTACTTTAGACCAATACACAAAAAAGGTAACTGAAAAGGCAACTGAAAGCTATGAACATGAAAATAAATCAACTTTTGCATGATATTCTAATTTTATGACCAGCACCTGTAGTACCACCACCAGCCTGCACAGTGCTTTGTTGACAATTAAGTGATTCCGATTCTTAAAACTGATATTCCAAATGATCTATAAAAAAATAACCGGTGCTGTTTGCACAAAAGCTGATTTGCCTTTTGTTTTTGCTTCACTAAATAGTAGCCTATAGCATAAGTTAAGTGTTAATACCCACTGAACTTACATTTTGTTTGAGGCTGTTTCATTATTAATGGTTATGAGCTGCTACTGAGTATCCTGCTCTGAATCTTTAAGGATGTCTGTATGATGCTGTACACATACCATCAAGAGACACAAATAATTGATATTGTACCAAATCAAATCCTAAACATTATGATCAGTCAGCATGGAGAGCTTTTACCAGTTTTGTGAGTCATCACATTTAATAATGTGTGTGTTTGTTCCATGCAGTTTGGGAGAACAGAATCCATCAGTAACACTCTGAATCCAGACTTTGTTCGAAAATTTATCCTTGATTATTTTTTTGAGGAGAGGCAGAACCTACGCTTTGATCTGTGAGTATCTGCAGTGTGTGTGTGTGTGTGTGTGTGTGTGTGTGTGTGTGTGTGTAGTTGTGTATAACACCGTTACAAATATTTACTGTGCAATTCCTATTGGTGTAAACGATATCCATGGTTTGGAAACTTTGGAAATTATAGCTTTTCTGTTATTACCTAAACTGTATATGAACTTAGGTAATGGAGTGGAATTGCAGAAAAGTTTGAAAAAAAAAAAACTTCCTGTATATATGTACTGTGTGATGGCTGCTGTACCTAATTATGTGACATGTGACAAAGTTAATTAAATAACGTACTCATGGAATTCATTCATGCTTTTTACTATTGGATTGTATACTTTATACTGTGAATTGTGCATTTTAAAGATTCACAATAATTTATGAAACACACACACACACACACACACATCTTTTAATACCCTGCAACATAATTGTTCACAACCCAAGCATGTGCGCAAACTTGCCTGTTAGGCAAAAGCTTGCCTGAAGTTGCTGAAACATATAATTTACAGGAACCAAGAAATTATATTTATGCTTTATTAATTTCAGTCATCAGTTGTCATCCCACACAAAGGCACACACACACACACAGAGAGAGAGAGAGAAAGAGAGAGAGAGAGAATTCCTATTAAAATCACAAATCTACATACCACTACAGATCCTATAGTGGAAAAAATGCCATGTTGCTGTCTTTTGCATCTACATCTACATCACTGTGGGGAGACAAGTGTGTGAAGTTAAATTAAATCAGGTAGCAGATGATCTTATGAATAAGTAATAAAAAACTACATGGAATAATGTTATACATAATGTATGACAAGGTTACACAACATTTCCGTATTAATATTTATATAGTTTTATGGCGTCAGATCAATGTCAAAACTGGGGGCGCAAAAACACAAGATGAAAAATATAGACCTGCAAGCGAGCGTAAATGTGAAACTCGTAAGCACAGAAAGAAGTTCTGCGCACGTATTTATCATTATATCACGCTTAAACTGAATCTTTTGCATTCTCGAATGTTTTTTCCTTCTTAATTCTCCTCGCGCGCCATGTGAATTACCCTCGACTGCTTTTTCTGCTTGAGTGAAGTTTTTGTGCTCGAGTATTAGATGGGGGTGGTTTTGACAGTTTGGGGGTGGGCCTTGGGGTTGGTTGTGACAGTTTGGGGGCAGTTTCATGGCTGTTTCTTTCAGCGAATACTATTGGCCAATGGCTCCTGGTGTTGTGGCTGTACAGTATGAACAGCCCTTCTCCAAGGACAAACATGGCGGACGATGCTTAAGTTGGTTACTTACTCCCAGCTCCCAATTCGTTTGGCTCCTTATTCCTAGATCCAGACATTAGCGTTAGCTCCTTAGTTATCTCTTTATCCGCAGACTGAAGTTAGCTCCGTATTTACAGATTCAGAATTAAAATGGATTTATGTGTTGTGAGGGTAAACAGTTTGTTATTTTCTCTATTAAGTTCTTTTTATTTGTTCCTAAAGCGATAAAGCAATGTGCGCAGCATTATGAAAACTCTGTTTCATTCAGCGCAGCTCACTGAATCTGGATCTGGGAATTAACTTCAGCCTGCAAATGAAGAGCTAACAAAGGAGTCGTCAGCCAATAGTGTTCGCTGACAGAAACGGCCAACCCCAAGGCCCGCCCCCAAACTGTCAAAACCACCCCCACCCAATACTCGAGCACAAAAAGCAGTCGAGAGTAATTCAGATGGCACGCAAGGGCAACTGCCGAATCGAGAAGGAAGGAACATCTTGTGTTTGTGCGCCCCCTAGTTTTGACATTGATCTGACACCATATAATTTACCTGCTTAAATAACATGATGTTTTATCTGTTTATTATAAGCCTTAGATCCTCCACCATAAAGTGTTACTACAGACACTAGAAGAAACTCACTTTTAAAACAGGTTCGAGGCAAAAAAAAAAAAAAAAAGAAACAAATCCGAAAACACAATCCACCATTAGAGGCAAGGTACAGGCTATGGTCAAAACACTAGGCAAACAAAGAAACCAGTCAGTACCAGCTCAGCTCACTCTGCTACCCCGCAACTAATTAAAGAAACACAGGGCTTTAAATACAATACAGGTTAAATCAATCAAAGAACAGAATACAGGCACAAACTGTGACAATACACAGTGGACTGAAAATGCCTGTGCTCTGGAGGCATGGGCACAGAGCCTGCCATGTTGGCTGGTTGCCAGTGGCTGTGGGACCTGGAGTTTCCTTGCAGGGCTGAAGCCCTGACAGTAATGCTAACATATTAGAACATGTGTATTAATATAAACTTGTGAATTAAATAACTGCTGGTGTTGCTGTCATCACAGCTGCTTTTATAGAAAATCAATACATTCTGAGTGATCAGATTTAACAGCATGGTTGTGTCTTTTCTTTGTTTAAGAGCACTGTTTGGTTACACACACCATAATGACCACTAGCTGAAATAGTAGAAAAAGTGTGCAAAGCCCAGTAAAGGCTGTGTGTTTACTTCCCGTCTCACTCTGTCCTAGTGTTATACATGTGGTCTGAATAAAATCTACAGTATCACAATCACAATCTATAGTAAAGTTTCTTGTATCTCCCTGCAGGTATGACCTCGACTCAAAGAGTGAAAATCTGTCCAAACATGTGAGTGAGTGATAGTGCCTTATAATTTATGTGGCAGTCTGGGAAAATCCATCGGTTGGCAGATTTTTTGACAAAATGATGTAGTAGACCAAGGGTTTTTTGTTTGTTTGTGAGTTTTTTTTATATTTCATCAAAAATACATGATTTTTTTTATTTTTTATATCATGCTCATCATCTAAGCTGCTTATCCTACTACTTGGTCATTGGGTGCTGTATCAAGTCCAGTACTTGTCGTATCATTTCATCAAAATACACAATACACAATAGAATCTTTAAATGTAATTCTATTCACTAACTAAACACACTTGCTTTCCGTTACTGATTATGTTATTAATGTCAGCTATCTATTAGTGTAGAGTTCAAATATGATTTTGGGTAGGTTATTTGACTTTGCAGGTTAATAATAAGTGTGAGATGAACAGCAGATATCTGTTGTAACATTTAAATCGTCCAACTAAGAACACTTACATTTTGGCTGATTTAAATAACATTATGTCAAAC
>JAOVVF010000010.1:10558123-10569658 GCA_028565595.1 Duopalatinus emarginatus | reverse complement strand
TTTTCTTTCAAATAGTAAAAACTTCTTCACAACATTTCTTTATATGTGCCTAAGACTTTTACACAGTACTGCATATATATATATATATATGACTAAGGCTTTTATAAGGTCAGGAATAGGGGTCTCTTAATATCAATCTGGAGAATTAGGCAAAAGTAGTGTTTGATGAAAAAATGTCTTTTCCTTGTTTCTGTACTGACAGGTTTATTGCATCAGCTTTTAGCTGTTGCAGACTTTAGAGGCTGCAAGATAAAATAATCTTAGACTGTTATTAGGCTCATATTACTTTTCGTCCGAGTGTTCTTTCCACTTTTATCTGACAGTTTCCACCATCCTAATCCATTTTTAGAAGACTATAAATGTTATAAAGCAAGAAATACACACAGTATGCACACAGGAACTGCAGGAAGTACAGAAAAGTGCAGTGAGTACTGGACAACCCTCAGGACTGTTACTGCTGCTCAGCTCAGGGAGACATTATAAGTGTTAGTGGAAAGGACTCTGGCATGTAGTTGTTCCTAAATGTTTTTTTTTCATCAATTTGGCCTTTTTAAAACAACACCCTTGTGTTTAGAACAGTTCTGAATAATTGATGTGCTGCTTTTGCAGCTGTATTACAGTGTAGCAGAATTATAAAGCTGCCTCCCTTATTGCTGCTTTGTGCTATGAAAAGTGTATCCTTAGGGAGAGCAGCTTTACCTGCTGTGTTTTTCTTCTCCTCAGTAAAGTGATGCTCTGGGCTCACTGCTCTGTATTAAGGAGCTGACTCAGTGGAAATAATTGCCTAGGTTTCCACATTCTGCTGTTACACATCCGCAATCAACAGCTAATGTGAATCATCAGTTGTACAAAAGATTGAGTTAATGAAGCAGTGATCTTGAATAATTATCCATATGAACGGGAGGCATTAGCCTCTGATGTCCCATGTGAATAACATTTAATTGCAAATGCAATAAGCAACAGCAAGTAGAGAAGTTGGCATGGGTAACGTGTGTACTGAGGTAAGAGGAGGCTGCTATGCAATTTACACCTACGTGTATTTCTTAGCTCTATGGATTTTTTATTTATGGTTACAAGCAGTGTGACAAATAGGAGAGATGTTTAAGTCTTAAATATAAGTATAGACGTCATATTATAAATATTTTTTATTTATTATCAAGCCAGTTTTGTTCAAAGTTTGGGAATCCGGTCAGCAAATTTACTACATGCTATTACACTACTACAGTATATCCCACAGGTGTTACGCATAACGCAGGTGTTATGGGTAAAATAATAATCATGGTTATTGTGATCCACAGGAGCTCACTGAGGCAGGCTTAGAACACAAGCACAAGTTTATTCACACAGAGCAGATCCAAAATGTCAGACAGTAATCAAAGACAGGCAAGGGTCAGACGATCAGAGAACAGTATGTCAAAGGCATGGCAGAAAACAGAAAAACAGATTTTGGAGTATCATTTCCAGAAAAATCACAAAGTAGATGAACAAGGCTTGGTAGTGTGTGCTGTGGCTTTCTAATACTTTGCAACTGAGTGAACTAACAGAGGGGCTTAAATGCACAATTAATACTCAAGGCTAATGGCAATGAACACTATCAACAGAACACAGCATAGGTGGAAAAAACTGAGGGCAATATGAATGGGTGCATACTAGACATGTCCATTTTGCATGCCTTCTTGGGTGTGTATTTCTGCTGGCTTGAGCCATGGGTGAAGCACCGACAGTTATTTATTCAGTGCAAAACAAGAACAAAAAAAAATTTGTACTTATTTTTACTACATGTATAATTGGATATGCATGTTTATAAAAAATTATGGACTAAGCATTTAAAATGTGAGTGTTTTTTGTGTGTACGTTGCCCAACATATTCATTTCTTTGGAGGCAAAATGGCATGTTTATTACTACAGGAAAACCAAAAAGAACAATTTATTTTAATAGGAAAAGCTTTTGTGTGTGTGTGTGTGTGTGTGTGTGATCAGGATTTCCTGGGCCAGATGCACTGTACACTTGGAGAGGTGGTTGGCTCCCCAGGTAGTCGTATGGAGAGAACACTCATGTGAGTATTGATTTGGAGCTCTCACTTCACCCTTCCTATTACTTTGTCCTCTTAAACCTGAAATTATATCCACCCCTGACATAGTATACCTGTGTCTTATGTCATTTGCTGAGCACTACATTCAAATCTCATCAGTATAATGTTTGTCTGTGTGTTTAATAACGTATGCTTGGTTTAATTTGTGTATAGATCCTGCACGTGTTGGTGAATCAGTGAATGTGTGAATATGTCATGTGCTTGAGTATATGGATGCAGAAATGAATTATAGGCCCAGTGTACAGTGTATGTGATAATGATTTATGAATGTCCCTTTCCCCAGGAGTTATGTAAATATTAAATTAAAAAAAATTACTTATTCCTTTATATTTTCATAGTCAGAGTCAGGATGGATCCAGAGCCTATCCCAATACTAGGTGCTGGGCAACATGCACAAACTCCTTCACACCATTTATTCAGATTTAAGCTAGATTTGCAGCAGACTGCTCAGGTTAAATATAATGGAGTATTGTATGTAATCGGCATACATAGCTTGAGCTTATACTGTATATATTTTATATTTATTATTCCATCATGCAGATCAATATAAACCAACTCTTACACACTACACTACAGTTTGTAGGCTTTTTATTAAAAACTTACCACTAGGCTAAATCTCTTCACTAGCTGTGTACTACAACCACGAACAACACTGCTCTTTATCATTTACCTCTTATCTCTGTCTCATGCTGAGGCTCTTTCTCTAACTTCTGTGTGTGTGTGTGTGTGTGTGTGTGTGTGTGTGTGTGTGTTCGTTGTATGGTAATTTAGGAGAGTGGCCATCTCACTGCAGCAAATGGGATAGTGCACATTCAAACCAGATTAAACTTATTTCAAATATCCATCGATATCTGGCTACATCGTATTCCATTATCCAATGCTACTGTAGAAATCTACTTAGCAAAATTGAAACAATCTCTCAAAAAGGCTCAGAAAGAATCAGATTCTCTTATGCTACAATGTTTGTAATAATTTTTTTTCCCACCAATTTTTCCACAAACAGTCCTAGAGAGTTCAGCTATTGTATTGTGTAAAGAATCGATCAGTATACTTTATTGCAGTACACATTTGATTAGAAATGTTTCAGCTGTGTGTTTTGTTTTTTTTTTTGTAAGAATTATATTTTTTGTGTTTCCCACAAACGTGGGGGGAGGGGGGCAAACATTGGGAGATTCCAAGTATAAGTTTAAACAAGTTCAGATTTGATAGGCACACATTAAACATCTAAATCTGTATAGAACTACTAGACATCTGACTCATCCAAAGACATAATTAAACGTCTGTCTTAAATAAATAAGTATTCTCTCTGATCGTATTTTATATTTATATCTTGATAATAGTTATAATTAATTAATTCTAGCTGTTACCTACGTACAGATGTGAACCTGTGTGTTCAGAGTATAGATGCTAAATTCATACTAAACTCTCACAACCACAATAGTGCAAACTACAGCACCAGTCTGATCAAAAGCAGATGAGTGTTTGAATAAGTCTGTAACTGTTTATGTAAATGTATTTCTGTTGCCATTAGTGGTTTTCATAGCTGCTTTGTGGCCTTAAGAGATAAAATATTCCTCACTGTTATTTACAATGTATGTTTTAACATTACCAGAATACTACATGACGCAAACTAAACTGTGTTTTATAGGGGCATCCCTGGTAAAAACTGTGGGACCATCATTGTTAAAGCAGAGGAGCTTGGAAATTGTCGGGTAAGCTCTTGGTTTGTTTCTTTTTTTTTCTGCCTGGGTTTGCACACATAATCCTTCTACTTATTCATGTTTTCTGTAAGACAGCCATGAAAGCATTTCTGTTACATAATTACTATACAATATGCTCAGATGCTTTCACACACACACACACACACACACACACACACACACACACACACAAACAGACACACACTCTCTCTCTCAATCCAAATTGAAAGGCTACTATCTGCTCATATATGAACATTTGTCTGAAGCACATGTGCTGCTGAACGAGTTTAAGAAATCTAAGGTGCTGCCTGATGGTACTGTTTCTCTCACACCTAGACACACAGAATGTCTTAAACGTACATTTCATAACTTTGACTGTTACACACTCACACACACACACACACACACACACACACACACACACACAATCAGAGCCCACTGTACAGCTGTTTATGTTTTGTTGGTTAGGAGTCAGTACTGCTGCAGTTTTGTGGAAACAACCTGGATAAGAAGGATTTTTTTGGCAAGTCAGACCCATTCCTTGTTTTCTCACGCAGCAACGAAGATGGAACGTGAGTGTGGAAACTGGATTAACACTATTACATATGTTATTATATATTATTACAGCAACAGTATTATATATTATATGTTCTCATTGTTAAAACAATTATTCTCTAAGTGGGTTAAAATCAGGAATAAGTTAATGTCTACTGTATCTTAATCTTGGACAGTACTTGGATATGTACATTTTTCTGGATAAATTTGGATATACATATCTGTCCAATGAATGTTGAACAGATACACCATTTGCCATAAGACTGAGGTGGTAAAGAACACACTGGACCCTGTGTGGCAGGCCTTTAAAGTCCCAGTTAGAGCACTGTGCAATGGAGACTATGACAGGTAAGTTTAATAGTCTGAAGGCGTCCAAATATTTTACCACCACTAAACATTGTAAACAAAGTAAATGTTTTAAGGATATGACAATACATAGATGTTGTTATGTTAAAATTCAATGCAACAATATGTAATGTAATAACCAACAGTGAATACACAGCAAAATCAACAGAAAAACAGTTTGAAAAACCTGGCAGTTTGGCTGAGATACAACAGAGATTAGCAGGTAGCCAAAACTGGAGGATATAATAGATAATAGAGGTAGTTATACAGTCAGAAAGTGGGCATACAATTTATTTCTGTCACATTTACAAAAGGAAGTGCTAACTCTTAAACGATCATTTTAATTTTACTATGAATGTGTTAACCTTAGATATTTGACTCTTTTTTTCTACTTGTGGTAAAAGGAACAACTGTGATGCTTGATTTACTAAATGTCCTGCTGTTGTAAATTGCATTATTTTGAACTTTGGGTATGCAGACATTTTCACTCAACTGTATAGTGACTATAGCTGTTCATTTTATTTTATTTTGTTAAGTTTCATAGTTTAAGATTTGAAAAAAAATGGGTTCAACCAAATCATCATAGCATTTTAATACTAATGGTAAAGTACATGGCATTCTGCTACTGCCTACACAGGTGGGTCTTTATCCTCTAACTGTACCTATAGACACATACATTAGGTCAAGACAAATAGGCAGAAATTATCCATCATAATACTTTTCATTTAGTGTTTTTTCAAAGGAATTTTGCCTTGAGTGTAAATGCTGGAGATTTTTTTCTGATGACTTTTTACAGAGCAATAAAGATTGAGGTGTATGACTGGGACAGAGATGGAGGGTGAGAGAAAAAATCCTGACACTAAATTTAATATGCATACTGTATAACTAAAATGAAAGTATAACACTGTGATCATTTTTTTTCCAGTCATGACTACATTGGAGAGTTCAAAACCAGCTATAGGGAACTGTCCAAAAGCCAGTCTCAGTTCAGTGTTTGGGAGGTGAGACTCTCTCTCTCTCTCTCTCTCTCTCTCTCTCTCTCTCTCTCTCTCTCTCTCTCTCAAACACACACACACACACACACACACAATAATACAGTATATACAGAAATCCAATACAGTACCTATATTGGATATTATCATTCTAATGTACTGTCTGGATTAAAAAAGAATGTCAGATAGAACCTTATAAAATTAAAATTAAGGTGACTATATATATGGATATGCAGTGAACAATTTTCAGGAAAGCATAAGGATACATCTCTTTTTATTTTTAATACAGAGAGAGCTCAAACAAACTCAAACAAAAGGGCTAAGCAGTAATCCGAAATGTGAAGCAGGCAAATAGTCAGACAAACAGCAATCAGACACTTGCTGAACTAAAGAAAATTAACTTTAAGGTTATAGTTCAACACTAATCAAAGCAAGGAGCTAACAAATGCTTGGACAGATGCAGTGCAATATCAAGAATTCACATAGAAAACCTAAAGGTCTGTGTTTTACAATAGTGTGGTCAGCTGATCAGGAATGATTGAGGATCATGGGAATTTAGGTTTTTATCGCTGAAAATATATAAAACATTTTAAATGAATACATGTTTTTTAATTAAACATAGCCAACTCTCTAAAGCACATTTCTTCATCCAGGTGTGTTATAGTTTACTGTTTTTTTATGTAGTGGCTTCTAGTTTTTTATCGTTTATTTTATTTTGACTTTTTCATAGCTGATTGCTTCCCCTTGAGGCACATAAGCTGTGGGTTAGTCCTTTTCTTAGTAATCTCACACTGATGAGGCTAAACACAAGGGCATGCTACAAGGACAAACCAGTGAACCATCCATTTGTAACTGGACATTTAGCAATCTTATCTTTTATCTACATCAGCATTTTGTACTGTAGCATTAGCTGATTGCTTTTTACTTACACACCTTTAATGTCATGTGCTGTGGTCTTTAATAACAGTATAATTTAGATAATACAAGTTATATTTTGCTAATGTTTTTTTTCAGGTAGTAAACATGAAGAAAAAGAAGAAGAAGAAGAAGAAATACCACAATTCAGGAACCGTGAGTGCATTCATGAACTGATATTTTTCTTTTATATCATTTTAAACTACAATTTAAAGAAAAAGACATGACAACATGTTTGTTCTAACAAATGTCATTATTGGTAAGACTTCTTATTGTAGGTCCTGGATTACATCTTCATAAGCAATGCACAACATCTTCATAAACGGAATATTAACATTCATAAATTAGTATGTAGTTTATTTTTAAAGGCATCATCATTATAACATCAGTACATTAGTGCTGGGCTGTGTGAGAGGAATAAAACTAGAATAATCAACACTGTGGTATGCTGCAGTTTAGAGTGATGATGTGGTTTATAGTGATTATTTTCTTACAATAAAACTGATTATTATATGCGCTGAAGTGTTGCTGAAGTGGGTTTTAACTGCTGCTAGTTATGGTTAACATTATTACAATTTACCTCTGACTGTTCCAACATGCTGTGCTGACAGACTGTCAGATTCATTCCAATGTTTAATAAATGTCTCCTTACAGATAGATTCACAATATAAATGATTGTTTGTTTTTGATTATGTGAAGTGTTTGCCTTACATACAGAATGCCTACAGAATATAAGAATAAGTACATTTATATAACCCTGATTTTCCCTGCAGATGCACTACTGTTAAAGATGTAGTTTTACACAATTAATCCACACTGACCGATCAGATTTAAAAACAATGATATGATATTATAATAAATTATGATGTACCAGTCTATCACAGAGTACCATAGGAGGTTCTCCTTCTGTGTTTTTAAACCGGTTCTTATATGTGTTCATCTTAAAATAAAAGCAAAACTCACTATTAATACATATTTTATATACCTGAAAAATATTTTCAAGCACTGTGACATATTGTTCATTCTTAAGAGCTATTAATATTTATATAATGTTTGTGAATCAAGTGTGCATTGCTTATTGAAAGTGTAATGGTATGTTTAAGGGCTGTAAATAGGAAGTGTTACCAAACGTTTGTCTCAACAGGTAACTCTGCTGTCATGCTTCATAGATGTTGAAGTCACATTTCTGGACTATATTAAAGGAGGGTGAGCATGAGATTCTGCACATAGGATTCCAATGTGTGTGTTTATGTATGTATGTGTGTGTGTGTGTGTGTGTGTGTGTGTGTGTGTGTGTGTGTGTGTCATGATAGATTTTTTTAATTTCTCTTTGTTTACTTACGGTGTTTGATGTATTTGACTGTCGCTCATGTTGAGCCTAGGAGAGCTATTTTTATTTCTCTCTGCTTTTCTCCTTCCTATCTTGTCAGAAGACTTGCAGTGATAAAAGGCTTTGCTACATTAGAGATGCCATAACAACCCATGCTAAAAATAGCCTGGTCTATTCTTAGCACAGGACCTGCTTCTTAAACAGCAGAACAAACACTGGAGGAATTCGATTTGCATAAATTGTCTTTGAATGTTTTTAAATTGTCTTAAAATTATGATCATTTGTTGTGGATGATGTACTTTATTATATTTAGCACTAATGCAGTGTTTTTAATTAAAGGGTCTGAAAGGTTTAAACTATCTGTAGAAAGTGCACATAGTACACATTTATCAAGAAAAAAGGTTCTCATGCAGCCTGTCACTTTGTATTCTTTTGCAGTACTCAGATTAATTTCACGGTGGCAATCGATTTTACCGCATCGAATGGTGAGCTTATCTTTCTAGAAGATTATTCTATGATTAAATGCTTTCATGTGATGATTTCATGTTATCATAGTCTTCATAGACCATGTGTTCTTTCTGTATTTGTTCAGTGCCTCCATGCAAACTGAACCAAACTTCTCACCCATCTCTTCCTCAATCCATGTTTAACCATTTGCATAATACTCACCCTAAAATGTAAGCTAATACATAATGTTAATGCTTGACCTGATTAAAAACAATAGAAGTAAATGTTCATTATCTGAAGTGGCAAAGATCAGAAGTTTTTGAATTCTTTGTGTGTTTTTTTTTTTTCTATCTGTGGACAGGAAACCCATCCCAGCCTACCTCTCTTCACTACATGAACCCATACCAGCTCAATGCCTATGCCATGGCTCTGAGAGCTGTGGGTGAGATCATTCAGGACTATGACAGTGACAAGATGTTTCCTGCACTGGGGTTTGGAGCAAAGCTGCCTCCTCATGGCAGGGTATCGCATGAATTTGCCTTGGTGAGCAAATCCCTGGGTGTGGTATCAACTATAGAGGGCTACTAGGGTCTTTTATCATAAAGAAATTAAAGATAGGTGTGTGACATGTTGCAAGGTCGACTGGAAATAAAAAGGGAGGCAGGTTTTTCTCAGTATTTCTTTCACTTTTCAGCGATTTATTTCCCTGTAGACACACACATGCACACACACGGCTCTGTACAGCTCATCTCTCTCTCTCTCTGCCTCTCTCTATATCTCTCTCTTTCTCCCTTCCCCCTCTCTCTTTCTCCCCTCTCACTTTCTCTTTCTTGTGGCTTTATCCTTGCTGCTGCCCAGTGAAACACAGAACACTCATTAGACACAATCCCACACCAGTGTAGACCACTGACTTTTTTCTGCACTGCCCACCACTCAGAAACCAGCACTGAATCATGCCCCTGCCTCAACACAGTATTATTCAACTACATCAACAGTATATTATTATGGTATCGAGTGAACTGGAGGAAGAATCATGAACTGGAGGAGAACATGCATATAATGAGTGAGTTGTTTCACCTTTACAGGGTTAAAAAAGATTATATATTAATATTATGTTTATATTATATTTCACTGACAACAACAGAACCTGTATGTTTTTATAAAGGATTTCAATTCATAAAAGTGGTGTTGGAGGCTGACAGGATTCTTTATCATTTTGGTAAGGCTCGAGGGCTGAATGGTGAAGCATCTTTCTCACTCCTGGGTTACAGCACCACTGTAAAGCTCTGGTAGGAAAGAGAATGAAGACACAGGAGGTGGGCTTTAGAGAGGGTAAAATTTCCTTTTGGGATCAGTAAAGTATTTCTGATTGTTATGATTCCTTTACCCTTTTACAGCCACACCTCGCTGCCACAGTTGTTTAAAAAAGAAACAAAAAGGCCTAAATAGAAGAAAGAGTCAAACGTGTATAAATAAAAGTCAATAAGGTGTTTGTTCATAATAAGCATGTAATTTTTAAAGATACCAATATCTGTGTTTAGAAATCAATCTGGATCATTGTTTCAACCTCATTGCATTTTTTCTACCCACAAATTAGCTCTAGACAAATAGATCTGCTCAGGTCTGCCCTTTTGCCCAGGAGGAACCGTAAGCATAATACAGCTCATTTCCAGATGGTGTCTTAAGGCTTGCAGTGCTAAGTCTAGGCATTGAGGATGTATGGTTCTGTGGGCCAGAGTTAAATTAAAGATGAAGGACACTCATTTCATTTATTTATTGCTCTGTCATTGTCTTTCTGAACGCATGCAAATGCATGCGAATGGTTCTTGCACTCTTACACAGCAGAGGCCTTGAAAAATGACAGGCTGTTCCTTTAAAGATAATAAGTAATACAAAGAAAGGCCTTGATCACACAACAACCTGAAAGATGTATATGGGTCTAAATGCCATATAGAGGTCTGTATCTCTTTATATTGTTTATGGGTCCATACCAGATGCTATGCCCATGGTTCACAGCTGCCTACTGTTTGCTTGCACAGCTTTTTCAGGGCATAGTGTCACACAGCTCCATATGCTGTTCACAGAGCATTAAGAATTTTGATTTACTTGAGTAAACAGCTGTGATATAAGAATGTTTCATACAGACTAGCAAATGGAGAGCAGTAAAGGAACCTTCTGGAGTTATCTGACATAGCATTCCTTTCATTTATTTTTGTTTTGTTCTTTTTGATGTGCTTTGCTTATTATGCCATATAAGAATAAAATGAGATCATATTAGACTGGGTTTAGCAGCAGTTCATTGGCTTGAGTTTAGAATCAGCTAGAAAAATATGTATTCATATTCTACACATGAGTGCATGAATACATTATTTAGAGTAAAAATAACCTTATTATGTGAAACCGATTTACAACTGATTTTTCCTGTGTAGGTTATTGTATACACTTTTCATGCTATATACTTTTCATTATATACATCTATTCATGCTATAGGACCTTTGTACATGGCTAAATGTTTAATAAAAAATGTCCTAAATTGTGTCTAAAGATCATCTAGTGCAAACGAGAGAAGTGTTTTTATTTCACGCACAAAAGATATATTTTGGACACTTTTTTGCATTTAAGTAGCTTTTATTTTAAACCATATATATATGTATATAACAGTAAGTATAATGTGTGTGTTTTTGTGTGTGTGTGTGTGTGTGTGTGTGTGTGTGTGTGTGTGTTTAGAATGGGAACCCAGGAAACCCATACTGCAGCGGTATTGAAGGAGTGATAGAGGCCTATTACCAGAGTCTGAAGAGTGTGCGTCTCTATGGTCCCACTTATTTCTCACCCGTTATTAATCATGTTGCAAGGTGGGTAACAAAGCAAGTGTCCACAGAGACCAGCCACAAAATAAACTACACCTCACTACACAACACACTCGGATACTGGCAGAAAACTGATGATGAGTCTCACCACACTGTAGCAGCTTGCCTGCTGTTGGTATTTATAGACATATACACATGATGATGTACATGCTATTTTATACTATGCATCTCTGTGTTTCTGCTGGATTTTGAATAATGTATTTCCCCTTTCTCTTTCTTTCTTTCTTTCTTTCTTTCTTTCTTTCTTTCTTTCTTTCTCAGGTATGCATCATTAATAAAGGATGGCTC
>JAOVVF010000010.1:10538896-10553082 GCA_028565595.1 Duopalatinus emarginatus | reverse complement strand
CTGCCCAGACCGGGAATCGAACCCAGGTCTCTCACATGGGAGCCAATGATGTTACCACTGTACCACACCAACCACCAGTATTAAGACCAGTATTATCTATTACGAAAGACAGAAAACATTTTCTCATCCCATAGCTGTTGCTTGAAATAATGCATAATATACAGTATTATGCCTGTGGGATGGAAATGAATTAAAGATAAAAAAATATATGAACCTAATTTTTTTTTTTTTAAAAAAAGGAAGGAGGGAAGGAAGGAAAAAATGATGGCAGTAAACAGAAATATGTAAGTGTGGTAGGGTTCAATGTCCATATAGTAATGTAATGGATTACTATGTAGATAATGTGACTGATACAGTGATAACACACTTTGTCTCAGGTTGGAATGTCCTTTGCTGATTGCAATAACAGTAAATATGCTGATCTTGTTCAGTGCACTGGTTGTATATGGATGCTACATTTGAGATTTCAGATTTTCTGTCATTAGAGTTTGTTATGGGATCACATAAATGATGACTATAATACTGTAGCAATCACCTGGGAAATTAGTATAGTTTGTTTGTTTTTTAAGTTTATTAATTTGTGATTTTTCAAAACATTAATACCAGTACTGCTTGTCAATTAATGTATTTCTTCATAACATTATACTTATTCTTGTTGCATGCATCATATTCGCATGTGCATTGCGTTGAAAAGTGATGAACCTTTTGTATTTATCTCATATTTTTATACCCACTATTTTTACAGTATCATACAGTTTGCCTTAATATATCACAGAATTGTTGGATCTATGACATGCCTTCACTTTATGTTTGTTGTATAAGAGCAGTATATGCTTTATGATACGGTTTACTTATAGTATAGTTGCATGAGTAAGGCTAAATTAAGCTGGCCAGTGTGTAAAACAGTGACTGGCTGTCCAATACAAAAAAGTGTGTAGCATTTAATAAATTGTTGTTACTTATTTCATAATTATTTGCATCTGTAATTAAATAGGGAAATGTAGCATATGTAACAGTATATAGCATATTTATTCTGTGGTATGTATAATTTCATATCACCGACTAGAAAATCATGAAGACAATGTCATTACAGTCTTCAACAATCTTTATTTCTTATCATTAGGGGGAAAATGTACAAGAAGTACAAATTCCAGGTTATTAAATCTTATTTTACAAATAAACATTTCTAAAAGATTTGATAATGTTTGGCCATTTATTTATATGTTTACTATTAAACCTTTCCTGCTCTAAATGGTGTGATGGGTTTGATTAGTTGTTTGAAAGCCGTTCTGCACATTTCAGTTGTAACCTGCACAAGCCCAAATTGCTATGTGAAAACTGCAGGGAAATGTGCATGCACTCTTTATGCAATGATCTGCTTTTGCCTTAAATACAGGGTGCATCTGACCAGATATTTATAGAGCAGAAAATGTCTTAAGCTGTAAAAAAAAAGAAAAAAGGACAGTATAATTTAAAGGTAATAGCTTTTTTTCAGGTAAAATGACACTGTGGACAATTGTAACATGGGTCAGATATAACACCTTCAATATCTTTGAAAAATAAGTCTTTCCAGCCATTCCATTTACTCAGTACATGCTTAGTGTAGCATTAACCTTACTGAAAATGAAAGCTGTCTTCAAGAAACAGACCCCCCCCCCATATACCATTCCATGTTTTATTGATAAGGATGAAGTTAAGGTAATAATAGATATTGAATCAGATGTTTCTACAAAAGAAAACAAGTAGATTACAATGACTTAGATATTAAAACACTAATGCCTTGTGTGCACAGCTATCGGTTCAGGATTGCAAATAATCTAGAATATGTAAGGTATATGACAATTGTTACTGTAAATTAAAATAAAACACAGAGTCACTGGGTTCTTTGTTTAATACTGAGCAACAATGATTTATTGTAAGCATAAAATTAAACAGTGCTACAAGACTGACGTTTAATGCAATATTTATAGATTAAGACATTTGTATTTTTAGTTGCATGGTTTCCTCGTTTAAGGGTTTTAATTCTGTTACACTGCTTAATTTTTATTTGCTGTTGTTTCTTCCAACACATGTTACAACTGGATTAATTGTTTTAATTTCTTCCTTATAGGATTATTTTATGATTGTTTATGTAGAGTTGTCTAGGTGTAAAGAGAGATCAGTTGCAGCAGTTTGTCACAGACAAATCGGTCTAATGCATTTGTATCAAAATGTTTTGTCTATTTGGTTAGATTTTTGGAATACTAAACCATCAGTACAAAGCTGTTACAAAGCATCATCACCTTTCACCTTCAGAAATGGTGATTTGTTACCCCTGTGTTTATTAAGTGCTACATAAATGGCCTAGACCTGTGATGAGAAATAGCCTAGAACTGTGATGTTAAAGACTTAGCTCAGGCTATGAGAAATACTTTACTGCCCTCTAATGTTTATTTAAGACAGTGGCAATCTGGCTTTCTGTACATAGCTGTATGTGTTTGTTAATACACTGAATATTTTCTACATACACAGTACTGTGCAAACATCTCAGGCACCCTAATGTTTGTACAAAGGTTGTTATAGATGTTTATTTGAATGACATCTGCATTATTAAGACATAAACATTAGGCATTAAGGCATAAACATTATATATTTTCTACCAAAAAAAGAGTATGTTAAAAAAATGTCAGTAAAAAAAAGCTGGTATGGTTTCACAAGTCCACTGTAAGGGCCTTAATTTTATGATTTAACATTTTTATCCTGATGTGCATAATTTTTTGCAGAATGAAAAATGTCCCATCTACAGGGCTTGAGGTCTCACTTAATGGTCTGATAAGGATGAAAGTTGTGTCAAGAAAAGACTCTTTATGATTTTTGGAGAGATTCACAAGACATAGACTGTGGCTGGAGTCAGTGCTTCAACAGCCACCACTCAAAACATATCCAGAACATGGGCTCCGACTGTCACATTCCTTGTGTCAAGCCACTCATGACCCAAATACAAAAAGTACATTGTGATAAAAGTATTAAAAATTAAAAAATGAAAGTAAATTTTGCATTTCATTTGCAAATCATCTGTGTTTCTCTCTCACCATCACAGACATTTACACTACACTCGCAACCAGCATTGTGGATGACCACACACACCCCTCACACACACTCTTCAAGGTACCGAAGTATCCGGGCCCTCATATCCAGACTGTGCAACAGCTTCTTTCCACAGGCTGGCAGACTACTGAACAATCAATGTCTGGTATGAACAAACAAACACATCGGTATGGCGTCAAAATAGGATCTAAAGTTTTGTGCACCAAAAACTAAAATCTGTAACCCATAAATGAGATTTTGTAATTAAGAATGCGCAAATTTTGTTTTTTGGTGCGCAAAACATTTTTGACGCCATACATCAGTGACTGAACTGAACACACACACACACACACACACACACACACACACACACACACACACACACACACACACCTTTTAAAAACTGTCTACTGCTAATCTTAAATCACTTGGATAACATTAGTACTGCTGCTAAATTCAGAGTACAGTGTTTACAGTGTCTAATGTTTACATTTATACCAAAATGCACACAGCTTCACCTTACAGCTCGCATTACTTAGTGGGCCAACTGCACTGTTTCCCCTCCCCTGTATTTATTGTTTATTGTCTTGTAATGGTCTTGTGTATTTATAGTATGTTGTGTTGTACACTTATTGCAAATTGTCTTGCGTCATTGCACACATGCACTTTATGTCGTGTTGTATTGTGTAGTCTATTGTTCTATGTAACACCTTGGTCCTGGAGGAATGTTATTTTGTTTCACTGTGTAGTGTACACAACTGTATATGGTTGAAATGACAAAACCACTTGACTTGACTAGAAAAATCAAGAGTCCCAGAGTCCAATGGAAGAGTAAGGAGGCACATCTGCCAGTATTGGTCCATTGTGTTATATGAAGCCTAAAGTCAGCACAGACTTTATGGAAGCTTTATGGAGAACCTGAATTTATTTTCCAGGAGGACTTGGCACTTGGCCACATTGATAAAAATATCTAGATCTTGTTTAATAACCACAGTGTTACTATGCTTTATTGGCCAGCAAACTCTCCTGACCTAAACCCTATAGAGAATCCATGGGGAATTGTCAAGAGGAAGGTGAGAGACACCAGGGGCTTTAATAACACCTCAAGCAGTGCCAGCTGTGGCCTTGTGACCGGAAGGTCCCCTGCAATGGACAAGACACAAATGAAGTGCCCTTGAGCTACGCATCTAACACCCCAACTGCTCCCAGGGCACCGTGGTTTAGGGCTCTTCGCTACTGTGTGTGTGTGTGTGTTTCACTGCACGGACGCCTCGCTCAGTTCTGATGGCTTTTAAGATGGTTATTCGTCTTCTGGTCCTGAAGGGGGCGACATACACGATTCACCACAAGCCCATTAAAAGTAAACGAAAAAGAGGTGAAAACGTCATTTCCGTCTTACGGCAGCTGGAAAAAAAAGGTTGCCATGTTGCAGTGGCGAAGCTGAGTAGGACTAACCCGTGACTGTGTTGATATTTCTTCTGGTTAGTGGACTGAAAAGGGTTGACCGGACACTTTGTGAGGGCTCGCATTAATTTGTTGCTATAATTTAAAGCTTGCTGAGTCACAGAATGAGCGGAGGGACGCCGTACATTGGGAGTAAAATCAGCCTGATCTCCAAGGCCGAGATTCGCTATGAGGGAATCCTGTACACTATCGATACGGAGAACTCCACTGTCGCACTCGCTAAAGGTGAGAGAGGCTAACGTGCTAACTCCTGCTGAAACCCGCTCAAGTCATTAACAAGTCCTAACAGCCGTTAGGACACGTTATTCACGCGTATATAGTACACGTGTATTTAAACACGCCGAGTCGTTGATAAATTAGCACGTCGGCTAGCTGGCCTGTTTTTACTTAGCCATGTTTGTGTGAAAATAAAGCTGAATAGTTAGTAAACAGTTGGACTGGCTAATACATAACAATGTGGAGCTGTGGCGACAGGTAGCAGGCTAGTGTTACCCAAACATCATCCTAATAACAGCTTCATTACACTGCCTGCTTCCCACAATTATTAATAACTTGTAATTGTTAGTGAAGCTAACGCTAAGTTAAATAAGGTAAATATTAAGTTTGATAACGTGTACTTCTTGCTGTAAGATGCGTTTGCCCTATCCCTATACTCATGCACACGTGCTTAATAACTGGTCCTAGTGCGCTCTTTTGGAACCGAGGATCGCCCCACTGACAGACCCATCCTGCCCCGGGATGAGACATATGAGTACATCATCTTCAGAGGGAGTGACATTAAAGACCTGACTGTTTGTGAACCTCCCAAGCCGTCTTTGCCTCAGGATCCTGCAATTGTTCAGGTATTGGATTCATCCTCACTTGTAGGCTTATTTATGATCTAACCTTCAGCTCATATTAAATATCAAAGCTTACCACTGATTGTATTTTTCCTTTCAGTCTTCTATAGGTTCTGCCCCTCCATCCTCAGCTTTCCAGAGTGGAAACTCCTATGGATTGTTTAAACAGGCTCCGGTGTCTCCATACAGCCAGTTCACTGCCAGTCCATTGGTGTCACCCCCATTTGGGACGGTCGGAGGCAAGTGTTTGTTTCTGCATAAAATGTTTATTTTATGAAGTGAACTGGACAGTAACCAGAGCTCGGGATTGATTGCTAGTTATAGTTGGTCTGTCTTTATTAATGCTTATGGATTGCCTTATTAAAGCCAATTGTAAATAGTAATATTAAACACAAAGGCTTGTGGGCCAAACCTGGCTTTTTCGTTTGGTGGTGTGAGCTTGAAAAAAAATACTGACGTGGTTTGTACCATGTATTAACACTATGCAGAATCCATTGCAGATGAAGCGTGCTACATTGTCTGGATGCACAATATAACAGACAAGCAGCAGTCTTTCTTTTCATCTGATTATTTTTATTATTATTGAGTTTTGTCTAATATTTCATCTACCCTTCTTTTTCCTAAAAATGCCTTTTTGTAGTCTGAGAGTTCAAATAATTGGTGCTAGTCAAAATAATTTTAATTCTAGACCTCAGTTGCAGACAGTAAGGGTCTTAAAAATGCTGATGTGACCAGGGCAGAGTTTAACATCCCTGGCCTAATGAGTCCTTGCCTGGCTTTGATCCAGTAGAGAGTCATTCTTATTAATAGTGTCACCATTGATCAAGCTGGTGTGATACAGTTTATTTGAGTTCTGATGCTTGCAGGTTATATTTACATATTTGTCAGAAACAAAGAAGTTGACCAATGAATTAGGTCAGAACTCTTTGGATGATTGGTTTATAATGGAGCTTTTGGTAAGTCTAATGTATGCATGCTCTTCCTTTGCAAACAGAAAGCACACTGGCCTCCTTTGATAGCAACACAGATAGTGCTGCAGCCCTGTCTCAGAGCAATGCTATTGGCTCTGCTTTCACCAATGACACTCTGAATACATTGTTGCTGGAAGGTAAATTGCTCTCAAGACCAAATAACAAATGTGAATTTTACTCATTGTACACTAAGCAAACTAAATTATTGATGGGAGAACCAAAAACTTACTACCACTGGAAAAGGTTACTAGAATTTTGCAATTGAGTATTAATGCATTAGTAGCTTAACAAAACATTAAGCAACCACTTTTATGTAAAAAAGTTGCAGGGAGGCTATTAATTATAGGTATAAAGTTGGTTAAATAACAAGCTCACTGCATCTGGTATCTGGTAACAAGCTTCCTCTATCTGGTATCTGTTGGTATCTGGTATCTGTTGGAGTTTTTGGTCTGTTTGATTTAGTAACACAGCAAATTTTCTTCTTACTCCCTTTTGTTTCTTCACTTCAAGGTGCTAGGAGTACCTAATCTGCATGCCACTGTATGGTTGTGTGAGTAAAACCCTTGTCTTGCTCTGTAGGTAGCAGCAGTCCTGCCCTTGACCCCTTGCAGAAGAGTCCACCCGTGGAGCCACCAGCACCATTGGCCTCATCAGCCAGCAGCACTGCGTCTGTGCCTGTCAGCCGCAGGAGCCCCATCACAGCACGACTCGGCACAACCAGTACACAAAAGGCCACGGACGCCCCAGAACAAAGGAGGAGCGAGGGCCGGTCTAGACTCCGCCCAGGACTCGGGCATGCAGCAGCAGATCCTAATGTTCATTCAGGTTTTCAATCAGCAGGTGAGGGTTGATAAAAGTTTCTCTTTTTTATTGTAAGATACAAACAGCAGCTACATATTATATAATTGTACAAAAGTTAAATGGTGCCATGTGTGATTTACAGGAGGCAAAGTTTCAATCCAGACAGAAAATACTCTGAGGTCCATTAAGCTTGTTTGAACAGGGTTTTTGAAAGAAAAAAAAATATATATTGGAAAATTCTAAGCCGGTGTATATACTTTCTCAGGCATTGATGCACCAAAAGTGGCTGCCCGAGCCGAGTCTGATCAGTCCAGAGGTGAAAGTAAGGAAGCCTCTAAGCGGCAAGCAGGTTATTATATATCTGCTATAACGATCTTTCACCCAGCCATGCTTTTAGACCCAGAAGCTGCATGCTATGTTTTACATTGTTTTACATCCATTTTAAACTTTCATAAGCCTGTTTGTTTGGTGTTTTGCATTGTAAATCATACACAGTCCAGTGTGGTCTTGTTATTGTTATATTGTTAGCTTTTGTTATCTTTTTAAAACTTGCTGCTTCACATTTCATAGAGTATTAGTTAGTAAAATAAAAGCAATGTGGATCAAGGAAAAGTATCTATCTTTAATATATGAATAACTAATAGGGGTCATGGGTAGGTTGCTTAACATTTGCTTCATGAGGTTCAGGTTGAGTTGTCTAAAATAAAATGGATCTCTTCAAACATTCAGTCTGTGTTGACTGAATTTGGCCTGAAATCAAGTGGCCATTGTGTTCTGCAACATATTTAAAAACAATGCAAGTGAGTAAAGAAAAGTAGTGTAGGCTGTTGGGCTATAGAGGTAAGCTCACGTCAGTAAAGTTATTTGTGGATGCTGTTGCATGTGAAATGCAAACAGGGATGATTTGAAAGTTGCTTCTGTTGTGTGGAATCTTGAAATAACCTGCTATGAATATCATAACTTTGTTGCCCATGAATGCTATTTTATTTACTTGTCTTACGCTGCATAAAATTGTGTGTGTGTGTGTGTGTGTGTGTGTGTGTGTGTGTGTCTGACTATCCAAGTTCCATTGATTAGCTTGCATTTTTAAATCTGACGTCTCAATAACTTTTTCTGACTTTCTCACATTCCTTCATGTCATCGCCCAGCGGGATGTTAATCCAGGTTTCTTTGTTATGTAGGTGCTGGGCAACTCGGTCCACGCCGTGGTCGTGGTGGAGGTCATCGTGGGAGAGGCCGTTACCCTGTTAGGAGAGATGGGCCCATGAAATTTGAGAAAGATTTTGATTTTGAGAGTGCCAATGCCCAGTTTAACAAGGAGGAGATTGACAAGGAGTTCCAGAGCAAACTGAAACTTAAAGGTAAAACTTGTGCAATAGACAGTATTTATACTAATAATCCAGGAGTATGTACCCGTGTTTAGACAACTTTTGTTTGAATCTTTCAGTTCTGGCTGCGATACAGTATATAAATTTCATAAAATGTAAGAGTTTATTTGGTTTTATGTTGTGCACAATAATATACCAATGGCATGGTACTTGTTTATGAGTGAACAAGTCAAAATAAATGTCAAAATAAATCTTATGGGCCATTTTCACTGTGAATGCATTGTGGTATGATGAAGGAGATCCTTTTAAAGGAGATCATGCTGAGAATGAACTGTGCTACAATACTTTCTGCAGTTTTGCTTACAGCATAGAGAGATAATACAGCTCTGGGCAGCAATAATATAGCAATTTACCTGCTTCAGAGTTTTTCGTTTGAGCGTTAAATTGTGATGTTATTTAAATTGTGATTTACAGTATAAGCACTTTACATTTTGTGCATGTATAATGTGTTTAGATGAGAAGCCAGAGAAGGCTTTGAATGGGGAGGATAAAGGTGACTCTGGGGTCGATACTCAAAACAGTGAGGGTAATGCTGATGAAGAAGATCCACTGGGACCCAACTGCTACTATGACAAGTCCAAGTCTTTCTTTGACAACATCTCTTGTGATGACACTAGGTTGGTACTAATGTTCAGGTTTGCATAATTTGCAGCTCATAGCTTTGTGGTGATGCCAAAACATAAAGATGTGTTATATCTTTAGACAACACTTACCATGTGAGTGTAAATTCAGCTGTGATGAGAGCTAGTTATTTGGCCTGGGTTTTACTCTCTCTGGTTTTCTAAATGGGATATAATGAATGTTGGCCAAGTTTTCTAGTAGCGAACATAATGCCTATAATGCAAGCCTGGCGCCTAAAGTATTTGAAATTTGAAAAAAATCTTTTAAATGTTTTGGGGGGAAATATTTTACAGGGATAGGAGACAGACATGGGCAGAGGAGAGGCGAATGAATGCTGAGACTTTTGGGATCCCGTTCCGCCATAACCGAAACCGAGGTGGATTTAGGGGCCGTGGGGGCATGGGTTTCCGTGGAGGACGTGGTCGTGGAGCCAGTCGTGGGACATTTGGTGCCCCGCACATAGGAGGCAGCGGATTCAGAGGGGGTTACAGAGGAAGCCAAGGAGGAAGAGAGTTCTCCAGTTTTGAATACAGGGTAATGTATGCTACATGTATTACTAAATATTTGCAAACATAAAGGTGAATTATTTATTTATTTACTTAAATATTGTGAATATTAATCTGTTGGAGAGATTAAGCTCATGTTACCCACTGAGTAATGAGGAACATAGATTAAAATAGTCCGTTATTTAATGCAGAGTTTGTCTGTTGGTTGTTGGTCTGATTTTGTTTTTATTTATGCTTTACCTAGAAAGACAACAAAGTAGCTGCATAGTGCATGGAGGCTGGAGCCACAGGGAGGTGTAACTCATGGGTATATGTAGTTCATCACTACTTTTGACAAGATGAATGAAGTAAAAAAATAAATAAATGAAATTGAGATGTATACTTGTCACCAGCACTGGTATAGACCACTTGAGGAGTGGATGAAAATGCAATTTCTTTTCCATATCTTCTAGAAGTGGAAATGTTTCAGCCTTTTAAAAATGTTAATCTGACAACAATATTTACAAAAGGGGTAATTTGTGTATGAACATATTTTAAAGCAACTAATGTTTTTCTTCAGTGCTAAACTTGTATTTAATAACCAGTTAGCTGTAAACGAGTAGTGTATATATGCCTTTGATCACTGAAATAGCTTTATTATTATTTTGAATATCTTTTTTTTTTTTTTGTTCCAACTTTTTACTGTATTTTTCTACTTACTCACAATCTTGAAGTCTGTTGGTTGGAGTTGTAATTATTCTTGTTCGCTTTAACTAGCATGTGGTTGGATTTCCTTAGACTGTCCAAACTACTCTGGTACATTATATGTTTGTGTTTAATATCTTCACAAAAGAGTAAGATTTATTGCAAAAGGAAATATCTAATCTGTGTGATGAGTAACATGGATTTTGAGGAATGAGTGACATGGAGTTGTTTTCGTCCAAAATGGTATTTATGAATTATTTTTCATGCATTGCTACATGGCTTAGAAAAGGTGATGCTGAAATGTTTCACTTTGTATGGCACCAATCTGTAGGCACTTAATGTCAGCTTTTGATGCTGCACTTGCCTTGTAGCTGTACTTAATAAGCTGTTCTAAGACCTGTGGCTTCGTAAATGTGTGAGCATTTATAAACACATGAGGCTAAAGCATATGATGTGATATATGATATGATATTAGCAAGAATGGCTCTGCCAAATGGATAAGTGTTCATATTCTGCTCTTAAATTTGATGTAATATGTCACTAATAATAGAATCTTTTATTGAACTGAAACGTTCATACGATAAAGTGCTCCCTGTGCTTTAGCATGTATGCCCACATGTTTTAAAATTTTAAAGCAAGCAGTAATGCCAGCGTACTTGGATGTTGAACAGTGCAGCATGGCACAGACTGTTGGGTTCAGCTGGCAAGTGAAGTGAATGTAATAAAAATGGCCACTAAGGGTATGTTATTGAGCACTTGTTTTGTACATTAGTGTTGTTCCTGCACTATTTACCAGTGTAGTAATTAGGTAAATATGTATAGTGAGGCCATCCTTGACTGCAGAAGGCTGTTTACTTCAGTTAGTTATTGCATTGTCCTGTTCCATTGTCTACACCACTGTGTGTGTTGATGTTTATAATGTCAATTCGATATAGAGGTAATGAATTTCTCTTGATCTGGTTTCAAAAGCATGTTCATTTGAAAAAATTGTGACTGGATATCATATTTGACATGACTGTGTTCAGAGTGTACATGCACAGTGTAAATTCCTGTCTACACTATGATGCATATGAACCCTAATAACAAATCCATTTCTAGTTCCGTTCTTTTCTTAGTACATAAATGAACTTTCAGAACTTCCAAAAGATTCACTGATTAGTGCTTAGTTGTAGTTTTTAATTTGCAGTCAAACTGGTAGAATGTTCAAAAATGTAAAATACAGATGCTTAAGATGGTCCAAATGAACTATTTCTAATTTGTTAGTATCTTACAGGTATCTAACAAATGTAATGTTTCTGCCTATTTAAATTAAGCTTTTGAACTTTTCTACCTCACATAGCTTATAAGAAGATGGGGGGGAGGGGGGGCACTTCTTTGTGAATGCTCTAAGCGACACTATGTTCACCATGCAAACACACATACATATATACATGCGTGTGTGTGTGTGTGTGTGTGTTATGTCACCAATATTATATATAAAAAAGCATGTGAGTAAAATGTGGACTTAAGAATTTGTTATGCCGTTCTCTCAGACACATCAGAAGATGCGTGAATCTCTTGTGAATATCTCTAATTATAGAACCTCTTAAGTTTATTTAGAATACATGAGAAAGTATCTTGTAAGTACTAAGCTTTAGACAGCAAACTACCAATGCTCAATAAATACCAGCCTCAGTGCTCTTCTCTAGTTCAATTTTGTAAGGCATCATATTTGTGGCTCCACCCTGAAATGATTAGCTTTTACCTTCCACTGCCTGAAAGTTCTTTACTTAATAGTGTAATTGAACAAAATGCCTATTTGCCTGTTTATTGTTGGACCTCTTCAGTCAGTCACTAAATGGTTTGCAAGAAGAATGTGAACTTCATGTAAAATACCAAATAACTATTGCAGTAGTGCTAGATTTATTTTATTTTTGGTCAAGGTCATTAACTAGAATTAGAAGTATGACATTGCTAGATGGTGATGTTTTGTCATAATATTTTTTCTTCAGACCTTCCGTTAACTAAAAATGAATGTTTGGTGCATTTTTGTTTAATCGTTAGCATTAGCAATAATTTTTGTTGTTTATTTAAACGTTTTACTATCTGGGAGCTTGCTAATTTTTGGAGGGTGCTATATACAATAGCATGGCATGGTTAAAATATAAGTGGCTAATCATAAAGCAGAACATACCTTGCATTGAGCAAAATAAATTAGAAATGCACTTTTGCACTTAGTCTCCACTACCCAGTTCTTGATTTCCGATGACTCGTTTCAATCTGTGGTTAACATTTATAAAGGAATATTGTTTGGTTTTCCACAGTCTTAAGGAAATGCAGACTGTATGTAACTGTATAGATGTCATCATTACATGCTACATAGAGAACTAATAACTGGATATTAATAAAGAGCATAGAAGAATTTTACGATGGAACAATTTAAGGGAACTTTGTTGTACCTCATATTTTCCATTCATTTTGTTTCAGGTTTGGTTCTATTACTATACTTCTATTAGTTTTCAGGGCAAGGTGACACCCAGGTTTTATTTAGGCTTAAAGCATTGTTTTCTCATTTATGTCCAAACCATTTTGTAGTGATGTAAGCATTCATGTTTAACACTCTTGTTTGGATTTGTTATTCACTGCTGGGCAGTCACTGCATACTGGTGTTGCCATAAAACCCATGACAAAATGTATGGCAATGCCTGTGAGACACTGTTACGGAAATGTGTACAATTGTGAGACAGAATACCACCTTTCTTTAGAAAGGTTTGACTTTACATTTTTTGTCTTTCAAGCATGAGGGGTGTAGCTCAATGTAAAGGGATTTTTACTCTGAAAAAATTTGAAACTTAATAAAAATGTTAATTATTACCTGCTTTCTGGTGAATTTAACAATAATTAAACATGATTTACCTTAATGCAACTTAAAAGTGCACATGTGATTAAAAGTGATTATGTAAACAGAGTTGGTATACACATTCAATTTAAACATGTTTTCAGATTTGATCAATTATTCACAAGCAGAATTTTTATGTAGATTATTTACCTATGAATTTCATAGTCAATCCCATTCCATTTATGTGGTCTTTTTGACACCTTTTGATCTGCTGTACATTAAAGTAAACTCGTTTTGGAAATGCTTCCTCCAAAGCACACCCCAATGGGTAAATAACATTCAAAGAGCATTTTATTAGAAACACTACACTAATATTTCCTTTTAAAACAGCCTCTTCATGGATTCCACAAGCAATTGGAAATTTTGAGGTTCACTATTACACAACCTCCACCAGCCTGGACTAAAGAAATACTCAAACCAGCAAGCCTGGTACACACAATCATGCCATGATTGCATTTTACCCCATTCTGATGGAAGACATGTAAATATAATTTGAATGCTGTTAATGTGAATTAATCTAAAGCTGCTGGCCAATGTCTTTATATATTGCATTTTATGCACGTAACTGGCTGATTTGATCATTGGAAGAATGAGTAGGTGTAGAGGGCAGTGTTTTTAGTTTGCTAAAATGATCAGATGATTTATGTTTATTAAGCAATCTTGTCTTAACATCATGGAACAAATTTGTTCAAATATTTGTTCAGTCTGGCAATAGGTATCTGTTGATTAAACATGGAAATTTTATATAAGCTTATCCATCACATCTATCAACTCCAGCCTATCAAGATATCCTGACAAGATATTAAATGCATATTAATACAAGCTTTTCCCTTATGTACATCACATTTATTCTAGAACTTGAAATGTGTTATTTAAATAAATTAAATAAGTGTTATTTGTGTTTACGAATTATGAAATTATTGAATAATTTTATTGCCATTGTTACAGAATATGCATAGATAGAAGAT
>JAOVVF010000010.1:10524680-10535989 GCA_028565595.1 Duopalatinus emarginatus | reverse complement strand
AATAAAGAAATGTTGCAGCGCCATCACTAGGGCTAAATATCAAATAGGTCTGTATGTGTGATACAAGTGCACTACTTATATAGGGTGTTGAATAACACTTCACACCACCTACATAGTGCACTTGATGTCCAATAGTGGAGCTGTTCAGCCCAGTGGGCGTGGTCTATTGAGGATTTACTATTGGAGCAACTTCATCTGCTACTTCCTTCTGAAGCTCAGCGCTCACATATCAGTCTATTAGTCTTTACATTCGCCTGGCTTTAGGAAGTGTCTGTCCACGGAGTCGAGCACAGCTGAGAGCTGATCATCATGGGTTTAAATAACGATCCGAGCTACAAGAAACTGGAGCAATGGTACAAGTCCAATGGTGCAACCTTGAACATGAGGCAGATGTTTGATGGGGACAAGGACAGGTTCTCCAAATTCAGGTAAATACAGACATTACTCGTGAAATACTGATGTTATATAGAGGTGAAGGTGTAAATGTAGTATAAATAAAGTGACCTGAAAAGCTGTCTTTTTCCTGTATTTAAGCTTTGATCAGATTAACGTCGCACAGCATTGCAACACAGGCCAACAGTGCAATCATATTGGCACAGATCCGGATAGCGATTGTGTCCTCCTATTGCAACAACTTGGTTACTGTAGAAATAACAGTGTATCAATACTCTGTGCGTGCGCGCGCGCGTGTCGCACCCTTTCCTCAATTCATTTGTCATGGCCTGCATTAAAGCTGATGCTAAGCTAGAATGGCAGTATCCTGCCTAGTACAAGGTCACTGATCAGTTTTAACACTCACTAATCATGAAACAACACTACAGTAACATTTAAATATCATGCCAGGTTTTTAGACTGTGAAATTAAACATCAGCCTGTCTAGCTGTGCTGGTTTGTTATTTCTGCGGTGTGAGGGTTATTATAATGTGGACAGAGCAGCACGGGGCCGCTGATGAGCGCGTGTATGTGTAGCAGAGGTACGTGTCAGGCTGCACGCAGGCGGAATTTAGTCATCAGGCGACATTTTTAAATGTTCAACATCAAAAAACCCTGAACATTCAGAGTTTGTGTGGTCTTATAGCGTTAGCTGAAGTCGCGGTATTGCTCACAAGTGAATAAAGGTAGTCGCTGCTGAGATTGTGAGGCGCGTCACGTACACGATGGTCAGAGCACGAGCCAGTAATAATACAAGCTTTCTGAAATACGCCCCTTTCTCCTCACAAAAGTCATTCAATACTTCTTTGGTGACCCAGGAACCTTGAGATTTTCCTCATGTTCTTTACTGTACTGACACACTAGCATCTTAATGAATGATGATGTATTCATACCTCATACAATAATCAAATATATCAACAATTATTATATCATAAACCATAAAGACATCCTGTCCTGTCCTGTAGGTGTTGCAGGAGCAAATATCAGTAACCATCACTAACCATTTAATCCTGGTTATGCTCAGATCCAGAGCCTGTCTTAGGAAAACTAGGTATGAGGCAGGTATCCACTCTGAATGGGAGGCCAGTCCATTTCAGGAAATCATTACACACGCGCTCACACACACACACACACACACACACACACACACACACACACACATATGTTGGTTTCACTGTCTGTGTCAGGGCTTTCCATAGACATAATGATCAAAGTAGCTAATAATGCCTAACCCTAACCCCAATCGTAACCTTAACCTCAGCCCTAACCTCAGTAACCAAAAGGAAAAACTTTGTCTGTTTTAGCTTTTTTAAATCAAATTGTTGTGTTTAGAAAAGTCAGGACATGCCATGACATTTCACTAAGAATTGGACTGGTCCATTCATTGGACACTTTAATGTGCATCGTACACACTCGTACACTTTAATTCAAATCTGGACACTAGCTTTCATTTTCTCTTGTTTATATATTTAATAGTTTATTCTTTTTTTATTGTTATTATTTGTCTCTTCATGCATTTTCATCATCTTGTTATGTGAATCCTAACTGTACTGGGTCGGTATTCTTGCTACTGGCTCATAATTTTCCTTTGGGACTAATAAAGTATTTATCGATCTATCAATTCTATCTACCCATCAACTGATCATATGTGGCAAGTGCCCTGATATTTCACATAAACCAATACATACTTCAGGGGCAAATTAAAGTCTAATACACCTTGTGACTTGTTTTGGGGAGTTTTGGGAAAACCAGAAGAAACCCATAAAGACAAGGTAAGGACCTGATCTCGGGATTGAATTGGAAACCCTGAAGCGGTGAGGGGCTCACAGCAAAAATAGCTTTTAATGACATCTAAGTTGTATTCCTACCTTGAATGCAGTGTTCCTGAGATAAGCTGTGGATAAAGCACCAACACCTGATAATAACAATGATTCTCTGAAAAACATATCTTATGCTTATTTAAAAGATACTATCACATTGTTTTATATGTAAACTATAAATAAGGCCATGTTTATAGTCTGTTATGCTCTTTGTCCTTCTCTAGCGTAACCCTTGAGACAGATGATGGAGACTTACTTCTGGATTATTCCAAGAATCTCATCAATGAAGATGTTCTGAAGATGCTGCTGGACATGGTACAGTCTTTTCCCTGACGTTAACAGTCATTTAGTCAGTAGAGACTCACTCTTAAAACCATCCAGGTCACATTGCTAATGATCTCCTACTTCGTTTCTTGCAGTTTTGGTTTATTTGTATTGTAATAAAGCATGTATTTTGGCATTGCAACATTTACATAGATATTAGCTGTGCTTATTCAAGTTTTATCCATAATCTGAAACATGTACATGGAACTCTTTAATCTGTCATGGATAGCCTAATCCAGTTTGTCAGCTAATTCTTAATTGTATTTTGATATAAGTCATATGTTAACATTTGGGAAAAAAACCCAATGTGTCCAAACCTTGGAAGTCCCTTCAGACTGAAACTGGGAACTGGTAAGTGAACTATTTGAACAATACTTCCTTCTGAGTACCCAAATGGAGGAAGAGTATCAAATGTACCAGAGCTATTAAGCAGACGGGCATAGATTTCAAGTTGTTGTTGAATAAAGCCGACTCCAGAATGACTGGCACCCTTCATTAAAATAAGCTTTGTTAACTGCACATCCAATTTTTTTTTTATATATATATATTTTTTTTTTACATATATAATTTAGTATTATTTAAAGGAAATATTTTTCTCCCACATAAAATTATTCTTGCTGTTTTCAAAACACTTATCTTACACTTATTTTAAACTTATCATCAACCTGCAATTCACATTTTGTGAAACTCTTGGAGAGAGTTACAGCATCGAAGTTGCACATGAACCACTTCTTCTTTTCTTATGTTTAAGTAAACTGAGGCATGTTGGCACCACAGGTTTTGCTACACATCGCCAGGTATCTGGGGTTGTGGGTATGAGCCTTGCTCTGGTCTCTGTGTTTGGTGTGTTTTCCCCGTGTTCATGTGGGTTTTCTCTGTGTGCTCCTATTTCCACCTCCTGAAAAACACATGCACTAGGCAAATTGGATATGCTGAATTGCCCTAGGTGTGAGTGTGAGTAAATAGGTGTGTGTATGTTGTGCCCTGCAATAGATTGATGCCCTTTCCAGGGGGTATTCCTGCCTTGCACCCAATAATTCCTGGTAGGGCTCCGGACAAACCGCAACCCTGACAGACAAAGCAGATAAGAAAATAGCTGGCTGACTTCTCTGTGTTCTACTATACCTTAGATCATCCATCATTTTCTGACATGTGATTTAGAAGAATATCTTTTTATTTAAAAACGATTTGCACCCTCATTGTTTTATTGGAAGAAAGGTAAGCAGTTTTGTTTCATTGCTTTTTCCTATTTTCATAAAGGGTGCCAGTATCATGCAGAATCATTCACATCGTTTACATTTTCAGTAATTTGTAAAAAGAAATGTTCTGTTGTTGTTTTTTCCCTATTGTTTGCTCTTAGGCGAGGTCAGTGGGAGTGGAAGAAGCCAGGGAACGCATGTTTGCTGGAGAAAAGATCAACTTCACTGAGGTACTTTATTATTTAGTCATCATTCAAATGTACAGAAAGTATTCATTCATTCATTTGTATTTTTGTTTTCATTTTTTTTACTTTTACAATATAATAAAACTTAACAGACACAGAAACTTAAGTTATATTGTCTCTGAGGGTGGTTTCAGCCTTGTATCATCAGTGTATAATTCAAAAAAGGTCAGTTTACCTTAGCTAACATTTAAAGCCACAATTTAAATTTTTTAGAAACTTAATATTAAAGGTCTGTTATTTAGTAAGCATTTAGCAATGTTACATTCAAGATATATCTTTTAACTGCTTGGTATCACCCAGTGGTGCATGACTAATCCATTTAGTTATTGACTAAATGACTAATGCATTTAATCAACTTTAGTATTTTTGCATTTGTAACATGAAGATTTTAGTGTACAAACATACATGTTTTAACTTAAAGGGGAAAAACAGTTAGTTTTTGCAGTTGTTTGTAAATCCACCACAAAATTTTCAGATTAATGTAAGAAGCTAATTATGAATATGAATCAGCAGGGACTATACATTCTCCTTCTAGTAGATGCTGTCTTTGTAACCCATCCTTTTTTGTTTTGTTATGCATTAGGAAATTACAGTTAATTTACTCATCATAAGGCAATATGAGCATAAGTTGATCCTTAGTTGTATATGTAAGCAGGGTCGAGCTGTCCTTTGTGTTGCCCTAAGGAACCGCTCTAACACCCCTGTCCTGGTGGATGGTAAAGATGTCATGTCTGGAAAAATGAAGGGTTTAAGCTGTCAGACAATCAAATGAATTTTCTGTTATTGACATGTTTGTTGTAGCTGCATAAAGTTAATGATTAAGGATGAGATCAGCAATTTTAAATCAGAAGACGTTTGAATTAGTCTCTGCCAGTTCTCACAGTCTCAGTGCTCACCTGTCTAGCTTGTGTTTTAGGGGTGTGGCTATGGAGGAAACGGTTAAGAATTGTTATTTTTGCAGATTTAAGTTTCAAAACCTTGGCAAATGTCTGCCTGGATCGCCCATATTCAGTGTTGTAGCACGATACAGTAATGTATAATGTGACAAAAATAAAGACCATTTCTTAATAAGATAAAAATAAAATTAGCTTTGCTCACACTAACTGAGCAGGTAAGAAGTCAGATGTCAGATACTGTGGAATAAAAGGACATGCTGAATTTGCTACAGATGGCTGATTGTGATTGGTATTTTGGTAGCACTGATGTCACTTAGACCAAATATAATGAACCAAGATGAATTATTAAGAAGAAAATGGGAAAAGAAAAGGAAAGAACAGTTACCTTTCCACCACAGAATCTTCAGAAAACAGTAAAAAGCTAATTATGAATATGAATCAACAGTGACTATACATTCTCCTTCTAGTAGATGCTGTCTTTGTAACTCAGCTTTCCTAACTTTGTTATGCATAAGGAAATTACAGTTAATTGACTCATCATAAGGCAATATGAGTATAAGCTGATCCTGACTGTATTTGAGCAGGGTCGAGCTGTCCTTCATGTTGCCCTGAGGAACCGCTCTAACACCCCTGTCCTGGTGGATGGAAAAGATGTTATGCCTGAAGTGAACAGAGTCCTGGAAAAAATTAAGGGTTTCTGCCATGTGAGTAATTTCTCGTGTTTTTTGTTTGTTTTTGTTTTTTTTGTGTGAAATGCATAATGCACATAATACAAATGTTAGTTGTGTTAACATGCCTGTGTGTTTTTGTAGAGAGTGCGCAGTGGAGAATGGAAAGGCTTCAGTGGTAAAAGCATTACTGATGTTGTGAACATTGGCATTGGAGGATCTGACCTGGTGAGTGGAACTGACTGTGAAAATCATTAAATTATCACCAAGTTATTCCTGAAAATCTCTAGCTGGTCTACTGACTACTGTTAATCTAATGTAGTTTACTGTAAATAACATGGAACGCATTTGTGTGTGCCAGGGTCCACTGATGGTAACGGAGGCTCTGAAACCGTATTCTAAAGGTGGTCCAAATGTCTGGTTCGTGTCCAACATCGATGGGACACACATGGCTAAGACCTTAGCTCAGCTGAATGCAGAAACTACACTGTTTATTATTGCATCTAAGGTTGGTCTTAATAACTGTAACCTCTGGGTCATACAACATGTCTTTGTGGAGCCTGCGGATAAATTGGCTTTCAGTTGTATGATCTATCACAGCAGACACTCATAAGCTGTCAGACTATCAAATGATTACATCAACTTCAATTTGTTTGAGTTAGAGTGCACAGAATTTCTCACGCAGGTTTTGTGTTATTGACGTGTTTGTTTTAGCTGCATAAAGTTAATGATTAAGGATGAGATCAGCAATTTTAAATCAGAAAACGTTTGAATTAATCTCTGCTAGTTCTCACAGACGCAGTACTCACCTGTCTGGTTTGTGTTTTAGGGGTGTGGCTTTTGGTTTTAGGGGAGGGAACAGTTAAGAATTGTTGTTTTTTGGGATTTATGTTTTAAAACCATGGCAAATGTCTGCCAGAATCGATCATATTCAGTTATTAGAATTGTGGCATGAAACTGTGTAACTTTCTTCTTTTTGGTTACACACAGGTTTTTATCTCCTAAACATGATCATATATCAGTACCATGTGTGTAACAACAACTGCAGGAATGTTCTTTTCACTTCCGTTTTAAGAAGTCAGTTGTTTTGACATATTTCCATTTTTTTCTTGGCCTCTGTTGTTCCACTGAATCAGTCACTTGATGTGTTATGTTATGACCCCATCTGTAAATCATGTGACTCCAGGTTTTGACACCTAGTGGGACCTGGGACCTCATATTTTACATGTTTGGACAAAAAGCACATCAAACATTCAGCTTATTAAAAATATGCCATCAAAGCGTTTAGGATTTACTTTACTTCACCTCAGCTCTTATGATCACCTGAGAAAAGGCAGTGTAACAAAAGGAGGGAAAGCAAACACATTGCGTAACTGTTTAAACACTATATTCAGTGGTGTGGATACAGTATGAAACGTTGATTGATTGTGTCATTTTGAAATCTTAAGATTAAAATGTCTCGTTGTGTTTGGCTTTTCTAGACTTTTACTACTCAGGAGACCATCACTAACGCTGAGTCTGCTAAGGAATGGTTCCTGCAGACAGCCAAGGATGTGAGTGTCCTGGAGCTAATACATTAAATACATGTTTACATACAAGGTTTTGAATAGACACCGTACTGTTTCTTTTTCAGAATTCTACGGTGGCCAAACATTTTGTGGCTCTCTCGACCAATGCAGTGAGTCTCTACAAGTACTTACACTATGCATGTGTGTTTATAGGCAAGAAATTGTTAATGAAATCTAATTTTGGAAATTCTGTGTTTCTCTTCTTTTTCCTCATCAGCCTAAAGTTAGAGACTTTGGCATTGACACTGACAACATGTTTGAGTTCTGGGACGTAAGTATGTCGCACGGATTCATGCAGCATTAAAAACCCACCCGGTTGAGTGCCCTTTATCGCACGGAGTGTCCTTGACCTGTCAGCATGATTGTTTTAGAGATTTAATGCGATTTGTTTATTGCATGATTTCTTGCAAAATGCTATGCCTTATTATAAGATAATATAGAGCTACTTAACAGTGTGCCTATTCTTTTTAGTGGGTTGGTGGCCGCTATTCACTGTGGTCGGCTATTGGTTTGTCTATCGCTCTGCACGTAGGTATGTCAGCTCGAGAATGTTGTATGCGTTTATTATCAATGATGTGACTAGTTTAATGAACAATTTAATAGTAGCCTGCAATGTTAAGAGTTTTGGGGTGTTTCTTGTCTATCTGCAGGTTTTGACAACTTTGAGCAGCTTCTAGCTGGTGCCCACTGGATGGTAAATACTTTACATGTTTTTCATTTTCTTTAGTAATTTACAAATCTGTATTTTTGTCTTCCATGTAGCTTTAGTGTGGACTGCTTTTCAATATATTACATTTTATTCTGTATGTGATCGTGTTCAGTGTGGTAAATATATAAACCTGCTGATGGAATTGACAAAGCACTGGGTACTGAAAGTTTCAGGACGTGAACTTTGGACTGCAGCCTAAAAAGCAGCCACTCTGAACTTATGGTCTTCGGCTTTTAAGGTGGAACAGAACATTCAAATAGGATTCTGGGTTTAGTTTTACGTGGGCTGTTTGTAATGTCTGCACAACATGCAAAGAAACGTAAAAAAAACTCATAAAACACTTCTCTACTAAGGCCCAATGTAACGTACTGGAAGGATAAATGTGTTTTATGCTGGAATTCAAAAATGTGAACATAAAACTAAAAGCTTCATACCCTGGTGGCTATATAGAGAAGTAAGCAATTTTTTAAGGTCATATAATCTTTAATCTCATAATTTTTAAATTTCATATAATCTTTTTTATTAGGTTACTTTGAAGCAACAGTGACTTTTAATGACATTGTTATTTCCTATTTATTCAGAATTGATTAACACATGGTTCCTGTGGGAGAGATCCTCTAAAATATAATGTAATTTTCAGGACAGAAAGTGGATTAAAGGTAGCATCCAGTAGCATTGTGTGTTTTTGTGGGATTGACTAGCTGTTAATTTTGCTCTATAATATATTGTTTATGACCCCTAACCACAGAGGTTGTTGTGTGGAATACACCAGACATTACAGTAAGCAAGCAAGACTCTGTAGGGATTGTAAGATTTCAGTTCCCTGAAGTATGCCCCTGCATGTTACTGGTTTCCCTTTACACCCTGAAGAGAAAACTTGACCCCCCAAGTAATAATAAGTAGTGAGCCAACAACTATAATCATGTTACTTTTGCATACTCTGTCATCCAGGATAAGCACTTCTGCTCAGCGCCACTGGAGAAGAATGTTCCTGTGCTGCTTGCATTGCTGGGTGTCTGGTACATCAACTTCTTCCAGGCTGAGACTCATGCCATGTTGCCCTACGATCAGTACATGCACCGCTTTGCAGCTTATTTCCAGCAGGTCAGTTAAATAAAACCCACAACATATGAAACAATAATGATTACATATCGTCATGCAGAATGTTTTGCAGAAATGCTCTTCTCTGTAGTATTTTTACAGTGAAATGTGTAATCGATGCCTGGTATTTATAGGGGGACATGGAGTCTAATGGAAAGTACATTAGCAAGGATGGAACTCGTGTGAACTACCACACAGGACCCATCGTATGGGGAGAACCTGGGACAAATGGCCAGCATGCTTTCTACCAGCTTATTCACCAAGGTACACAAGGGCTCTCTCTTGCATTATGCCCTTCTTCTTCTTCTTCTTCTTCTTCTTCTTCTTCTTCTTCTTCTTCTTCTTCTTCTTCTTCTATGGCACAATGTGACAATCATGCACACAAGGGCTGGAGCCAATACCAGCATCCTAGGTGAAGGCAGGGTATACCATGGACAGGTCACCAATCCAATGCATGGCCAACACACACTCATGCACATAGTCATGCCTAGGGGCAATTGAGAGTAACCAATCAACGTAATAAGCATGTCTTTGGACTGTGGGAGGAAACCGGAGTAGCCAGGGGAAACCCACTCAAACATGGGGAGAACATGCAAACTCATCTTGCTGTGAGGCGACAGTGCTAACCACTACACCACAGAGGCACCTAGGTTATGCCCTGCTCTGTGCATATTCTTACTCTGTATACCATGTACCTGAACATATAGTAGAGTGAATATTTTAGGTTGGAACATAACAGACTACTGCAGTCACCACTGTTCACAATACTGAACATTGCCAAAACAGCCTCTACTGGAAAACTGAGATGTTTACTATAAACTTTAAAGCTCTGAGTCTTAGTTTATGTACTTTTGTGAGCAAAAGCTGGGTTAAAGCATTTTAGTATAAAGCCTAATTTTATATATTTAATTGAATTATTATAATTTTAAAATAGCAAATTCGCCATTTTAAACTTCAATTTGTATGGACACGTGTTTTTTGGCACTTTTTTAGCACTCTTTTTTTCCTTTTTTTTTTTTGTAACGCCTTATTGTACACAATCTAAGAGATCTGCTTTAAGGCTTTATTCTCCAATGCAACTTGAGCTAAATTTTTAGTTCTGCAGATGAGCTGCACCCAGGGTAAATGGTTGAATTTTAGTTTTTGAACTTGACAGCATTCCTAAATCTTGTTGTAGTGGTCTAAAACATTGTACATACCATCATATAGTATAGTATAGTATAGTATAGTATAGTATATAGTAACATTAGCAAATATGATTTATATATGCAATATACAATGCCACAATAGGGCATGCTAATCAACAGGTGAGTGATTTCCGAAAAATCATTATTTACATTTAACAGCATGTCCTACAGCTTTGCCACAGCCCATGACTATATATTTTATATTAAATAATGGGAAACATTTTTAGCATTTTATAGTTGCATTTAACACTGTGGAATGTATGTGAAACAAATCGGTACTGTTATTACCAACTGGATGTTGAAATTGGCTTAAGATATGCACATACCTAAGTACAAACATGCAGCTTGTCAGGTAACCAAGAAATAGAAAGCTTTCTGGAGAACTTTAATCTGATGCATTGTCATTTTTTTCCCAACTCTTTTGTAGGGACCCGTATGATTCCAGCTGACTTCCTCATACCTGCTCAGTCTCAGCATCCAATCAGAGACAATCTGCATCATAAGGTGTGCTTTCAGATTGCACTCAGTCTTATGGGAAACACAAATGAGCCTGAAATAAAAAAGAAATTGCCAGAAGTGACCAAAAAATATTCTGTATGGACGGCATTGTGATGCATCTTATAAGAAGTATATTCTGTTTGATTTAGATCCTCATGGCAAACTTCCTGGCTCAGACTGAGGCTCTGATGAAGGGAAAGACACCTGATGAAGCCAGAAAGGAGCTTGAGGCTGCTGGCATGAGTGGTGAAGCTCTGGAGAGACTCTTGCCACATAAAGTATTCCAAGGAAACAAGCCAAGCAATTCTATCATTTTCAAGAAGCTGACTCCTTTCATGCTTGGAGCTCTTGTTGGTAAGTGCTGAAATGGTGGTACATATCAGTGTATAGTTACATGATATGCTACTTGCTTTTTATTTAATCATCTCACCAATTTAATGTATTTATGTAATTTCAGTGTATAATGTTATTAAAATATTTTAAATATTTTTCCTTTTAAAATCGTTAACAATAACTGATTAATGTAGATAGCCTGTGTGTGTGTGTGTGTGTGTGTGTGTGTGTGTGTGTGTGTGTGTGTGTGTGTGTATGTATGTATGTATGTATATATGCATGTGTGAATAAGTAAGCTACAAAGAAGTAAAGGACTTTCTTAGATATAA
>JAOVVF010000010.1:10472846-10489084 GCA_028565595.1 Duopalatinus emarginatus | reverse complement strand
AAATCATAAAACATCAATAAATGCCTTTTTTGTGTATATATTAAAACTGAATTGCTATGAAATCAAAAGAGTAAAGCCATGTATTGAACATACAGTGAAATTGAGTGCATATTAATGGCTGTATGGACTAAACATGTATGTGTACCTTGTTCGGGTCCTCCTTCAGACGGAGAGTTCTGTCTGTTGAACTCACTGTTGCCCGAGTGGCGTCTCTTTCGTCCTGATATCAGAACACTCCTGTAAACCTGGAACACCATCACTACCATCATTAGCATTCTCATTGTCATCATTGCCACCACAGGCATTATAATTCAGTGTATGTTATGATGTCCAGTGATGCTATGCTTACACTGCTGCTGGCCTGAGGCTGAGATCTGTAACACTTCATGATGTTCTGGAAGGATTTATCCTCTTTAGTCACCTGTTTAACACATGGATACAAGACTCAGAGCAAAGTAGCAAGGGGACACACTTGCACCATTTTATTTGATTCCAGTTTGTTTTTAATCTCACACCTTAGCCATGACATAGATGGCACACATGAGAAGTTGGTCGAGGTGGCGATCCATCATGAGTTCCGTGCAGTGCACCAGGGAGTACTCGAAGCAGGTCCAGATCTTCCTTCGCAGGTCTGTGCTGATGTCCAGCTTCACACACAGGTCTCGGAGACGAACGCTGGCCAAGTGATACACCTGATACACATGATCAGTAAAGCACTATTCAGCAAGACATTAATCTAACATAAGTCACACAAAAGACTGTAAACATAGTCTAGTGATAAAGAAGGGTGCTATGCGTATTACCATGTTCAGTGATTATTTATTCAGGGATACACTGAATAAATTCTCAGTACTGATACTGATAAGCCCTGGACTGTTATTTAATATAGGGCATATTTTCCAATCTTTCGCAATCTAGAATCTTTCGCAATCTAGAATTTAGACTATAGCTTGTTACCTTTAGCAGTTTTAGCTACCTTGGCATTAATCTAACTGTTAGCTTATGACTAGCCTACTTCTAGTTTCACTCTCTTTAGCCTTGTAATTAACTTAGTCTAACTTAACATAGCCTAGCCTCACCTTGGCTTAATTTCGATGCCCTTTTTGCCTATGTGCTGTGTTTATTAAACCGTCTAGCTGTGTTTTGGTCTAGTGTAATACAGAAGAAATTTTCCTGTGTAAAAATGTGTGTGCTAAATGTGTAAAAAAAAAAAAACACAGAAATAATTCAGAATGGATTAAAATAACATCTTTCACATTAGTAGTTAGTCTCTACATAAAATTAATCTCAAACAGGATGTAAAATTTAATACATAATATAACTGATAAAAAGGGACAAGGCTGGAAGTAACTTTCAGTAGTAGGTTATACCTCAGTACATGTTATTTAGTGAGTAATTAGGTTATATACCATCAACAAATTTTGACGTTCTTACTCACCTTGCGGAAGAAGAGACTCAGGGAGCCTGTTCTCTGTGCTTTGTTTGATGTTCCCTGCTGAGGGCTCATCTTGGCATGCTTGCTGGCTGTGGGGCTGGTGTGAACAGTGCCAGCAGGCATGGTGGTCGTCAGCTGTTGGGTGTTCAGAGAGCCAGTCAGAGCCTGGGCAGTGAGAGTCTGAAGTCCTGGTCCACTCTGCCCAGCCACATTCACCTGTACTGGGATAAATGTGATGCCTCCATTCTCATTGGCTATCCCTGAAGAGAAGAGGACATTTTGTACAGTCAATCTATAGAATTATTATACTCATAATTGGACACTTTATACTAACAACAATAGGCATACAAACCATATATGAATGTGTCATAATGAAAATTATATATTGTTGTTTTTACTTACTATGGCACCTATTTTTTAGTACTTAATGTACCCTGTCCAACTAAGCTACTAACTACAAATCATCTGTTTTGAAAAGACTGGCATAAATGAGAGTACTTGTGTCCACCTAAAGCAGCATTTGAATAGCTCACAGTACCTTGCACAGGTATTGTAACAGTCTGTCCATTGTTAGCAGTAACAGTAGCTGTTGCCATGGTGACCACAGTTTGGCCTGCTGGTATGGTGCTGACCAGTGAGGGCTGGCTGACTCGGGTTGATGGTGGAGGGTCAGAGGTCATCTCTGAGTCCACAAAGAGGCGTCTGCGTGCTGCACCTGTGGGTGGGGAGCTGTACCGCTCATGGAGACTTGTGGAAGAGGAGGCTGCTCCTGGTGAGAGCATAAAGATTAAAATGTACTGAACAGAAGTAACAAAAACTCACTGACTGACTTTAAAATGTTCTTTCAAAATGTACTCTGCTAGTACAAAGTACAGTATTATAGTGTGTGTTCTTAGTGAGTTTGTTAAAGGTCTTTACCTTTTCCTGTTCCAGGAGTATTAGCACTGAGCTCATTAGGTTTGGGGCTATGAAGGTTGCCAGATCCATCCTCCAGGTACTGAGGAGGCATTACCTAACATGCATGTAAGTAAACTTATTTATTTCACATCGTCAGATGTAAAAAGACAATGACATTAATTAACAGTACACTGACATGCATTTAGGTTCAGGTTTTGGCTGAGCATTCTGGGTTTTTTTTCCAGTGTGTCCTAAGGTTACGTTTTGGGCCAGGAAATTTCATTTCAGTGCATCAATGCCTTAAACAAAACATGGTTAGAAACAGGTGTTCAGTCTCACCTCCTGACAGGAAGGCACATGGTTTTTGGCCCCTTTAATGCTCTCCCAGAGTGGGGAACTCTCATTCCAGGCCAGGCTCTCCAGCACCTGCTCCTCCACATGGTTCAGATGCTTCACCACTTCCCTGTCGAGACCTTCTTCCGCCCGAACCAACACCTCGATCACCTGTCCAGTGGAAGAGAATAAGAATGAGTGAGATTAATAGAGTCAGATATCTACCTCTGAACTTGTATTAAACATTCTTTTATGTTTGTATTGACTTACCTTGTAAAAGTGGTAAGGAGGAATGTCAAAGGTTTGTAGAACCCTCTGGAACTCGCCAGGTGGATGGTAGGAGAAGATGACGATCTCCAGACAACAGGCTATCAGAGAACGGTGGAACATGTCCTGCTCTAGAATACACTGGAGAGGACATTGTCAGTCATTGTGTGATTTATAGTTGATTCAAAATAACACATAAATATGTAGCTAACACCAATCTTGTAACTAATATTTTTATAAACTGCAACATGAACAAACCATAACCTTTAGCATTATTTTATAACTAACAATAAATCAAACACGCCAAATATTACACACATATGTTCATCTGTGTGTAAAATGAAGCTCACAATGACTGATATGAACCTTGAAATGTTTGTGGTTGTTAACTGGCAAAGTTCAGAACTGAGGTTAAACTGTAAGTTTCAAATATTTCCTCTTGCACACAATGTTTAGTAACATGTAGATTTAATTTTTGCTAATTTATATAGAATATTATGTAGACTATGTGGAACATTTATCAATTTGGATTTTGTAACATTTATTTATGTTAATTAACACTGTACATTTTGTTACTTAAGAAAACCTTTATGTAAAGCATTACTGACCAAATAAATAAATATAAATGGGTGAAATCTTACAGAGAGGTCACTGTCACCAAGTCTCTTCTTCTCCTGGTCAATGATGCCCTCCAGTGTCTTATAATACAGTGCCTCAGCTAGGCAAAAGTATTTCATAACAATATCTGCAAATTTATAAATATATATTTATAGAATTACTATTCAGATTTATTGTTATGGATAAAACCCAGTGTTAAATGTTGTGAAATGGTTTTAACCTGGTGGAGATTCATACCTCTTGCCAGTCCTCCGTTTTCCTCTCCCTTGGCTTCATAGCTCTGGAGGAATGCCTCAGACATCTCCTTTAGTCTGGATACAATAGCTTCACTGGGGTTTCTTGCACAGGCCCTAGATTTTGTCATAAAAAGAAAACAAACTCTGAATCACAATGCTTAAACAAGACGTGCCAAATACAAGAATTTTCATTACAACAACCAATTCAGTTTCGTAACATAAGAGCAACAAGACTGCTGTCAAGGTTGTACTCTGTTTTGTAAACAGACATATCTGGCAGACCAATATTGCAACTCATGTTTGCTACTCCATCTTCCATGTCCTGTTCAGTAATTATCATTAGATATCCAGTGTCCATCTAACAGGACACGCAGACTACAATTAATTTAGTTAATGACATGCAATAGAGAGGATGTGTGTCTGGGTGTTATGTTTATTACTTCAACATGTCTCTCAGTCTCATGCTCGGCCTGTGTTTGAGTCCTGCTAGGAGACTGTGTAGGCGTGCGATGCCTTCCATTGCTGTGGACACTGGAGAGCCAAAAGCAGTCTCCTTTAAGTATGACCTCCCTGTCAGTGGAGTGGACACTTTCAGAGCTGATGCCTGTGAATGAGTCATTTTAAAATAATTTAAGTAGATACATCATTTATTTAAAAGACAAAGACAATTTGGTTTGCACAAATACGAATCAGTTTATTTCATCAGTTCATGACTGTTCATGCTTTTAATGTTTCTTATATGATTTCAAACATCATTATTAATTTCATTATTACTATCATTTTTTATTTTATTTTTTTCAGTGACTAATATGTCATTATCATATAGGTTATGCACTACTAATATGATAGCACATAATAACACCTAATAACATTTTAGTGGTCAGGGCATATAAAGAAACTTTTGCTGATCAATTTTTTTAAGGCTAGTGCAATCACAGGGTGAAAAGCAGCAGGTAAAATTTCCTCTCATATAAAAGAGTCACAGACTGAAGGACAGTCAAGGACCACTTACTCCAAACAGGTTTTCTTGCTATTTAAAAAAGGAGTAGTGTTTGTGGATACCGGCATGTATGTGTGTGTATTTATGTAGTTTAAGTGCAGTTGTCTCACAGTGAAAGATTTATGCAGAATGCTGGCAGGTCGGGTTTGGTTCTCTGTCCCCTCACACAGATATGGTCCTGGTGTACCAATCTCCTGTCTGGCTCCTTCGCTCAGAAATATCCTCTCATCTAGAGCACCTGATGACAGAACATGCTCCTCATATGCCCGATTCAAAGAAGCTCTGATGCACACAAACACACACAGGTACAGCAAATGACTGTTTATACAGTAGAGAAGTAAGCAAATATGAAGAAAGAAATAATGAAAAAAAAGAAAACAGACACAGACACAAATATTTGATGCTCTAAACAGATTAGATACAGAAACAGATAATGGCATTGTGTTACACTCCTAGCACACAGCATATACTGCAGCAGTTAAACCTGATTATTCACTAGCTTTATTCCTGTAAATTCAAACACTTACAGACTGTCTCCAAAATTAACAGGTTCCAGGAATCCGGTCAGTGTCTCCTCTTTTCCCTTTAAAATCTGTAAGTATATAAGAAACATAAGTAAAGCAACACTGCAGAAAATTCACAGCATTACTTTACAGTGTACACTAGGCTTTATAACACATTTATTACCAGTGCATGCATAAAAATGCAAGATTTACACAGAAATGCCAAAAGTCACAGGACAGGAACTAGTACTGTGTAGGACACTATCTTGCCCGGTGAAGTGTAGCAGTGGCATCGAATACACAAGTGGACAGAAGACGTCTGGAGGATGTTGAGCCATGCTCTCTTATTACAGCACTGTAATAACCAATTCTGGACAACTTGGACCTGATGACACAGTGCATTATCTTGCAGGAATATCCCATTTTTGTGGGGGTACATGAAATCCATGTTCGCCCTGGTGGGTGTTCTGCTCTCATATCCTATTCAAACTACTGCACTGCACTGAACTGCAGTACATGTGTGAGGCCTCCTGCATCATATTTTTTGGCAGTTGCTTGTCTGTTTGCACAGAAAACTCTTGCCAAACGCCACCAGTCACAATCATTAAGCACCCGTGGACAGCGACTGTGCTGTCCACTTTTGGGCAGTAAATGCTTTCCAAGACATATTCTCAATACACATGACAATATGTACAGAGGAATGTTAAATGTCTACACAACTTCAGAAATGGAACGTCCAATCCATCTGGCACACACTATTATTCCCTGTTTGAACTAATTATATCACCACACTCACAAGATAACACCCCACAACCTATACAGGCATGGTTGTTTTCCAAGATGTAGGTTCTTCATAATGAAATGACATGCTCTTTATACCATGTCAGTGTATGTTTCTGTATAAAGTGGATAAGATGACGTTGTTTTGAAGCATGTCAAGGTGATAATGTTATGGGCTGCTATGTACAGACAGTGTTAAATACATACAGTAACACATTTATTCATGTACAATATAAAGGGTTCATCAACACATTCTTCATCACATCAGGATGTGGTACTAAGTGTGAAAATGTGATGTCTTTCCTTTCATTTCTTACCTTGCGTTCAAAGAGCTTCTTGATGAATGGCTTCCAGAAATGCTCCTTCACCCCTTTAGCATCAAGTACCAAACCATGATGCAGCTGACACAGCTGCTCTATGAAGCAGAGTGGACCAGAGCCTGGTTTATAGTCCTTACTGGTAAATTCGTCTGACAGGCCTGTACACACACACACACACACACACACACACACAGTGAGACGGAGACGCAGTTAGGGGTTAAAAAGCTTATATGGCAGATGTAATTTCATGCTGTCTCTCTCCGATAAAGTGTGTGGTGTGTGTGGGCATGTACTTTTAAAGGTGGGGTTAAGCAGATCCTTGCGGCTGGAGCACAGCAGAGAGTTGGAGTAAACCAGGTCAAGTGCACACAGTAACAGGTGATAGGAGTTCACAAGGTCATCACTGATCATAGGGAAGTTTCCTACAGGGAGCAACAGGATAGAGACAGAATGGGGGTGAGGTGTGGCGAGTACCATCTGTGAAATTACTCAAGACTAAATGATTATCATACTGAAGATTTAGTAGGTTGTGTAGTCTGCAAGCATAATATTTGACCTGAGGTTATGACTAGCACAATGCAAGCAACTACTATCCAGCACTGCTGCTCTTATCCACAAATCAAACACTGACAGCCTGGGCTGAAACACACTTTAAAACAGCAATATCACACACAGACACGCTGTATATCAGCCAGACAGGACTCCTGCATAACAGGAAAAGTCTGCAGGACAGAGAGGCTGTTTTGCTCGACACGGTGGGGTAGATTTATGTCTTCCTGTTTAATTGATTTCCAAAGGAACCCGCAAGCACAACAGCCCAGACAACAATCCCTGTGGTATAGGCAATAAATAATCATGAATATTTAGACCATGACTCCAATAACCCACCCCTCCATCAGCTGGACACACTATACACACTCTATTGTTGTTCATAAAGTGGAGAAATTTCATTATCAAAACCCTCATTCAAACAGCACTTTATGTTACAATTAAACTCAACAGCTAGTAATACCAGTATAATACTAGTAACATTACTAATGTCAGAGCCTCTAGAAAATGCTGTATTCTTATTAGCACGTCATTAACATTCAAGTTCAAAGACATATTGCCTTCTGCAACGTGTACTTACAAGAACCTCAGTGCAGTCCACAATTAAAGCCCAAAGCATCAGCATAAAGCTTCAACAAGAACGATTTCCACAAATGACAACAACATAGTGAGGGAGATTTAAACTAAAGACCGACAGAGAAAAATAGGAGAGTAATAGGAGAACCCATCCCTCTGGTCCTGCAGAAGCAATTGGCTACTTAAATGCAGACAAGTCCTGACTTGTCATCTGTACCGGTTGCTATGATAAGCAGTGCATGCTACACATGCCCGAAAATGATTGTCCCAGTCGGCATGCTTACTTTCTTCCCCCTGCTGTTCTTTCTGCAGCTGTCAAAATCTATTGTTCTCCAATGTCATGCTCCATGCTATATTTTAAACATGTTGCGTGGTTTTATATCTTGCTGCAGCAATGCATTTAGATTGTTCAATTTCTTAAACCCTAAAAGACCAAACAGAATGTCCACACTTGCATTCCTTAGTTTATAACTATATATACGCTTTTCCTATTAGTTACTAATAGACTTGCAGTTACTAGACAGGTCTTAATAAATAGTAGATCGACTAACACAATAAGGAATGAGGATTAAGACTATGGATGCATTCATCACTGAGTGTATGCTACTACATCAGTTCATATAAGCCCTCTAAAGCCACACTGCAATCATTCAAAATATTAGCAATAATAAATCAACTAAGACATCCACCAAGACATCTCTCAATTCTCCTTAACTCTTTTTACTTATTTGCTGTGCAAACACATTGCAAAGTGATCTGATTCATGGCAGGTCATACAAAATGAAAGCAATGGGTCAGCATGTGTGTGTCTGTGCATGTGTAAATCTGTGTGTGTGTGTGTGTGTGCACGCAAGTGTGTAAATCCCCTGTGGCTACTAGCTGATGCAGACAAGCCGGCACAGGCCCTAATACTGATTGGTGATCACATGACCATGGTTTTTAGCATGTCAGCCGATAAGGTTGTGTGCAACCCACTTTATGTCCAATAACCCTTTACTCTTTAAAAGACTTTGCCTAGGAACATATTTGATAAATACTGCCTTTTCTGCTTGACCTGTTCCCTCAATTCACACCAGTTTTCCCTTTTCCTCTCTTTTTAATCAAGCTTTCATTCTGTCTAGTTTCTCTTCCTTATTTCGGCTTCATGTGCCATCCTACATACACAAATCTCCATATAATACATCCATTTATGCATACATACACAACCCTCCATACAGTATCCAGTCAGAATGTTAAAAGTGAAGACTTTAACAATGCAGTATTTTCAATACAATATTACCAAAATACTTTAGTTTGTTTTTACAGCATTTTCATATAAGGAAATGTTCAGCTATGAAGGCTAACAGCTTTTTTTTGCAGTGCTCTTAGTGTAAACTACAAAAGTGGAAAACAACACACTTTCGCAAACACACCAAACTTTCAGGGCAAACAAGATCTTTGCTTCAGAACCAAAAACCCAGTGGGGTAGAGCTGGCTCTGGTCCAACTCCTCCTGTAATCCTAACCCTAACCCCTTACAACTAACTAACCCATGAGATAATAACATTTATCCAGCCTGAAACACATCTGCCCAGGTAGGTGGAGCTGGACCAAGTCAAATCTACCCCCAGACTTGGTAATGCAGCCAAATGCAAAAAAAAGCAACTATGAAAACGATCTAAAGTGCCTGTATGAGCCGAATCATGTTCCTTACCTTTTGCGTGCACAAAAAGGACCCAGCAGAATTGGAAGAGCTCAGCCACAGTGCAGGGATGTCGCCTGAGGACACAGGAAACAACAATAAGCTTAAGCTGCTTATAAGACAACAAGTGTAAGGCTGTAAAAGGTTTATAGCTGGGCACATTGATAAGAGGACCGAATGTTTTAATGCTGTTAAATTTATTTACAACATATGGGGTCAAATCCTTAGGTATGTTTATATCAGAGATATTTTATATATGTGATTACAGTAGTGGACTCATGATCACTTGATAAAAGAAAAAGTATTTGAAAAAGTAATTATTAGCTACTATACCAGTGACCTTTGGCATTTCCAGGGTAATGTCAATAAAAGTTACACATTAGGTCCGTATGCATAGTGTGTACAGTAGCTAAGTACAATAAAAACACTGTTTTCACTAATGACCTACTTTTGTTTCCTGCTTCTGTGTGTTCTAGATGGTTCTTCAGATATGGGTTTAAATATGTCCTTAAATATGGGGACGTATTTCTTAAAAATGACAGCTGTCACAGTGAAGTTCCTCTCCAGCTTTTCTGTGCTCTGCCGGAATTCCTTTGGCAGGTTAGCCATATCCTGCCATTTCTTCATTTTGCTGAAAAACTCTATCAAACTGGGAGGAGAACAGAGTACAATCATTCAAATGGGCATTGCCTGAAATACAGCTTCAAATAATACTGCAAATACCATCAAACATTCCAACATTTCCCATCATTTCATCATGCTTTTTTCTTCTGTCAGACTAATGCCAGATGCATAAGCATGATTATAGTTTTATAATGTTGTGGAAGTGCTAACACAGACTGCTTATTTTTACACAAACTCTCAGACAGCCTATAGTTTTAACTTCTATTCAAATCAGTTTGAAAAACTGCTAAAAGTGATGAAATATTTGTTTACAGAGTGCATGGTTGGTATGACATATACACTGACTATACCCTGTTCAGCCATAACATTAAGACCACCTGCCTAAACAGCTCTGCCTCATTAATGCATGGACTCCACAAGACATCTGAAGGTGTTCTGTGGTATCTGTCTGGGATATCTGTTGTATATGTGGCATCAAGACATTAGCAACAGATTCTTCTGTGGATATTCTGTGAGATCAGACCAGATGGTCCAGCCTTCAACACCTTACTTGATTCAGTGAGCCTTGGGCACCCATGACCCTGTTGCTGGTTCACCGGTTGTCTTTCCTTGAACGAATTTTGGTAATTACTAACCACTGTATACAGGGACACACCCGACAAGACCTGCTGTTTTGGAGATGCTATGACCCAGTTTTCTAGACATCATAATCTGTCAAAGTAACTCAGATGCTTATACTTTCTCATCTATCATGCTTCCAACACCATATCCTTTGAGGACTGACTGTTTACTTGTTGCCTAATATATCCCCCTAAGGCATGCCAGTGGATTTGTGGTTTTCATGCTATGGCTGATCAGTGTACATAACAAGTATAATAATATGGATTGTGATATTGATTACTTCAGTTCATTTAATTTTATGTTATTGATTATTTTATATACCAAAACAATTTGTCAACGATTGACAAAGCAGTGACTGAGCTGTGTAGGTCATGCACAGCACTTCTGCATGAAATGCTGTAAACAACTGGATGTAGTGATATAAAGAAGCCCTATGTGACTAGTGAAACAGGCTGCAGTGCCACATATATGACTTACACACCTCTGTTCTGAAGAGCGGAGAATTCGTGTTAGGGACACATAGTTTCCTTCAGCTGTTCCTTTACCAACAGTGGGCACAGACGTTCTGCAGGCCACATACAGGGCACAAGCCAACCAGTGCAGGTCACTACCCTAACAGAGACAAACAACACAAGAGAGAAAGAAGAGAAAGAAGTTGCAAAAATAATAATTAGTGTTTTATTATTATTACTGTTAAATAAAAATAAAAATGATAATAATAATAATAATAATAATAATAATACAAACAGTTGATACACAAGCATAGATATAATCCATAAGACAACAATAACAAATTAAAAACAGCTAGTCCCTCTGAAACTCCTTTTATGAGATGCAGTGCAAAAGGTGGGAATAAAATAATACTAATAATGTACACTGACCAGTCAAAACATTAAAACCACTGTAATGTGAATAACATTTTCTTGTTAAAGTGGCAGAAGGTAGGTTATATTAGGGAGCAAGTGACAGCCAGCTGTTGTGTTAATGTCAAAGTTGATGTGATTGAAGCAGTTGTTGTGTTAGGCAAAGGTAGGATCTGACTGACATTGTCAAGTCCAAATAATTATGTTTAGTCAACTGGATCAGAGCATCTCTAAAGCAACAGGTCTTGTAGGGTGTTCCTGGTACTCAGTAGTTAGTGCCTATTAAAAGTGGTGTAATGAAGGACAACCGGTAAACGGCAACAGGGTCACAGACACCCAGGACTCATTGATGTACATGGCGTGAAGGCTAGCCTGTCTGGTCTGATCCTGCAGAAGAATCTGTTGCTAACCTCTTAGTGCCAGATCCCACAGCACACATTCAGAAGTCATTATTGCATTTCATCACTAATTTTATTTACTTTTGTAGGTAAATATAGTTTACATAAAAATATTTTGATTATTACTATATAATATACTACTACTACTACTACTACTACTAATATTATTATTATTATTATTATTATTATTATTATTATTAACAACAACAACAACAGTAATAATATAGTAATAACATTTTATGTAAAGTCTTAAAAAAATGAAATAAAATTACTGATGAAATGCATTAAAATAATACTTTAACTAAAATATAGAAAATTTAGACAAAACTGATTAAATACATTTAATAGACATAATGTTGCCTTAAAATAAGATGTACACAGTAAACTACATGCTAATGTAAAGCTTGTATCTTTATTCATTTAAACAGTCCTTCAGTAGTTCAGTAGCTTTGTGGGATTTTTCCTGTATTGAGTTTTCAGTAGTAATTCATTTGAAAGGCAGATGAGCTCAGATCAGTGTGCTGGGAGAGATAAGGCCTAGGAGAACTGGGAGATCTCAATTCAGCTCCTTGAGCTAAATCAACAACTAATAAACACCACACACACACACACACACACACACACCTAAAAACAGTGTTTTGTTTAGTTATAAACCCTATATGCACTGAAATGTCCACAGAGACAGACACATGAGAGCTCCAGGGGACAAGTCCATACCGGTGAGATGTCAGACGGGCCCGAGCTGGAGGAGGAAGCAGCTCTCGGTCTTACCTCTAATGTGTAATTTTTGCTGATATTTTCGTAACTCTTCCATGCCCCGTTACTCGCCATCTCGTCTATGTTCAGGGCTCGACACAGATCTTCAAACGACAGCCTTGTTTTCTGCATAGCCTCTTCCTCTTCGTTCATTTTTACGCATAAGACTAAACCAGACAGACGAACACTGCTCTCAACGGTTTCTCAACGGTCTCTAACACGAGAGATCGGCTATAAAATACACCACGCACTTATAAAACACGTAATTTACACAGCTAAAAGATAAAATAAAACCGAATTGAAGTGTTTCCGTCCTGTGCGGCAGACTGTTGCTACACTTCTGCAGCTGTAGCCATTTAAATGCCCTTTGACTGACAGATACTGCTGTACGTACAGGACGTACGCCACAAGCGTACCGTATGGCCTGAGACGCTGCGCATAAGTCGTACCGCGATACAGAATACGTAGAAACGCTCTGCTAGGACACGGAAATGCTGTCCCCGCCCACTTCTCGCTTCTCAAACAGCTAGATCATTTTTACCTCGACAATCCACTGTTTACTAGTTTCAGTTTAAAAAACAATGTATTTCACTGTTTCAGAGTAATCAGTACATTTCTAGTGTAAAGCCGAATTTACATTTGTTATTTAGTATTCCCTTTAAAAATGGCGATTTTCTCCAAAACGTCACACAATGTCAATATTTTGCCAGGTCTCATGCTTCCTTCAAGAGCGTTCAGAGTTATAGTGAACATGGATTCCTGATATTAGACTCACAAACATGCACGTCTCACACATGAGCTTAATATGAATCCAATCATTCAAATGTAAAGACAATTTAAATTGCCGAGTTTCAGACTTTTCACTACCATACACAACAGAAAATTATAGAAAGTCAAGGATAAGTAATTTCTCATTTCTTTTACTCGCTTTACACGGATTAAACCACTGACACTGGTTTTACATCTCTTAACTTTTGCATACATTGTGCATCTTTTCACAAAGATACAACAGAACACAATATTTATATTGTTATATTAAACGAGTTATATTAAACAAACTACAGCTAATTATGTCAGATAAGAAGTGCATGGTGCAAGTCTTTGCAATAGGAAACAATCCGTGGAGCACTTGAATGCACCATGAACGTTACTTAACAACAAATAAATCTAAATAGAAGATTTTTTCAGTAATAAAAAATTTACTCGCTGTTAACGTTGTGGTCATTAATTTTCATATATATGTATTTTTATTACATAAACACTATATGGATTGTATTGTTTAAAATGTATATTTATAAATGGGTTTAAACAGAAAACACCGCTCTGCCCCGGAACTCTGTGCTACAGCGCTAACGGACTTCTTTTCCCATCATGCTTTTCGAGGAGCGGCTTTGGAGGAGGAGGAGAAAGGACGGTTGTTTGCTAGCAACGGTCGCTGTGGATTCTCGATGACATGTCCGTGAATTACTAATGTTATTACACAGGTCTGGTATTCACATTTTATTAAGTTTTACCAGTGTGAAATAGTGTACGTGTATCTTTTTTCTGTCTGAAGACTGTATGTCATAAAATGTATATTATTAGCAGGACGGGCTTTTGTATATTGTTACTAGCATATAAATGATAAACAATGGGATGTTCAGGTTATATTGTAAAAGTAACCTGCCACTTGACTTTCAAGTTATTTGTAATAGTTTTGCAAACAAACCTGGGCTTTTAAAATGAGTTAAGAGTAAGTTCATTTCAGTTAAACCCAGCTAGTTAGTTTGTGCTGTGATTTGATTTAAAGTATTTTAACTAGCTACTAGCTGGGTAATGAAGTAGGTTAGCTAGCTACATCACTGAAAGTCAGTCAGAATATGGACATTTTAATGAAAGGTTAACATTTGTGTTTTCAGAAGTCATCATGTCTGGCCTGACTCAAACTGATGAGACTGCTGGTAATATTCCTGTCCGAGACATTGGTTTAAATCTCAACAGCACAGGGATACCAGTTTTAGAGAAAGGTAAAGATCTAATACAGAGGTTTGCTTTATTTCTTGCCATTGAACACTGTGTATAAATCATACAGTATAACTCCAGATAAGTGTCAACATGTGAGAGTCAGAGAATCACACAAATGTTTTACATTTTATTTTACTTAGTAGGTAAAAAGTATTTGCTATTTTTTTTCCATCGTAGAAAAAATAAAATATTCTGTAAAAAAAACCTTTTTCCTGTACACAACCACTACTCAATCTCATATACAAATCATTCCCAAATATGTTGCACCATTTGCACTACAATACCTCCTGCACCTTTTTGTTCATTCTCCAAAGTTTTTGTTCAAACAATATTGTATATTGTTTTTAAATTGTATTTATTAACTGTACCTAGAGAGACATCTTTAACCAGAACCAAACTCCTTGTGTGTGTGTGTTAACGTACTTTGCTGAATAAATGTGATTCTGATTCTGATATCTAAAACTCTGGACAATGCACTGAATATCTCAATTGTTATAAGCAAGTACCACATATATATAAAATTCTATCCATAGATTCGCTGCTTTGCCAAAATGCCCGAGCCAGGCAAGCTGTGGCAAAGATCAGCCGAGAGGAGCTGGAGGACCGATATCTGCGCATGCAAGAGGAAAACCTCCTACTTAAACAGCATTCACACAAACAGGAGGACAAGATCAAGCGGTATAAACTTGTTAATCAAGTTTGGTACTGAATCAGTCTGAGACTTGCTGATTTGCTTAATTTCTTTATTTACCCCTTGTGTGTGTCTATGTGGGTGGGCATTGTGGGTCCAGGATGGCTACCAAGTTGATCCGCTTGGTGAAAGACCGTAAGCGTATGGAGCAGGCCTCTTCAGCAGGCCATGTAATAGCAGGTCGGAATATTGAGATGGAAGAGATGGTTGAGGAGCTGCAGGAGAAAATTCATGAACTGGAGAAGCAAAACGATGGACTCAAGCAGCGTCTGCTCACTGCCAAACAGCAGATTCAGACCCAGAGTCATAGACCAACACCATACAGTCACATTCAATCCCGCATTAACACAGGGCTGCGCAGACTAGGGGATGACACACCTATACCAGCTCAGCAGCCAGTAACACCCAGAGGAGGTATTATATGCAACCACTAACTGTTAGTTTAGTATGGGTCATTATAGAGATTGAAATGAATGATGTTTTATTGGCAGGAACTAGACACGTGGAAGGGGAAATGAGCAGCAAACCTCCACAAGGGCTTTTACCTCGCTATGGACACAGTCTTCTGGATGAGGCTCGCTCAGAGATCCGTAATCTGTAAGTTGTACACACCATGCTATCAACAAAAGGGCACTTCCTTTTCCAAATAGAGGTCCGTATTCAGAGTTGACTGAAACGGTTGTGCAAGTTGATATCCAGACCTCAGATATAGCTAGCTGTGCATAAATGCATTCAGACAGTTACCTGGAGAACCTTGGAGAAGACATTCCTTATCTAAAAAACATGTTATGGATAAACATATAGATCAACTTGTGAAATTCAACTATAAGCATAGAAGATACATGCTTGGTCTGATTTTTGAATCTTGTGTACAAAACTATTTTTTTAACCGCAAGAACTGTAGTTGATTATTAGTTTCTTGCCTTTAAAGGGAGAATGTGATAGAAATGCAAAGGGCTCAAATGGAAGAGGTGGAGCGATCAGCAGATATGTTAAGAGAGCAGCTGCTGATTAAGGAGCGAGAGTATGAGGAGTCTCTTCTACGTCTGAGAGAGCAGCAGACCACTGGCCATAGGTACCTCCATAT
>JAOVVF010000010.1:10449603-10463361 GCA_028565595.1 Duopalatinus emarginatus | reverse complement strand
TATATAGATAGATAAATAGATAGAGATGTTAGATCACACAACCTGCCATAAAGTCACTCAACACTGACTTCATCTTCCATTTGGAAAATTAGACAAGCGATTGAATGATGGGTGATGGAGAGAGTGGTGAAGGAATCTATATGATGAGAAATGCAGACAGACAGACAGCTTCTAAACCAAACTCTTTTAACTGACAGTATTCACAGACGTGATTCTTAAATCTGAAAACTGAACTGGATGCTTGATGGACTGACATGAGTCCAAGACAAATAGCTTCAGGTGCATCCATCACTATGACTCCAGCATTCCCGGTGGACTATGTGTCATCTCTGTGAAGAAGATAATGTCTATATTGTGGCCATCATTCTTAATAGTCCAACACTGTCGGAAGCTGATCTGCCATACATAAAATATGAAGAGTGACTCTGTGTTAAGTTGGAAATCTGTTATGTGATGCAGCTTCTGGTGGAGTTGTATGGAGCTTTGTAAGGAATGGAACAAGGTTGTATTATGAGAAATTAAAATAAAAAAAGATATACAGTTTTAAGGCATTTGTGTAAAATAATATTTATGCTTTCTTATAACAGCCATCAGAGCGGATCCGTGTGGAGATTGTGTCTCTGAATCTGAAACCAGACTCAAGGGTCTCTGTGGATGCAAGTGTGGTCAGGCTGTTTGTCGAGTATAATTTCCTGGACCTACCTTCAGAGGAGACGCCACTATCACTGCCCAAACCACTGCCTGGACACAGCATCTACTACAACTACAGTCATGGTCTGCACAGATAGATAAACACACACCTACTTACACGCAGCATTTATTTCGACAGAGATTGTAGGAGGCGTGTGTCTGTGAGGACCTGTGTTAATATAATGAACTCATTAGCTAAATGATGCATCTTACTTCTGATACAATCATAAAGTCTATACCTCAGGCACAGACAGCTAGCAAGTGGGAGTGCAAAGCAACTTTCCATCAGTCTGTTCCAACCACCTCAAAGGCAAACTTCATTCAGAAGTATATTAAATATGTTTACATTAAAATTTTGTTAAGGTACTTGGCAATTCTTTGGCCAATTTATTAGTTAGTGCTGTACTTTCTTTACTTCTGTGAGAAAGTAGCAGTATTCTGCCATGCTGAAGGGGGGGGAAATCCTAAAAAGCCAAGAGAGTAAGAGCTTCTTTTCTTAATCACAATTTTCACAGTATCATATTGATGAGAAATTAAATGCAGGTGAGACAGACAAGTGTGAATGTCCCAGAATGCAATGCATTTACACTGAATAGTAAGATGTAACCTGGCTAGTTTGTGATCTGCAGAGTTAGCATGAAAGATAATTCCCACCATCATCATATAGTCAAACGGCATAGTGGGTAACAAACTGGTAAAATACCAACATTTTAATCACATAAATTAATGTTTAAACCAAAAAAGGAAATTATTAAGCATTTAATCAAAGTTTTTTTCCTCAGTTGAAGATTGTGTTAATTATGAATACTGTTAGACAATGATGAATAGTTATTATTCCTTAAACACAAACATCTGTCTAATTAACATTACATGTTTGATTTGTGACTTGATTTATGAGGTTTCACCTTTTTGAGTGTTTTTAGCGATCCTGTAACCGATTTAGCCAGTCTTTTGTTTTTGTGACAGTGATCCATGTGGATGTGGAGAATAACCAGGCCAAGCGTCACATGCTTAGAGCAGTACTGGAAGGCAGGAACAGAAAACTAGAGAAGTATGTCTTTTTTCCCTTTTTTGTGCTTTGTTGGCCTAGTTTTACTACAAGTTTGCACTATTTATCTGTATTTGTAACATTTTCTACTAATACACTAATTGCATTTTTAACATTTTAGTCTCCAGTTTAAATGGTTGTCTGACAGAATCTTGACTGGCTCTTTCAGCATCAAGTTCACAGTAGTGAGTGACCCGCCGGAGGAAGAGGAGCAAGAAAAGGAGTGTGAGGATGTGGGCGTGGCCTATTTTCGAATCTCTGACATTCTGAAGAAGCAGAGGGACATGATGGATATCAGCCTTGACAGTGAGTCTTTTGTGTGTGACTTGACATTGGTGTGTCAGTCTGATCAGCCCATGAATATGTAAAATATAAAAGCATTATATTTATTTTGTGATGATATGTTATAATTTCTGTTGTGGCTAGTGGTGGCTTAGTAGGTTAGGACTTTGAGTGACTGATCAAAAGTTTGGGAGGTTTAAGCCCTGAAATTAGGCAGACATTAAACAAGGCTCTTAACCCTCTGCACAGCTCAGCCACTGCATGACCCAGGCCCAATTAGTGGAAGGGTTATGTCAGGAAGTGCATATGTCATAAAGCCAATGGCAGCTCAAAAATGCAAACTTGATCCACTGTGGGGACCTAAGAATCATTTCAGCACCAGTTTGTTAACAGAAACTTGCAAGCTGTTCTGTGTATGTACGCAATTGCTGCAATTTTGCTTATAGCTCATAGATTATAATTGCTATATTGCAAGTAAAAAAAGAAGTAATTTGTCTTGCAGAGGTTCCACAGACAATAAATGTAATTATAAATGGCTGAAATGTCTGACAATGCATTGCTTAATGAATATCTGTATATCCTGTAACAGCACACACTAGTGTTTTTATTCCGTGTAAATCGCTCTAATTTACCATCCCACATGATTGTCTCTAACTTTTTTTTGTGTGTTTAGTTGTGGATGTGCAGGACAGCAGTGAAATAGTGGGGACCCTGAAGGTGACTGTGGAAGCTCTGGAGGCTCTTCGATCCATCATGGAGGATCCAGACCATGATCACTCTAAGCTCCAGTCAGAAAGATAATTGCAGAGAAACAGCCTGATGAAGCAGGCAGAAGGACTGATGTGAATATTTCAGGTGAACTTAGTGGGTTTGTTTACATTACAGTGTCAGAGCCAGGTAGCATTAGATTTGTTGATTTCATACGTCATGCCTAAAACCAGTGGAAGATCGGTGATTAAAATCACTGCACACTGAGACCCTGTGATCTTTTTAACAATGAATAACAGGGATGAGGTATTGTTCATGTTTACAGATACTTATGGTTTCATCTAGTAAGGAAATTATAAAAAAAAAATTGCCTCCTCCTCGCTGAGGAAGTAGCATTGGTTTGTTTTACATAATCCTCTAAAACAACAAAAGGCAATAATAACAGGCATATCAAATACCCTTTTAAATGAATTGTATCGAAGGGCTTTGCTTCATTCCCCCTACAGTGTGACATTCATTATGATACGAGTATTTCTCCGTGGGTCTAAAGCCTCTAGTGCTCAGTTTGATGTGCTGATGATGTTTAACACATTAATAACCGCTTAATGAAAAGCCTGTTAAGTCTTATTAGCCGCTGTGTGCCACACGGCTGTTTTTATATTGAAGATGTGGAATGGAATCTAACTGAATTTAATGGGATTTAACCCATCTCTTTAAAATGCTAATGCCCATTTTCACGCACACTGCCTCATAGCGTACATGCTTTCTCTCTGCTGGTTCCACACTGGATTCTTCTGTACTTCACTTGCTTTGGTACATTGCATTTTAGGCTTGACTTATGATATTTTAGTTAAAAGAAGAAGTGTTATATTTTTGTACAGGGCCATTATTTTCATACAAGAACACAAATAAAAATCATATTTATTCTGATCTTTTTCACTACAATATTTTAGATACTATTTTGCAAAATTAGAAATGTCAGTATTTATAAATGTTAGTTTTTTTATGTGCTGCATGTTAATTAAAAACCGTTCTGTGTTAAGTTTTGCTTCTTGGCTGTCACTGTCAGTCCATATGCTCATACAGATGGAGGACATATTAAAAGAAAAACAATGTGAAGTGTGTCAGTAAGGTACTGGGCTGGCACAATCACCCAGAAGAGATTTAGTGTGTCTTAGCATATGCACTGTTCCTCATACAGGTTTTCAAGCTGATAAGTTGGTGTTTTGATGAAGGAGGTGGAAGTGGTGTTTAACACAAGGTGTTCAACTGAGTTTTATTTTACCAAACCATTCAGTGAGCTCTTGTGCCCTGTGCATGTGTGTGGAAGTGTCCATGTCCATCAGGATAGAAATGTTTCATTATAGGTTTATGATTATTCAGAAGAACGTTGTATCGAATTGCAGTCATGCTTCTTTCTAAGTGGAGGCAAACCATGCAAGCAAAATAAGTTAACATACTTGAAAAAAGCGTAAAGCCACTGGATTTTCCTAATTTGTCCCTCTTCCGTATATGTTTATTTACCCAACTCATTAGTATAGCTAGCAACTGTAAGATCAGAGCGTTTAATGGATTTTGCTTGCTGTACGATAGGTCTGTCAGTCTAACTGATCTGTGGTATTGACTGACATGGTGTGTGAGCTCTTTGTGTGTTTAGTCCAACCTCATCATTAGCTCCGCTCAGGAGCTGATCAATAGCATCGATCAGTGCTAGCCAGCACTGCCCCTGAGATATTCTCCTCCACCCTCAACACATGCAAATGACCCTGCCACCTGAAAAGGAATAACGAAAAAAAAAAAAAAAACAAGATGAGGTGTCCCAAGTGGTCTCATTAGGCATTCAGTGTTAAGATGTGGGGCGGGTCGCATTGTCATGTGCAGATGATTGGAGCACAGCCCTTTGACAGCTGTGACAGGCGGGTGGGTGGCCTAGTGGCCCCTTCTCCTCTTTTGGCCCATCTGTCATTTTACTCTGAGCTTTCTTGCCATTGAGGGGAAACTGTACAGTACTAGTCCTCAATTAGGCACATTGGCTACAAGAGGGAAATGTCACTTTCATGACAGGGATAACCCCTTTGTCCACCAAGGCCACTTGCTACAGCCAGATCCCAAATGAGCCTGGACTGGGATAAGTCACAGAAATAAGTTTGAAGCAAGTGTCATCATGCATTTGAATTGACTCTCATTATACCCCTCCTCATATTATGCATGTTTTAATTCAATCTAAAAGGCAATGGAAGCTCGAGCTTCACACATCAAAATCTCACCTCATGTGTGATAGTGCTGATAAACATGAGTAGACCCAGTGCTCGGGTGCGCACTTTGAATGGCAGTGTCTCGTGTCAGGACTTTTTTTTGCTCTTCATGAATTGGTAATGGTCTCATTTCAGGCTATGACACATGTGCCTAAATAGACAGTTATAGGAGCACTTTCCGTGTTTCTCTAGCCGACAGGCCCACTGCGGGCAATGGTGCATGATGTTTGCCTTTCACTCCTGTCTCCCTAATCCGTCACCTCTGACCTCTGGTCCTGTATTTAGTGCCCGCCATGGTTTTGAGTGACTGCTCCCGCACCAGCCGCAGCATTGCACTCGTCTGAGTGTGACTGGATGAAGCTCTCTCCTGTCTCAGGCTTTCATTATGCTGTGTGCGCCGCTGCCCACCAGCCAGTACGTTCTCACTGTAGGCCTGTCAACCACATGATCAGGGGTGCATGAAGACTTGACCTTGCTCTCTCCTGTTTCCGTATTGGAATATAGGCAGATTCTTACTTGAGTCAGGAAGAAATATATATTTAGATACGCTACCCTGAGGGAAAGTAGGGGGAAAAGAAGTCTGTGCTAGGGGTAAACCTTACAACCTATAGCTTAACTGAGTGATGTACAGTAACTAAAGGATTGAAAATATTGAGTGCTGAGACTTAATCAGTTAGTCTGATTTTAGCCAATTTTGGGAATAATAGCCTAATTTAATACACACCAGTATAAAGTCCTAGCAGAAAGAAGCAGCCAGTAGGTGGCGTGCCAGTAAGCAACCAGTAGGTGGCGTGTGAACATCGCTCTTGTCATATTGCAGCCCACTTGCTGTCTCACTCTCCACGACTCACTGATCCTGAGGCGTTAGAGCGGGAGATTTTTCCGTCATAGGGCACAGTGTAATCTCTTAACCTCTTGCCCAGTCAGCTTTCCTCCCCTGTGTGTCAGCCCTGTTACCTGCCCTGATATACCGTAATAATTAGCTAAATAGATCACTACCAGCGCCATTTAGCTTAGCCTGGCCTTTATTTTTAAACTGTCCCTTTGCGTGACAGCTTTAACATTCCTTGGGTTAAGTAACTGGCTCTTGGGTCACAGGGCTTCTGACCTCGTTTTTTGGCTGGCTCTGCATTAACAACGCTTTAATATATGCGCAGCATGTCACATCTAAAATTACACGTTCAGTTCAGTGCTGTCATGCTCTGTTTCACTGTTAAAGTTTTACAGTTTTTAAGCTACTGTACAGGCTGTGGTTGAAAGATTGACTGATCTGGCTCCTTGTGGAATATTTATTTTTGCTTGAGAGTGAACGAGCATGTTGCTCGAGCACGCTTACATTTCGTTTGTCTCCTGTTGAGGATTTTGTTGTGACCTTCAGTCTGGCCAGGACAGCACTTCTCTGAGCAGTGTTTAAGTCTATTGATTCCAGCTAACATAAAAATACACTTATTGAGAGGCAGTTAAAAGCATTAGCATCTTCCTGATAGCACTTACACTCCATAATGTCAGACTACTAAGAGTCATTGTGTGTTGAGCTTAAAAACTGTGAAGCACTGTCTCTTAATCAATGCTTTTCTCACTCTATATCCTTACTCACGTACTGTTCTTCTGAAGATAACCTCCTTAACACCCAATAACGTTTTCCACCTGAGAGAATCCTATTTGCAAAGAGGAATGGAATCAATAGTATTTTGCTTCACAGAAAAAAAAAGAACATTGAAGCACATTTATTTTGGATCGAGTGTTACATTTATGGTTTTTAATTGTGAATTATTGAATGCGGCCCAATCTTTTTTTTTTCCCTTCGATGGACCATCATCCATGTATCCCCCTTAGGTTGTAGGTGAGTGTATATGTGTGTAAGGAGGAGTAACCACTTTTAAGTGATGTATTAGCCAGGAAGCAGAGCTTGGTGTTCTGTACAGTTCCCTGAATCTCTCACTCGCTCTCTCTCTCTCCCTCCGCAGGGCTTCAGCAGAATGAATTTCCCCGTCCTCTGTATTCTTTAGATACAGGCTAGACAAAGAGGTGGACAAATCAATCTTAATATTAATCATCTGTCCTCCTGATACAGCTTTACAGAGAGATGACCTTTGCCCCCATCCACACTTAAATTACCTGCCCATTGTTTCTCCACCTGTGTAGCTACTGGCAATAATTTTCCAGCTCCACCTGGGTAGCTTAACCTGAGATTTACTCTTTACTGATTGGTATGTGGGAGAGGTTTCTGTGTGTGATGAGAATGGGAATCCATTGCAGTTTTCTTTTGCCAGTAAATTTCCATAAGTAAATATTTAAGAATGGATCTAACTGAGCAAAGCTGTCATGTGCCGTGGTGGCAGTAGGCTCACGTGTTTTGGTTTCAGTCAGCTTGAAATTTTTACACTTCTCCTCCATGCGCGTTGTTCTGCAGGATATTGAAGCTTGAGTGCATAAATAAATTATAAATTACGTCAAAAAGCTTGTATAATAGTAAAAAATTATTGTATTATATTTTTAAATTCCTGCCTGGAATAAGTCTCAATTCCAGTAATGGACATAACACTAAAGAACCTGAAAATGTAATTTCTAGCGTTATTATTGTTTTCAAAAAGTGTATAATGTTTAGGCTTATTGTTATTATCCCTTCTTTAGCAATTACATTGTATTTGATTATTGCAGTTGTAGTAGTAGCATTGCAAAAATACGAATAGGATTTGATCCATCAGTATAGTTTCATGTAAAGCAGGATTAAATATTTAAAAAGGAATCATATTTAATAATGATTTTCTTTCTTAATGATTTTTTAAGTCTCTTTCAGTTGCTGTGAATTCCCTGGTGAATGAATGATTAATAGTCAAGTTTTTTTTAGAGTGTCTAGGATGTTTACATGGGTGAATAAGTATTCCTTTTCACACCATGGGAGAATAAGCTGAATAAATTTAGGAGTCCAGTGCCCTTTGGATTAGACATTAGATGTCATTGGTAAGACAGACTGTTCTACATTGTTAGTGATTAATTGAAAGTAGCAGACATATACTTTGAGTAGTGTTTAATGCTTCAATGACCTTGTGGAAAGTAAAAGGAGCACATGGAAAATTACAGGACCTGTGTTTCAGCGAGTGCGGCGATTTACCTCCCCTGGAGCCACATACCTTAAAGCTATGTTTTTAAAAAATCCATTTTGCTTGCAAAAAGATAGTTCCTATTGTGGTTCAGTGCTTAAGGCAAATCCTTTCAGGGTGCCTGAAAAAGCTCAAAGCAGCACTCCTACACCATCACAGGCCATCATATAATAATCCTTTTTCTAAAAAAACAATAATATAAAGAAACCAGCTGCTTATGTCCTCATGTTCACTTTCTGTGGATCTTAAAGATGCTGTGTTTAGGGAAGCTTTTTAGCTAATTTTGCACTTGTAATGTATGGGCTGGTAATTATATAGATAATTAAATAGATCCATGTACTTTATTAAGCCTGAAGAAATTTAGTATTGTTATTATTATGAAAACTGTTTTAGGAAATATGGGATATTGTGTTATCATTTGTCATGTGATAATATTCTGATCAAGTATGTGACAATATACTGTTATGAGTTATTTTATAGTGATTTTTTTCCTAACCCTTTTCTATAAATTTCTATAAAATGCTTAAAAATTGTTAGTTGTTTTGTTGCAGATTTAAATTATTTTTCACTCATTTTTCACCTAATTTATTTCTGTAATTAATACATACTTTTAATGTCAATTTTTAACATTATTAAGTAGTGCAATGCAGCAATAAAGACTTTTATCTTTTGCTTGCAGTTTGTTAACAAACCAATATTTTATGTAGTATTTGGTAACCTGCTAATATGTCAGGTACAAAAATGACAATTTTTTTTTATTGTTGTTATTTCTACACTTACTGCTCTTCATACACACACCTGATCTAGCTAATTGGGATAACAGAAGAACGTGAGGGCATTTTAAATGAAATATATATATATTCATAGATCCTGGCATTTCTAATGAAGCTGTAAATATGTGGAGATGCTGCTTGCTAGTGATATGCTATTCGACATGGATTATTTTTAATGGTTTTAATCACATTCTTGGGGTATTTAATGCCTCTTCTCTCTGGGATTTAGGAACATAGTGTGTGTTTGCTTGTGTAGCTATTGATAATTTCTTTTTCCTCTCTTATACCTCACATGTTTCTCTCCGTCCATCTAAACATTCCTGAATCTCAGTAGCACTTCCTTCACATTTCTAACAGAACACAGTCAGGTTAGATGGCGGGGCTGCTATTGCCAAAGGTGCTGTAACGTTAGCCCAGTGCTTGTCGCTGTGTTTGTCTGCTCTGTCAGTTTTATGTGATCAGGTTGTTTCTGGGGCGGGTGTCAGGCAGGTAGTGTATATGAGGAGTTTACTAAGTAAATACTGTGATCTGTCTTCAAACTGCCAAAGACACTCTAAATCTACTGCCGTCTCCGCTTCTGTGTGATGGAGGGCCTCTGGCTCAGAGCGTAAATGGAGAAATTTTTCTCTCGATTTCTCCTGAGCATGTCATCTCTCTCTCTCTCTCTCTCTCTCTCTCTCACACACACACACACACACACACACACATACACACACACGCACACTCACACATACACATATAGAGAATCGAGCACTGCATTGTGATTATATTTATCCAGACAGTTAATTCTGTTACAAAGAATGCTGAGCGTGCTAATTTAACATTTCTTTATGTGTAACCTGATTTCTTGTCGACAAAGCGGAGACAACAAGAACGGAGATTTTACATGGTATCTTGCTTTAATAAACAAACAAGAGAAAGAACAAAAGACTTGCTTCACTTCAGGTCTACTCTCAGTGTGTAAATATGAACTGAGCACCATGATGAAAGCTGTTTTATTGCAAGCATGTTATCGCCCAATCTCAGACAGAGAAGATAATCCATAAAAAAGGATTATAAAGCATGTCTGCTACAAATGCTTTTTAGAGTGTGTTTTGAAATATGCTAATGTGTTCATTAATATTTATATTTTATCTTGTTAATTATTCAGCCGTGGAAACCCACATATGGAATATAGTTTCCTTTTACACAGAAAGGTTGCTCATTGTTCTCATGATTGTGTTGATCCCATCTGTGTGTGCACTATAGCCTGTTGTGGAATGTGTTAATGATTCGATGGATTTGACAAGCGTACCTCAAGTTTTCTCTTTACTTTGGTATGCACACAGTGGATGTATGTGAAGTGGCATAGCAGAAGTGTGCAAGCTTACCCAGCTGTGTGTGTGTGTGTGTGTGTGTGTGTGTGTGTGTGTGTGTGTGAACGTGTGCATCTGTGTACGTAGACGTTGTTGGGACAACTGACATATGCATATACGCTGTCAGGGCACGTGTGGATGTCAGGACAAACGTGCTGACTTTTCTAGAGGTTTTTATTCCAAAAACTAAAAGGTTTTCCTTTTGGTTATTGAGGTAGGGTTAGGATTAGGCATAGCTCTTTCCTATTCATTATGGTACTTCATAGAAAGTGCTAACACAACCACACAATTACACAAAGCCAAATGTATGTGTGTGTATGTGTTGCTGTGCTGTGGGTTTTTTTTTTTTTTTTTTTTTTTTTTTTTTTTTTTTTTTTTTTTTTTTTTTTTGGTCAATATCAGGTTGCAGTTGTCAGTCATTTTCATGTACTTCCTAGGTTTTTATTCTAAATATTTCTGAAGCCATATTAAATAACGCATCAAACAGGTTGTATTTATTCTTGCATATTTTTTTTACTTTTAACTTTTTCTTGCTTCGCTTATATGAAAGGGCATGCACTTATAATTTTTCTATCTGACTGGTACCTCTTTCCCTTCCTACCCTTATTAGAATATAGTTTTTATAGCGTTGCCATTCTTAGCCTTATATTTCAATTTAGCAGGAAATACATTTAGCGGGTCCTTATTAAATTTCTCTCTCAGATTACTCAGTTTTAAAGATTTCATTCACAGTCCACGTGTAAATATTATCATTATTGTTGGAACAATAAAAAAAATCATTACTTGCAAAAGGTTTTATGAAACCGGTCATGACCACCTGCTTCTACTTTCCAGTATGTAGTGTGAACATCCTGTGCGTCATCCTCTGAGTCCAATTTCCAATTTGACTCCAATTTAATGGCTCTTACCCACTTAGAAGACCATGCCTATTCTATTTTCTTCCTTAAGAGTCTGAATTATAGGGCGATTAATAAACAGTGTTACTAATTATAGACCTGAGGATCACTGTTCAGTCTAACCAACAAACTTAGCTGATTAATTTCACACACTATATTATTGTGTTCATCAGTATTTTTCACTGCTTGGTTATGGCAGCTTGGGCCATCATTTCGAATCTGTCCCAATGATTGATTAGACCTTTTGTTTCCAGTTGGCCCTGAGGGCACAGAGTCAATAATATCCATTATTTATGGCTGCTTTAGTGCTGTGAGGTCCCATCATGCTCTGACTGCTTCTTTTCTTCCTTTAGGACATTTACCTCTACTGAGAGAATGTTACAACAACTACGCAGTCTGTCAGGTCTAACCTCTTCAGCACTCTGTTTTAGTCATTCACTTCCTCGCAGACTGATACACAGGAATGTAAGACTGTAGCATGGGCATTGTGTTACCTGTAATCTCAGCCACAATGTTTCTATTTATCTCCATGTGCTCTCATTCAGAAGCCTTTGATGTTTGATGTTTGATCTTCCTAAATTAGGAGAAGTAAACTATGATGTATAAACATTTTTATAATAAAATTTCAGATCCAGCTTAAGCAATAAACATGACTGAATGGTAACAACATTTATGATTAGTTCATGTGTAGGATGGTATATTGATGCAGTGGGTAGTGTTGTTCGTGCACAGTTTCAGGGTCCTGGTTTTGGTCCATCAGCTTGCTGTCTGTATGGCATTTCATACGTTCATCTTGTGTCTGCATTGATTTCTTTTTGGGGTTTTTTCCCCCAGTTTTCTTCTACTTTCCCTAAAAGTAACATCACAAAAATGTCACGTACCCCAGGTGTGAATGTGTGTGCATGCTGCCTTGCAATGTATTGGCCTCCCATTTAAGTTGTATTCTTGCCTCACACCCAGTTTTCTGTGCAAATGTTCCATATCCACTACAACCCTGACTAGGATAAAGCACTTACCTGAAGATGAATGGATGAATTTAAAGTGTTTATTTGTGCATAATTCTCTATTTAACAAAACCTTGCCCCCACTTTATTAATCAGACAAAGGAGATTATATAAAAATAAATGTCTGTGAATAATCTTTTCTTCCTCAATGAGATGCATTCAGGTAAATAATTGCATGATAAATAAATGCATGTCCACAATATGCTGCAACCAAATATCTGATCAAAAGCTGTCATGGTTCATGTAGAGTCACTGAACTATGATTGTTTTTTCTGATTCTTCTGCTTGGTTTCATAATATGCTTTGCTCAGTCCACATCCAGGCCATGATTAACCCATTCATTATATTATGTTAATAATAATAGAATATGTATATATTGTATAATACTGTTAATAATGTATTTATTAGTAAACTATGTTCAGCCACAGGTTTGTAAAGTTGACAGATTTGGTTAAAATCAACTAAAGTGGCAACTGGTCAAGCCTGGATGAAGACTCAGCACCACTCATTCCCTGTGTCATTAGGCATTCCTGCCAGCTCTGTACTCTGACAGCTTTAAGCACTAATTGAGAGTGAGCGTGAATGCATTCTTCTACCTGATGCTCCATTAGCAAACCAACATTCTCCAGGCTAAAGTCGTGCACGAAGTCAGCGTTTATCAGCAGCCAGTGCGCATGTTTGCTACACAAGTTTCACCAATCAAACTGACACTTCTGTCAGCTCTCCCATGGATTTGTTGACGTACAGTACATCAAACCATTACCATGTGATTGGCATGTCATAAATACAAACAAGCTCATCTGGTGATATTCTCTGTAATTGCTGTGTGCAGAGAGACAAGGATAAACAATTTGTGTTGTCAGCCGTAATAAGGCTATTTATAATTGACTGAAGACTCTCCAGAGTGGGATGACTGATCTCTTGTTTCAGTCCTGATTGTGCTCTGCTGTCTTTTGTGTTGTGATATGACAGTTTAATTGCAGAGTGTTAGGGCTGTCTTTTGCATTTAAGGATCTCTGCTTTTGGTCTTGCCTTTTCAAGTTGCCTTTTTGTTTTACATCTTTTGCATAGTGGTGCAGGTGTTAGTTAAAGAAAATGGCAAACATTATCTGAGGATGTTGCATCAAAAACCCTGACTTCTGAATAATCTTCCTCTCTTTAGCATGAAAACAAACAAATTTACATTATGTAGCCCTAAATTAAAGTCCCATGCTCCAATCAAGAGGCAAAATTTTTAAAGTAATTATTAAAAGTAGAATAAAAAAATCTAATAAAAAAATAAAATAAAAAAGGTAATAATCTTGCTGCTTGATTTCTGTGACGCAACACTCATCATTACAATACCTGGGAAAACTCGCTAATCATCAAATTGTGCCGGAATCTGAAACGTTATAGTAATAGAGACAAACAAACACAATAATAATTGCTGTTTTTGAGTGTTTAATGGTTTCACACTGAAGTTTTGATATTGTAAAATTTTTGGAGAATGTAGATTAGTAAAAGTAAAAGAAAGTAAAAAAAAATTCTATAAATGAAAAGAATCCATTGTTTATTATTGCTATAGTGCTTTATGTTTGTCAAAAAAATACATTTTATTGGCATGCAATAGAAAGTATATGTGTATACATGGAAAGTGTATGTAT
>JAOVVF010000010.1:10437808-10449069 GCA_028565595.1 Duopalatinus emarginatus | reverse complement strand
TATACATTAAGAACAGTTCCAAATATTAATCAATTTTGGCACAAAATCCTCAGGCCTTTGCTTAAAAGCAAAAGATAAACAGGGATTTCACGTTTTGCCACAACAACGAACCAAAGCACAACTCCACATTAACAAATAAATGGTTTCAACAGAAGAAGATCACAGCTCAGCCAGATCCCAGAACTGAATCCAGTTGAAATCTGTGCACAGCCCTCTTCAGATCACCCCACAGCAGTTGCCCTTATAATCTTACCATGGAGTGAAGAATGGGCAAAGATTGCCAAATCAGGATGTGCCATGCTAATAACCAAAAACACTGAATGCTGTCATAAAAATTAAAAGGTGCTTCAACAGTGAATTAGTTTAAGGAGTGTACAAACGTAGTTATGCAAACACTTTATTGTACGTTTTTTTTCATCTGACCATCACAAATTGTTCATTATCAAATCAGATTATTTTGTAACAGTGGCACCTGTCAAGAGGTGGCATATATTAGGCAGAAAGTTAACTTTTACATAGTACACATAAAATTTTGAATATACCTATACTTTTTTGTCATAAGGTAATTTAGACGAATACTTAAAGGCCTTATTGAAATAATTAAAAGTTAAATTAAGCTTAAATCATTAATCACAATTTTAAAATATATGTATTTTTAAATAAAACAAGTAGTTGTTGCTTAAAATTTCTTCCATTTACAGTTACTTTTTATTTCTTTTTAAACCTCTTTTAATTCAATTATTGTTATTTTTTTATTTTAACTTTTATGTCAAGCTTCCTCATGACTGGTTCAGAGGATGCAGGGATAAGTTTAAGAATGAATAATTCAACAAGTCTTATTTTAGCATAATGTAAATTTTTCACTTTATTTTATTATTATTTTTTTTTTACAAAAAGTATAAAGGGTTTAAAAGAAAAGAACCCTTGTATATGCAGGTGTGTCAGAAAGAAAAGGTAATTTATGGTTCTTAAGATATCAGGTTTGTACTGTATTATTAAAATGCATTTTTACTGTTCACAGGCAGATTATAAATATCATAAGCATTTAGATTTAATAGTAAACATTGAACTGATCAGCAGTAAAATGATGAGGCTAAAGTGGAATGAACAGTGTGAGATGTTATTTTACTTTATCCCTGGTCATGGATTTACTCAATACTGTTCTATTTCTAATAAAACATCTTATTTGGTGGCAAGACGAAGTCCAAGTAGGCGTTCACTAAAGTCTGTTTCTGTTCATTTTCTCTGTGTATAATTAATTTTTCTCACCTTAAATTAAAGCATCTATGCAACCTGACCTCATAGTCCCAACAGGCTTCAGTAAGGACTGGACTATTGTGCTGGCCCATGGAGGGTCAGGTGTGTGTCATCCTCTACTGATGATTGATGACCTGCAACTTTTGTGAAGTGAAGTGGTCAACATGTTTTTCACCAGGTCATCGTGAGCTGTGTACTGCTTCACAGAGTAGTTAGTTTAACATTACCTCACTCTATTGGCCAGCAGACTGGGTTAGCGTTAGCCGAAGGGGTTTTTAACTTTTAACTTTAGGTGTGAATTATGCAAAATGCAAGTAACACAGTGATAATCAAGATGCAAATAGATGCTCTTTTCACAGAGTTGAGGAAATGTGCTTTGAGGTGCATCACAGAGTGGCAAGCACTGAATAGCATTCATTGATGGTGGCACTCTGGTGGGCTAAGGCTAGCTCAATAAGAAAGCTTCTATAGGCCTCAGCACAAACTCTGCTTCATTCCCATGACAGTTGAATGCAACAGCAGGAGGAGAGGATGATATTCAGCTCTCCTGACCTATGTGTCTGCTGGTCGACCTCTCTGGTGACACATCCAAACACAATACCGCTGCACAGGATGATGATGACAAGCCTCCCTCACACATTAAAAGTGCACACGCAGCTGGAAATTGGGTAGCTTTTGTGGTTGTTGTTCCATTTGATTCTGTTTGCTTCATGAATAGCATGTGTTATGTCTAATATTTACCCAACGAGAGGACACAGAAATATTAGATACAATTGTTGATAGATTTCAACAAAAATGTGTATAATCACAAACCAGCAGAGTAACTTCTTTTCCCCAGTTTTGAGATATTTCTCAACCTTTGTCCAAATGCTTTGTAGGTGGCAAGTGGTGTCGTAATTCTTGAGACAGGCGTTTGTTGAAGTATTTTTCACAGGCCCTCCCCTGGGTCTGTTTGAACTAAGCCGAAACAGATTTCCTCTTTTTATAACCAATGTGGAACAAAAAACGCAGCTCATTCTGCCTCACTTCTTCTATACAGAGCATATGGCAGAGCGGGAGTGCAACAGTTGGTTAAATGGAGGGCTACAGACCTGTACAAAGAAAAGCCCAGACATCACTAGCATTCCAAATAGGAGGCAGGCACAGTCTCTTTTATTGGACCAATATGTTGGTGCTTTTCCTTAGAGAGCCACTTTTGTTCCCATATCCTCTAGCATTCAGAGGCATGTTCTCAAATGTTTTACACCTCATATAGCACTTTGTATTTGTCAGGCACACTTTGACACAGATGTAAGTGATGTTACTCTTTTGAAAGAGTTGGGTGCAACAGAGAAGGTTATTTTGGTCTAGCCCAAGACTCCTCAGTGGGAAATGGGTGAGGGGTGACCTGGAAGAGGGTGGGTTCTGGTGTGTGTCAAATCATGGTTTTATATGTTCAAACAACATTATTATTATTGTTGGTGGTGTTTTTTTTCTTGTTATTGTTACTTTGCTAACTATAACTTCACAGCTAGTTTTATATATATTTTATGTAGTTTCGTATATACACTATTATAGGAATTGAGAAGAATGAGTTTGATATCGAAGGCAAGCTGCACAAAAAGTTCCATCTAACACACAAAGTGGTTCTTTGGTTTATCCCTCCAGGGCGACCCCTAAGCATTCATTGTATATGGTGGAAAATAAAGGTTTCTTTAAAAAACTATTTGATTGATGGTACCACTGAGAACTAAAATACCCTAGCAAAAATGTTCCCATTACGTAGAAGGATCTATGTGGAGAGAAATGATCAGTTTATGGCGACATACACAAAAAGCTTACAGAATCATGCAAAGAAAAGTAATGAACCAAATAAGTTTCTTGAACTTTTTGTACGCAGGGACCCAGAATTAAAAAAAAAAAATCTTGGGCTCCCTCACTACAGCTTCATTTTTAATTAAAATATGAGGTTAATATTTAAATGTCTACTATAATATGCTAATTATTTCTATGTAGTCATAGAGCTTTTTACTCCTCATTATTAATATTCTGACTTGATTAAGTTAGTACTTGTACATCAGATGAACACCATACATTCTGCAGAAAGGTCCAAAATTAAAATTTCTGTGTTCCAGAGCATCTTGCATGGTATCCCGGATGTCTAGGTTTACATTAAGTTCCGGTAACTCAGCTGAGTGTTCCTCTAACCATCATTTTTTGTCGTCTCTAGATGTGTGTGGTGGTGCATTGTCCTGTTGGAAAAGGCCAAACCCCTCGGAATAAATGCAGGACATAAACTGGTATAATTTGTCAGAAAGGAGGCATACGTAGCGTTCACATGTCAGAGACATTTGTAGACTTAGCCAGCTAAACAAGCCCCATATCATTATGAAGCCGCCATCAAGCTGTACCTGTTTGTTATAGACTGTATTTTATATATGAAATAAGACCTTAGACCTCACTTTGAGGACCAGCATTCTAGCATCACTCTGAGGAAGCATTTCAGTTACATGAATACATTCATAAACTCTATGTACAGCCTTTAAAGAGAGATGTTACCATTAAAGAACCCTTGTTTCATCCCATTTACTAACAAAATAACAAAACTTGGCATGAATTTCAGATATATTTGTGCACATGGAATACAATGTCTGTACAATATATTACCTTACTACATTTATGAAACCACTTCTTTTAACTTATTTTATCTTGTACTGCTATGGTTATTAACCTAATTACTATTATAATTATTGTTATTATTATTATTATTTATTTTTTTATTTTTTTTAAGCCACTTGGCTGCTTTTGACCAGTAGGGTATTTTTTTGAGTGTGTCTTCCCACATTGTTTAGTAATGGAACAAAATCATACATGCTGATTTTTATATCAAGCATGCTTCCATGCTGTTTTACCATTAATCATCTGCAACCTGAGCCTTCTTACACCTTGTCTTTTTTATCATTAAAGAACAGGTAATTTCTAATTGTATAGAGTCTTGAAAATGTGATAAAGCTTAAAAAAGTTAGACTTCTTGTCTTATAATTTGTATAAATGAATTTATTTCAATGTCCGTTCATTCACCCCAAACATGGAGTCATTTGGAGGTCCCTTACCTGTATCAAAGGACAGAAGTTGTCATCTGTCTATAAACACAGTGCCAAAAGAAGCCTTAGCCAACACAAAGAGCTTGAGATAAGTCAAATATAGCCTGTATGAGACTGGCTTTGACTAGAGCCATTCTTAGTCTGGGGCTGAATGGAATGCCTTTGAGTAGTGGGTGATGCTGAAAAGCATCTCTCAGCAGCTGATTACTATAACCAGAGGTCTACGCCTTGTTTGGAGGTTAAGTTAGCTGTACAAAAGGATCACTGACAATACTTTTAAGGCAACAATGTGTGTGTTTGTATTCAAAACTCTTGTAACCTTTTTGCCTCAAGATAAATTGGGGCTTGAAGCGAATCAGGTTACTCACTTCGCCCTCTGATGCAACCTAAATGACTAAAATGTTGTTAGTAATTGTGAGACAGTCCACAGCTCTGAGAGTCAGTTGACCTTAAGATCTTGTAGTAGGGTTTTAGACCATTGGCACGGCTTCACAGAGGGAAACCTGCATAATAATATTAGTTTACTAATATTACTACCTCATCACACTGCTGGTTGTAGGTGCGCAGAGATGTTTTGTGTTTGAGCTGTAGATCAGAGTGTCTGAATGTGTCTTCATGGTTAGAGCCCTGTCACAGCTTCTATTGTTTAGTCTGATGACAGCACCTTTCACTACACTCACTTGAACCAGGAGGACCACTGCACATAACCTTTGACCTCCGACCCTATCTGACATCTTTACACCCACCCAGGAAGTGACCCTACGCTGACCTGCCTGACAGTGGTGGTGTGTGAATAGGCTGGTTGAAGATGGGAGTGGTGAGTGTGAGTGAGGGAACTACAGGAGCAGGCCGTAGGGGTTTTTGTTCTAATCGCTTCAGACCGATGTCGGCTTATTGAAGAGAGGCTATTACATGATAATGGGCATTTGAACTAAACGATGAGGGGGTTTAGGCCATGTTAGGGGGGGGTAGGAAAATAGAGCAAAGGCAAGGTATGGCTTGCAGGTTTGATAAATGAATAGGGAGGAGAGGACCATCTGCTCTGGCTTTTGCTTTTCTACATACAGGTTTATTTTCTTTAAAGGAGATGTCTAATATCCTTCACAGGATGTTTTTTATCCTTTGTCTGGTGGATTTTGATGTATGAAATTAGTTTCACTTTAAGGTCTCTCTCTCTCTCTCTCTCTCTCTCTCTCTCGCCCAATCTCTTTAGCAAATTTCTCACATGACATGCAAGATCAGAGGACAGCACCGCCAGCCTCTTTGTCATAACCAGATATGGAGCACCCTGGGACCACAGACTGATTGTTATCATTTACATCGAGCAAGCTTGACTTTAACCAGAGTGGACATGTGTGTGGAAACAATAACATTAGGAGCTCTTAATTTCCCCTGGAAACACCATCAATTATTCATGCAGATCCAGTTGGTGTTATGGTTGCCTCCTTCACTCTGTGAACCACTGTTAATTACAACCTACAAGACTGTTACAGTTAATTTCAAGGCAAGCATATTGTCTCTTCAAGGCTGTCGAGTGGGTCATAAATTATCCTGAAGGTGAAGGAGAACTCGGGGGAAGCAGTTATGAAAATTTCATCAATCTCAGCCGTGCGCCACAGCTGCTCCTGTCAGCGGCCGCATTGTGGAAGAGTATCGCTGGGCGCGAGGTCAAATCTGGGGGGCTGCCAGGGCCAGGGGGGCCTGTCACATCCCAGGACTGCTCTCTGTCACAGCAATGCACTTACACTCACACTCACACGCACACACACACCAGCCATTACTAGGGTACTGGGCAGAAAGCCACACAGGCAATCTTCAGACTGTCCTCTTCTATTAATTTACTTACAGCATGCACTGTGGTCAAGCTCTTTCTTTTATTATACAGCGTGTTTGTGTGTGTAGTGTGCAATCATCATGACTGTAGAAGTCAGGTTTGGTCAACTTTTCTAAGGCTAAACCAGTCCATAGATTACTAGGTCGTTATGCCCATCTGTAGGTAAACACATCTCCATGCAATAGTGCAGAGGAGCTGAGAGCTGCTTTCCAAATCTTAATCCATTTCTCATTGATGTCAGCTACATCACATTACGTTACATTACACACACACCAGCACACCCCCACACCCCTCATTTCCTCTGATCAGCAGTGTGAGGCCAGCAGGCACGAGTTCTTCCCTCTGGTGCCCCGCTCTGCCAACAGCTGTGCCACCCATCCGCAGTCATACATCAGCGCCCATGCTCATCCTCTCCCCCTCGGCCCGAGACGGGCACTCAGGTGTGCGCGCCAGCCTTGCTCGTCAGGTGTGTACATCCTCTTCCATCCCTCAATCTGTCAATTAGCGAAGTATGTGTGTGCGCTACATTCCACGAGCTCTGATGTTGGCCGGCTGGCCTGTCACTAAACGGAGTAGGGTGGAACAAAGCTGACATGGCTGTTTTGTCTTTTCTTTTATTAAGGGCTGAGATTTTTAGAGTCTGTCATGCTGACAAAGGCTTTTTTATTCAAAGTTGTACAAAGCAAATAGGCTTATAGATTACCTTCCTGACTTTTTGTTTCATGTACACACCAAACAAACAACCACATAATCCTATATGGCTTTATTCAGTGATGATACGACTTGAAAGAAGAAGGGAGCTTGTCTACACTGCCACAAATTAGTCTTTTATGTCTCAAGGAGGAATGAGGTCTGAAATGTGTATCCTCTCAGTGAAAGCCGTCTGCATTATTCCTACTAAGAGATGTGTGATGCCTGATTTAGCGAATGACCTTGTGTGTTCGGGGTTCTGTCTGGGTCTTAGCGAAAGCCGTCTTCTCCTTAAGATGGGCACGTTTTGGCACCTTGGACAGACGCGTAAACAGATGCAGTCTCTGTTAGTAATGACAGGTGATTATATGTGGCAGTGGTGCCAAGGCAATTAAACGGTGGGCTGATGGCACCATTTGGCGCACTGTTATCCGAGCGTTAGGGCTAATTGTAGCGGCACTTTCACTCCTGCCAGGACGTGGCTTTGAACATCGTTAATTTTACACCAGAACATGTTGTCTGAAGATGAACGCTGGCTTTGCTGGAGCTCGCTTCTATACCAGACAGGAACAGACACTCAGAAGTAATTAGCCTTGTTTTTTTTTTTTTGTTTTTTATTGATGCCTTTCAACTATTGTCTTTAGCATATGTGAGATAGGTGTCCCTTCATAAAGTTTTCAGTCATTTATGGTAAGATGAAGTATGATCATTATGAAATAATAAAAAAAAGAGAATAAACAGGACTAAAATTGCTTTTAAAAAACTAATGATGATTAAGGCAATGTTCTGACAAATCATTTGTACAAAAAGTAAAGAAAAAGAGTAAAGAGTAAAGAAACCACCAAGCTGTGCTGGACATCAGCCCTCAGGATTGACTTTGGGCACCTCTGCCACAGACTGTAGTAGGACAGGATGGCATTAATAATGACATAACCTTAAACAAAGTTCAACCCATAGTCATCTGGCTTACTGAATAGCAGCTTAGTTTGATTGAATTTAGTTGTAACTTTGTTCAACTATGTTTTATACAGCAGGTGTATTTGCCTTGTAACACCAAAATGTCCCGCCTTACTTATAAACCACATCCATGTCGTGAATAATGCCATAATCCCCCTTTCCTTTCCCAAATGTCCACAATATATCTAAATTAGAAATGCTTATGAACTTCTTATATATTGTTTTTCTTTGTTAGTGGAGATTTAATTACACTTGTTTGCTACAAAACTGAGTATTTTTTAAATCTATCCTAGTCTGGCAATTGCTGTCGACCTCTGTGCTATGATCTATCACCAAAGCAGTTTTAAATCACAGCCAAGTATGGAGCATATGCTAAATACATAGAGATTTTTTATAATTTAGAAAATGTTACCTATTTTATACATGACATTCATGATGATTCTTTCTAATACAGTAATAGTACGGCGTGTGTAGCCGAATATACAGTAAAGATGGCTACCCTGGCTTAATTTGCACTTAGCCTGGTCTGTGCCAAATGACACTCACTCGGTCTGCTGGACTGGTTAACATATGATGCCATTTGCTGTCGCCCAATGTGGCATGCTGTTATTCTTTAATTACTCTGGCTTTAACAGCGCAGGGCTTGGGCAGCCTCTGCTAACTAGCTTAAATCAGATGGGATCTCTAGGAACATGCTCTATCAGTGTGCAATGGTATGTATGACTTAACAGTCATGTACACACACCCCTTAGCCAGCAGATGCACATTATTTCTGTCTTACACTTGGATCTCAAGCGATGAGCAGGTTATCCCTGGATTTATAGTGCAAGTGTTGACAGAATGCATCTGATGCAATAGTCTAAACTAAAATAGTCAGAGTGCTTATTTATGTAGTTTCTCAAAGATTTTCCCTTTGCATATTTCACTGGGTGAAATATTAAAAGAAAGGTAGACTGCATTAAAAGCGTAAACACTTTGTGTGCTTTATCATCTTTACTATCCAGTGTGTATCTGCAGTAAATTTTACTTTTCTTGATTTCATCATTTTCATCATCGTAAAATATAAAGACAGTAACACAAGCAACATTTTAAGCTTAAACTTACAAGGATATTCAAAAGTGGGATTTTTTAAAAACTTTTTTACGGTAATGCAATTTCTGCTACATAACACTGATTTGAATTATTGTCACCTTTACGGTTAATATATTATGAATCCTGCTCTGGAGGGAATAATATTATCGAGTCCCTTGCTGTAATGTGGGTACATGGATCTTGGTTTACACCTTCAGGCAGATCATTTGAAACTTCTTTATATTGTTAGGTTTGTGTGGACCTCTTTTTTTTATTATTTACACAGGTTTTTTTAACATCCTGCAAAATGCTCCTATGGCCAAGTTTGAACCCCCTGGCAGGGGCAACCAAGCATTGGGGTGAAATGTACTAGTACTTAATTGAATTAATGATGTATTCAATCTTCACAAAATTGTCTGAAACACCAGCCACAGAACAGCCCTAAAACATCACTGATATACCTCCATATTTTATAGTGTATCTTTTTCCTTCATTCAGTGCTTCTTTGATGCAATATGTTGATGGTACTGATGGCAATGGCTGATTATTATTATTATTATTATTATTATTATTATTACTACTACTACTACTACTACTACAGTACTTGGTGATGTTCAAGTGCAACATTTTGTAACTTCTTGCTTGTAATGCTTCCAGGCAGCTTGTTATATAAGTGGAAAGCTGACAGACACAAGAGTAATCTAAATCCCGCAGCTCTATTAAAGTGATCTTTGGGCCCTTTTCCAATTCCTGTCAAATTTCCAAATTACTGATAACCTTTTTGTTATCATCTTAATTGTGACTGTTTATATTTCACACTAAACATTGCAAGTGCTACAGTGGATAACAAAAATGATTTTATATGTGTTATGTGTTATACTGGATACATACCTCAGGGACACAGAGTTAAAGACACCAACTCTTAAGTCCCTTGGACCTGAGAGCAAATGAAAATTAATACATTTGCATTTATTTAAAATATTTCTTTAGCAGTGTCAATAGATTTGGCACATCTATTTTTTTTTTAGAGAATTTATATTTATAGTGATACAAAGTATATAATTATACAAAGTAGATGGTGTGTTATATAGTTGTCCAAATAATAATAAAATTAGTTAAATAAAATTTAATAGTTATAATATAATACTGTTTGTAGTAAATGGTAAATTTTTTAATAATTATTGTCTATTTTATAAAACATACTTTTTGCTAATTCGTATAAAGGATGCCAATAATTCTAAGTCATTGTATGTTTAAAAAAAAGCTACCATGGAGCTTCTAATTTTTTTCCAGTGGTTATTTGGGATTTTCTGATGTTCCTAATGCAAACACTGAGAACAGTAATGTAAGAGCTACTGTAAGTGTGTGTGTGTGTGTGTGTGTTGGCAGAGGACAGTGGTGTCAGATGGAGTATAATTAGGAATCGGTGAACAGACTGTCCTCCCGGTGGGGTTAGTATGCTAGATGCTGTTGGGATTCAGTGTTGTCAGTTTGGCCAAGGCCAGCGACTTCTAAATATTGGGTCAAAGACACTTCCTGTGTATTTCCATCTAATCCCCTCACACAGCTGTGCCAAACTCATCAACAGTAATGAGACACACACTGACACACACACACTGACACACACACACTTGCACAAAAACCTACTGTAATGATGGCAAGTTAGATTTTATGTGTAAACCAATACAAAAATCTGGTTTTAAATATTTGTAAATGTCAAACTGAACACACTTTCTTAAACTGGAGTCTTCTATAAGCTTTCAAGTTACTCCGAGATGACAGTACTAAATAACTTTTGTCACAGACAATTATATTTGTGTTTAATTCCAGGCACAAAAATACCCATGCCAGTGTAGCTGATATAACCATGACTGTTCAATTTGACATGGACATAACCACCTCATAACATACCATTAGAGCACACCATAATACAAAGGAGGGAGCTTCGAATCTGAAGCAGGGAACAGTCTGAATATTCCTGATAATCCCTTTATGATTGAAATGTCACTGATAGTGCGACAAGGCTTGTCACCCTGAATAACAAATTCTATATTTACTTGGGGCCAGACTATAACTCCATCTTCCTCCGTCTTCCTACGTCTTCCTCCATCATCTGAAAAATTAATCAGTCCCATTTAGACAGCACAATGCAGGTGAGCCCTGGGACAGTAAGACTTTCTTTAATGCCTTTTTTAAAAAATCATTAATTGGTACAGGTTCAGATTTTTTGTGTTTTTGCTTCTTTGTTTCCCTGCTTTTATAAATACTGACCCATCATGGGCATGGACAGTGTTCAGTACACCATTAATTAGATCACAGACACTAATTCTCTGGCTACCTGCACTTTTGTTTTTGTTTATTTTCACACA
>JAOVVF010000010.1:10395812-10437708 GCA_028565595.1 Duopalatinus emarginatus | reverse complement strand
TTCATTATTTTCTGTAAAGCTGCTTTGAGACAATGTTCATTGGTAAAAGCGCTATACAAATAAAATTGAATTGAATTAAATAAAATACATAGTATTTATTTAAATACTATGTGATATTTCTTTTCTATGTAAATAGTATTTATGAAATATTTATTTTTGATACAGTATTGTGCAATCAGGTCTTTTTTAAAAATGTGAAATAACTATGTTTGATGCAGTGATTTTTTTTTAATATTGTAGAAATAATAGCAATATACATTGAATACTGTTGCCACATAGGAGAAAGCTGAGGAGATAAAACGAGCCCTTGTCCTCAGCTGTAACACTTTATTCATCATTTTCATTCATATTAATAATCATGACATTACTACAATAGAAAAATATAAATTTCTATTTGTGCTCTTCTTATTTTTATTTTTTAAATTCATATTTCTATTACCAGTTCTTGTGCTTTTTTTCTTCCTACTGTGTAAAGACACACTGACACTTGTTTTAAGCAGTTAAAATGGAGAGAGCATTTAGCCGATGTTAGACAGTGAGAAATGTTGTAATTGTGAGATTTTAACTTCTTTTGTGCCCTTTCTATGACAATGTGAATTAAAGGAGAAAAAAGTCATTATAGACCAAATTTGTGTGACCACTAGTGCAATATAATGATGAGTTTGGCTTCAGATCTAGGATTGTACATTTTTCACAGACATTTTGAGTTATTTTTACAACTAAAAAAAAAAAAATCAGTTGATTTGATGTAAAAGAATATAAAAGACAAGAGGAGGGCTTTCAGTAGCATCGCTTAATGTATTTGCATGCCAGTGAGAAAAGCCCTGTAAATACAGGCATTATCACAGAGTCAGTGAGTTAATTAACGAATGTTAAGGAGCCCTCAGGAGAGAGGTCTGACAGACTGCTAAAATGGTTTCTCATTACCTTCCCTGATGACCTTTGAGGTAATATCTACACTGAACTTCCAAGTCTTGTACTCACAGTGAAGTGTGTCAGTATCATAATTTGTCACATTAAAATAATATCTTATAAAACAGTACAGCACATGATATAAATATATTTAAGTGCAGCACTGAATGATGCTTCTATTGTTAATTTTAAAAAGAGCCTTTTTTTCTGCCTGTGTCTGAAAAGAGATGTGTTGTAGCTGGTTGTTTGATTCCCATGGCAAAAATTCAGACATTTTAGATACACACACTTCCTTCCATGTGTAACCTCCTTAAAAACACACGTCAAGAGTTTGCAAAACACTTTTTGGATCTTTCATTGTGCTGATTGCTCCTGCGTTGTCTCTTACTGAGGTCAGACACTCAGTGTTATTGAATCAGGTCTGATCCACTGCCAATGAGAATCCAATGCCATTGATCTCTGTGTAATATGAGCTCATTAGTGTACTGATTCAGGGTCAGGTTGTTTGGGAAATGAAGAGGGTGGCCATTTTGACCTTAGCAAGCGCCTCCAATCGATTAGCTCTGACTGGGAAAATAAGCCACTGAGAGGTTAACTCTGCTTTGCCTGAAACACGATTACAGTACTTCAGCCTCTTGGTTAAAGCATTAGACCGGAGTAACTTAATTAGCACTTTCTTATAGTATTAATAATGACTTGGGCAGACTGATTTACATTGATTCTTGTTTCGTGTGTTTCATGAGACGAATGGCACCACATATTTGATGTGTTTAAGTTGTGTGAGAGTGCTTGCTAAACTGCTGTACTCAAAGGTAATGTTCCTCATGTATTAGATTAGAGGCAATAAGTATTTCAATTGAGTGTTACAGACAGAGTCAGGTAGGACTACAGATATTTTATGGCACAAAATATGACCGGTGTTTTGAGGTGGTGAATTTGGCACTTTTGGAAGTAACACAGCTTCACTGTACATCTAGCACACTCCTGTTGTTGTCAGTCATACATTTATGATTGCTATGCATTCTGTTGAATAATTAACAAATTGCTGCTTTTACAATTACAAAAACGGTATTTTTGTCTATTGAACCTCATCTGTCCTCTAAACGATTGTTGACACTGTGGAGCAGCATCTAATATAAATGGTTAATGGGTTGTGATGACCAACTACATGGTTGAAAGACCGTGTAATCTCCCCTCAATTACCGAAAGGCGCATGCAGCCCTCTCTGAAGCCCTTCCCTTCCTCCCCTTCTCTCTGCCTCAACCAGCTGCCACTGATGAGCTCTGATCGTTGTGCTGTCAGGTGTAAAAAATGAAAAGCGCTGCACTAAGGAAGGCACTTAGATGCACTAGGCAGATGACTAGTTATTTGTGTGCTTGCACCATGTGTCACAGTAGAAACACGGCAGCCCTCTGCATCTGCACGTTTATTGCTTTAATTAGCCATACAGTCTGCCATTGGAGAAGTAGGCAGGTACTTTGTGTATACGGAGGTGTGCGGCTGCATTAATACAATTTGGGCTCGCTCTGTGACAAGGCACTCTTATGCAATAATCACAACCAGGTTCTCATAGAAGCAACATTGTAGGCAACATTGCTTCTAGATTTGATTTAATATTCTTTCACAGGGTTTTTTTCCCCTCCGAAACATTTGACTGAGCATATTGATACACAGAGGGAGCAGTTCTTTGTCTAATACCTCATCCAGTACCTTATTTCTAATTATATGAGAAAAGAATCATTGTGAGTTCAGGGATGTTTTGATAATGGCTATCACTTTTGAGCTTCTTTTTTGCAATGGCTTTGATTAAGAGGATTATACATAACTTAATGAGGTTTCCAGTTGAGTGCACAGAGTAATGGGGATAATTTCCAGCCTGGGATTCCTCTTTCACTGCAATCTTCACTAAGGTGATGGAACTGAGTGATCTGAACTCCCCTCTCAGAAACGCATAACGTAATCAATACCACCTCAGTATGAAATCATTTCAACTGAAACTTCAACCTGTTTTCCAGTTCGCAAGAAACAATTAAACTGAGTGCTTGAAAATCATACGAATTCCTTCTTTATAGATTTTGAATTATTTCCTGCTTAAGACTGAACTCAGCTGAAATGGCTTAAAATGGGATTTAAAGTGGACGGGCATGAAGTTGGTGGCCTGTATATTCATCAGAGCACCAGTGTTCTCACTCTGACCCGTGCTTCCCCTGGTGATTCTGCTTTACCGTTGCTCCTGTGGGACCACGGCTAAAGGCAGCAGACTGACTAATGTTTTTATAACCTCCTAGACAGGCAATACAAATGATTCCCAATCTAATCGAATCACGCTCTTCAAAAAAATGAAAAATGGAGCATTTGCAGATATATACTCAGCACTAATGTCACAGCTTTGGGTTTTAGGTTGCCTCTGGGCTTATAGCATACACAGGTCCTTTCTCCTTGCGAGTGAGGGAAAGAATGATGTGAATATTATTCCTTTCTCAGTGGCATTAGAAGCCCTCATGGTTTTGGCGACAACTTTATCGAGGCACCAATATGAAAACGGAAGGGGTTGGAGCTCATATTCAGCGATGATTGACAATTATGGCCACGTAATTCTCCCACTGTCATTTCTGCTCGCAAACTCCTTCCCTCTCCATCGAGGTGACATCCCTCAGATAGAGGGGGATAAATATGCCATAAATCAAGCCAAAGGCTTATAGGTCCCCACTGGGATAATCTGCCATGCTGCACCGGCCTAGTATTCATCATTAGATTGTGAACTAGAGCGAGGTCATGACACCAGGTAATTTCCTCTCCCCCACCCGCCCTCACTTTCAGTCCCGTTCTCCCTACACCCCTCTCTCTCGCTCTCTCTCAACCCTTGGACATACACCTTGTGAAAAGCCTCCTCATATCAACCAATAAGAGAGCATTAATATGAGAGTTTCCCGTCCTCTCCCCCTGCCCCCTACTGCATTCAACGATAACCACATTTCACATCAACATTTCTTCTTTCTTTTTTTTCATCTGCCTCCCATTATGTAGCATGTCTGTCATCCACTGATTTATTAGCATGTCCTAGCACTGGCGAGCTAGCTTCAGTTTGGATAGCTCTGGCGGTCCTGTCAGATATTGAGTTAATTACCAGCAGTAATGAGGGGCTGCTGCTTGGGTGGACATGACATTTGAGGCGTGTCGTTGGCGAAAAAACAAACAAATGAAAAATTTCATTAGTACAAAGTGACAGCTTGCTTTTATCTGGCTGAGCCGCTCAGATTGAACTTCACTCTACGTTGTTTGTTTGGAGCATAATGAACTGTGCACACATTTTCCTCTTCTACTGACACACACGGTACCAGATTCTTCCTAACAGTCAACAATAACGATGAAAAAGCTCACCCTGCATGTGTAGCCGCAAACACATCAATTATTCATCTTTGTTAGCCTTATTATTTCCCCTCCGCCGACATTAAATGCTACCTGGTATTTGAAGGGAGCTAATGATCAATGGGCCTTGAAGCCTGGGAATGCAGTGAGGTGTGTGACAGTACTGATTATATTTACACTTCATTCCCCTAAATATAGATCTGCTGTCCCACTGGTCGCGATGAATGCAGTGTTAGTGTAGAGATGTTGCCTCATGAGGTGACAGTGGTGGAGAATACAGCTTGGTTGTAATGAGAGGGCTTGGGAGCAGGGGGCTCAGGGGAATACAAGAGGCCTGGAAACATCATTTCTACCTGCTAAGCAGATGTCTATGCTGCACATAGTCTCTCACATGCTATATAGGTGCATGTCGCTGTAGATATGAAGGATGCACACTTTTCTGATACTTAATATAATACATCAGTGGACTAAAATATTAAACCGACATAACCTGGGTTCTCTTTGCATCATACGATATAGTAATTTCATATCCTTCCATATTTTTGTAGCCCAAGGAAGATTCTTTGCCACAAAAGCTTGTAAGGTAAGCAAAGGACTACAATAAAAATTGAACTCTGTTTTCCATTTCAATAATACATTCAGACAAAACAGCATGATCAGCATCATGCTGTTGATTGAGATGTTACATTTTGCCAGTTTTAATTTGCCCTACTTCTTTGCCAAGCCTACATTCTCCTTATAGATGTTCATTTGTTTTCCCATCTTCCCTTCCCTTTCATTTCCCCATTTCTGTAATTCTTTTATTTTTCGATTTCCTTTATTTCTTGTCTGGCTAAATCACATCACCCCTCCCCTCTATCCACCTTGATAAATAATTTGCTATGATGCACGCAGCCGTCAGTCATCGAGGCCTGCGCGACGTGAGCTCTGCCGAGATGCGATAACTGCTCCCATCTCTTCAGTGAGGCATGGAGATTTATTGAGCTGCGATAAGTGACGCGCTAGCCATCACACTCAGCCAAATAGACTCCCCTATGCGTTTATTCTTATTGCGGCAAGAGATGCAAAATGTCTCCCCAGAGGGCCCAATTGCTGCCAAAGAGGCCTGGCAGCCTGTATGTGTCATTACTTTCTATTAGATAAAGAAGGAAATGCGGCTCTCTGGGACTTCGCCGATGATGGCAGTCGTTTGTGTGAGTGACAGAGCATCACTCACTGGCAGCCCTGAAGACGACTCCCAGGCACAGAGTCCCGTCTTACACTGTCATATTTTTCTTCCCTATTTAGATGTTTGCGTTGTCTTCACTGCACTTCTAAGTTATTATGGATCAGAGGGCTCGGGCTGCTGCTTGAAACAGCCGTGCTGTGTGGAAGCAGCCCTATCACAGGCTGTCACATCATTGACACACTTTGAGAAAAAGCTCTGCGTTTGGGTCTCAAAATGATGCGTATGTTCTTTGTGTGATAATAGTTGTGTAATAGATGTGTAATAGACATAGTTTGCTGTAAAATGCATTTCATTTTGAATGATGCTGTTATGTATCCTCAAGCCATAAACACAAAACACGTCAGGTAAGATTGACAAGTAGAACAAAATTCTGTCTGATGAGGAGGTTTCTCTTAGAGACTGTGCCTGTATTTTATCCACTCGGAATGTAGGACATTGGTCCTGTCCACCTGCAGTAAACCAAATGTCCTTTCATTAAATATTCATACAGATGATGTCTGTAATGATTTCCTGTCACCTTGCGTCTGTGCAGGTCATAGTTTCGCTCCATTTTCTTATTTGCCACATGCTATCGAAGTCAGTTAGCATGAAACTGGAATGGCTTTTAGCTCCATACTTGCAGAGGTTTAAAATCAATGCTGTCACTACTGGGGTGTAAGAAGCAGTCAGTAAGCAGATGGAGCCTTTTTTCGACTGTCATGCCTCTGTATCCTCTGTGTTTTTGTAAGTCTGCAATACCACACAGACTAACTATAACTCACAGAAAATTCTAATCTACTGAATTGTCATCTGATGTTTTACCCTTTCTTGCTTTGGCCAAGTATGTGATAGGGTTTGAAGGTCAGCACAGCACTATATTTTTAATCAGTGTTTTGTCATTCTCTATAAACTCATAATCCTCAGTGGACACATGCAACCTCATATGTTCAATAGTTAATGGTTCTTCTGATCTTCCATGGACTCCATGTATGATGTATCCTTGAAATATTGTCTTATCTCCAAAGTCCTGTATAATAGTAAATCTAAATCGTAGTCCATCTACCACTTAGATCTTGACAAAATCCAAATACAACTGTTCAGCTTCATCCATCTATAACTGAGGATGCCTTCATTGTTTCTTGACCATAATCTCTCATGTCAGTTTCCCTGTCACATATACTCATTACAGAGTGGTCCTTTAAAATATGGCCCTTAGTCATCAAAATTCAATAGACAAGAGTTGAGATGTTGGAACATGTGGAATGGCAATATGAATGAAACAAGTCATATATAACCGATTAATCGGCTTGGAAAAGATCTCACCCTCAAGTCCCTTATTTCCATGTCATATGCATATGATACATCCCAATGTACTCTCATATACATCTGAATTACATTATCTTGTTCTAATTTATGTAGGTGTTGCAGCAGTGACTCAATAACAGGAAGGCATTCAGCAGATCACAGTATGATATATGATGGTTTATTCCTACAAATACAGCAGATGAAATTGTTGAGGAAACTCAAGGAAACGTTCAGTGGATTTGATGATACGCAACTTTAAAAAAAAAAAAGCCTAATGTGGATATAGTATTTAAAATAAACATCTAAGCAGTTCCTCAGATATACATAGTACAGTGTTAGGACCATTACTTTATTACATATGCCACATAATCTAATAACTCTACGTATACAGATGGGTGACAAATTAAAGGAAAAACCGTTGACTCTGTCATGTTATTGGGGGATTTTTTGGCATGGTTTCACAAGTCCACTGGGAGAGGTGGGTTATTTCCAATCAATACAAAGCTTTCTGACTGACCACCTTAATTCTATGATTTAACATTTCTATCCTGATGGGAGTAATTTCTTGCAAGATGACTTTGCCCAATATGCCGTTTTTGAGGTCTCACTGAAAGGTCTGAGAAGGATGAAAGTTGTATAAATTACATGCTATAGCCTTTAGCACATCGCACCTCACTTAAACATACATTAAACATTGTTCACCAGCATCACTAATACACCAGTTTGAAGAAAACTTGCACGAATAGTTTACATACTTAATACAGTGTTCATACATAATACAGTTCCAGAGACCTTTTGGTTGTTTTTGCATTGTAAGTTGTTTTCACATTAATTTGTCACCCACTTGTGCATTAACTTTTATCCTTGTCTGTTAATTAATGTTTCCTAATTATTATTATTGTTGTTGTTGTTGTTGTTGTTGTTCTTCTTCTTCTTCTTCTTCTTCTTCTTCTTCTTCTTCTTCTTCTTATTATTATTATTATTATTATTATTATTATTATTATTATTATTAACTTAGCGTATTATTTTACAGGGAACAGTGAGTTTCATTCCCCAACATACACACATATACACCCAAATATTATTATTATTATTATTATTATTGTTATTATTTTTCTTCTTCTTCTTCTTCTTCTTATTATTATTATTATTATTATGGTTAATAATAATAATAATAATAATAATAATAATAATAATAATAATAATAATAATAATGTATTTTTTTCCTCCTCTTACTATTTCTACTTGATGTTTTTATTGTTGGATGGGGTGTATATGTGTGTATGTTGGGGAATGAAACTCACTATTGCCTGTAAAATAATACGCTAAGTTTATATCCAATATAAAATGAAATTGTAAATGATTGTGTGGTAGGTAGCAGAATGGAGGTGGAGGGAAGATGATGTGTCTGTTATAAGTGCTACACAAATAACAGAAAATCGATTTGAAATTTTCCTACTGAAGAGATTTGATTAAACTTCAGCCATTATTTCAGCCCCTGCAGTTTTATTCCACTAAGTGCAACTTATCAGTTCCACTTCTGCCACATTAGTGGGTGTTGACCTCCTGACTGGGCTCATTAACCACTGTTTATGTAGCCAGTAGCCTCTGGGCACACTTAGTCTTATGCATTTGACAAATGGACGAATGTTGTTGTCCATCAGCTTTGACACCTCTGGTGGGTGGGTGTGTGTGTTTTATTGGCTATACAATGCTCTGGAGTTCTTTATAGCTTTGTAACAACATACCACTTTAATCTTATGGTTTAAGAGATGTCCAGAGTTCTCCAGTTATCGATATGTTTTGGAGAGCAATATCAGATATTCTCAGATATTTTATATTTTATTATTTATGTGTTTAATGCAGATATGTTTTTGTGCTTTGTTGTAATAGTGCTATTTTGTAAAATTGTTTTTTTTTGCAGATGAATCAGATGATAATGGTTTACATGCTATGCTGACATTTAATTCACTTACTGTACATGAGTACAGTTTAGAAGTCTTGTGTGTCAGTGCTTGGTGCTTTTTTCTAAAACGTTACAAGCTGCATATTTGTTTTAGTAAGAAAGCGGGAAAAAAAATAGGTGAGGAAATTACTTGTATGACTACTATACAAGGTATAAGAAATAAGATGAACTAACTGGTGTTATGGATGTTTTATAGCTTGTATGTAACTATAAATAGTTAAAAATTATAACCGTTTAAAAGTTTTTTAATAACTTAAAATTGCTACTGTTTGTTTGCTGAGGTATTGGAGGAATAAACCCATCCATCTGACCATGCTGTCATATTTAGTTAAGTACCTTAATCTTGACCTGTAACAGTTTTTTTAAATATTTTATTCTGATACCTATTCATCTGTTTGTCAGACAAATACTATTTACAGTTAGTGACACTACTTTCACTAGAATGCCAGTGGGAGATATGAGATTTGCTTTTTAATTTCAATGTTTCTATTTCCTCTATTTCCTGATGTTGTCCTCTGTTTTATTCCTCACATGTCCCTTTATACCATACCTGGCTGAAAGAGCAAAAAGCACATAAATTTTTATTTCGCATTTCTTCTTCAAATGCAGTACAACCAAATGCATTTGCACTTTTTAGTAATAGTAGTCATAAATATGAATGTGACCAGAGATGCCCGTGCCTCTGTGACGTTCTTTTGATTCTCCCTTAGAGATGCTTTTATACAATAGAATTTTAGCACATTTATTACCGTCTGTCGAGTGCGTTGAAACAGTCTGATTCATAACCACTGATGTACTCTGATGCCACTGGAGGATGTGAAAGAGGCATCTGAAAGGAATCTATTTGGCATCTCTGCTCTTTTGTCTGCCATTTCTCTTGGAAAAAGGTCCAGGAGCTTTTGTATCCACCTCTCTTATTCTCCACCTTCAGTTTTCTCTTCTCAGTGCCCTCTTGCTTTGTCAAGGGAATCATTACTGCTTTGGTGAATATTTCATACACTTCAATACCTCTCCTCTTATTCACCTGACAAATGCGGCCTCTCATCTACCCACGAGCTCAGCAAATAAATAAAACACATCCTACTGAGAAACCTGGACAGCCCATTGTGTTTGTCTGTAACTTCTCCTTTCTCCAGGGTTAGCCCTGCACAGCTGCTATGGATTGGTAGATTCTTTTGTTACCATGGACCATAACAGGGTGGCCTTTCATATAAAGACCTGAATTGAAATATTTTCTTTCTCAAACTCAGCAAGAAATCCATTTGATAAGATGCTTTGAAGGTTGTGTGTTGTCTTTTGATACTGACCATCACTCATGTTCACTCTCCTACATCCCTACCAGGCTTCAGGGAGAGGAATAAGAGAGAGAAGATTTCTGGAGAAAGTTCCACCTTCAAGAAGAAACTGATATGGAGACATCATAGCACCTTTACTCTACTTAGACCCAACAGTCAAGGGCTCCAAACTAAAATCCTGACCTCTCGCTCAGTCTGTGATCCTAATATCATTACACTATCATATCAAACTAGCTCCCAGGTTAGGGAACGGTATTAAGACATAATTATGGGAATATAAATAATCTTTAGGGTCACTAAGGTTGCCAGCATGTAAGAACTAGTTCATTCACTTGGTGAAACCAGCTCATATTTAATTTAAGTTGAATTCCACAACGTCCTCTGGCTACAATGTTTTTTTCTAGGTATATGGCAGGAGAAAGGATAGCCTGGGGGCTGTATACTACGTTCAAAGCCTTTTGAGATTTCCCATGTCCTGTTGTTGCTATCTTTTTTTTTGCTTCCATTCGTGACCAAACCTTTTGTTAGCCCGTCTTTGGTCTCAGACTGCCCTTGGTCTTACATGTGTAGCTGTAATTATGAATGAGGCGAATGAGTTCTACAAACCACATACTCTCTTTCTGTCCCCTTTGCTGCCAAATAAAAGACCAATGTATATTAAAGTATTGATCTGGAAACAGAAAGATAATTTATCTGTCACAGAAGATAGTACAGAACTGCACTCTTAAGATGTTCTTGACATCTCTGTATATATAAAAAAAATTACAGACCACCTACAGATCTACAGTAAAGTTTCAATATCGTACTGATTTTGTTTCAAGCCACATTATGTGACTAAACCTTGTACCACCCTAACAAGCTCAAAACAAAGTAATCCATGTCTGTGTTACAGCTGTCCTCATGGGTACCTTGTGTTTCTGTGTTGGTTTTTCATTAGAGTGTGTGTGTTAGAGGCAACACAAGGGCCAGGCATGTTCCTCCAGTAAGCAGGCCACACCTCATCCACTACCCATAAGACGAGTCACATACTGGGACCCAGATGATCTAGTGGCCTGGTTAGTCTGGTGCTATTTTAGTGGAACGATGTGAAGGGTGTTGGACAGCTGCAGTGGTCGTGCACACATGTGTTTTAGAGCTTGCTGTGACAGGGTGTCAGGAAGAGAAAGAGAGTGAGAGAGAAATGGTACACACTTAAAAGGAAAACAGCCCCAGGTAGAGCTTGTCCCTTCAGATTGCAGTCCTGCCAGAGAATGACTTTAAAGAAACAGCAAGGCATTAAGGCTGAAATAACACCGTTAGACAGTAGAAAGACTCAAAGACTTGAATGACTATGAAATGCACAAGTTCCTCGGACTATGGAATTGTCACTTTGCTAATTTCCATGGATGCTTAGGTAGAAAATATAAGATATATATAGAAAAAATAGAAAGAAAAAGTAGAAAAAAAATAATCATTGTTTTAAACGTTTTATCAATTAACAGAAATCCAGTTCTTTCAAAAATGTTTATATGGAAGTCTTTCGTTAACAACATTCAGCCTGGGTTTTAGTTGTAGTATCTGAAAGGGAACGCTTCTGGGAGAAACTGATGAACAAATAACTTTTTGTTCAAACTGGTCACTGGTCAGTCTCTAAACTCACTCATATGTCTACAAATAGCAAGTAACATATAAAGAAACAAAGTTGTTTTACTATAAATAAATGGCAAAAAAAAAAAATAGGCCATTTAATTACACTGGATGTGGACTTTACCTCAGCACCCCCATTTTTGTTTATCTCTGTTTCTCACCAAAGTTCATAATTCACCATCTGTGTATTTTTCTCTAAACATGGTCCATACAGAGTCCATCCTGAACATGGAGTGAGGAGGACTCTTGGGAATTCCTGGAGGTTGACATTTTAATACAGGTAATTACATCCCAATCTTCCTGTGTATCCACCTGTAAAATTATATTAGCCATGCGATTTCCCATGGTCATATGGGGTGCAGCCCTAGGAGTGAGTCCTATTTTCAAGTGTTTGATTGTTTAAATCTATGGTGATCTAAAGTCTCGCACATTTCTCAAGGTCATGGGAGTTTCCAGAGAGAGTGCTGTGAATATTTCAGGGAAAGGAATAAAGAAGGAAGAAAGTCTGGGATATTTGTTCATTGTCTTGCTCTAGGTGGGTTTATGCTTTCATCTGAGATTATTCAAAATATAATTTCTACAGTCTGCAGTTAAAATCTCTCAAACAATTAAGCTCACAAATGTGCCACACATTATTTGGATAGATATCACTTATCAGTGTTTGTCCACATTTTTAAGTGGAAGACAGGGTGATTTTTCATACATAAAAGCCCCAAATACAAATAATGCGGTACATGAAATATAGGCCAGAACAAAGAAGAACAGGGACAGCTGTGAAGCTGAAATGAAGATCCATACTGCGTTACTCATTGACTTCAGCTCACAGCTTGGCCAGCAGCCACCATGCTGAAACTGGCACCACTATGTTAGATGACTGCCAGCACATTTTCTCAAGTGACGAAGAAACTGTGTCTTATTAGTTCACACACTGTGTCTAAATTCTGGGCTTTTATAATGAATAATGTGCAGCCAAGCAAACAATAAGAGAAGTTTTCCCATCTCCCCCTAGTTAACTGACTAATTGTCAGGCTAGCATTTACTTATTCTAAACGGTCAACACTAACCTAGTTCAATATAAGCTGCAGGACATGTCCTTAAGCCCTCCTTCAGTCCCATCTGTAATAGCTGTGTTCCTCATGAGCTGGTACCTTGTATCAGCCAAATTGTGAGTACACGTAGAGCAGGCCAGTGTAAATGTCAAGTGGAATAAGAACTCTCTGGCCTCTAAGGCCTTCGCCTTTACCCTTGGCAAGCGGAACTATTACCATAATTGTCCTGTAACTTTTCCTGAAAGGGGCTGTGGGAGTAGAGAGAGGAATTTTCAGCCTGGTGATGGGTGAATGGCGCAGGCCCCCCGTCTGTCCGCCTGTTCCTGCATCCAGACGATTCCCCATTGTGTTACACTGAATGCAGTCCCCTCAGAAAGCTCACTCATAAACGGCCATGAAATCTGGGCCTCCTCCCTCTCTATAGAGCCTGTCTACCCGAGTGACACGTCCACTGCCTTTTTGTCCTCTGCTTTTCTCACCCAACCAAAGGCTCTGAAAGCACAATGCCTATAACATTCGACATCTTTTATGTCTTTTCTAACAAGAAAACTTTATTTATTCAATAAAATAATTAGTTTATTGATAATTGAGGGTACTATGTTGTCAGATATGCTAATATATGTGGTTATATATGGCAGTGTGATTATATTAGATAAAAATAAAGTAAATTATGTTTAATGGTGTTGTGCAAAAAGCTCTTTTCTTTCTTTTGACCAGAAAATATTCTTAAATTGAATGTACTCACTTCATAATATATGGAAATTAATCAAACTTCCTGTAGAGGGAGCTCTAATGTAAAATACCCCACCTGTTCCCACAGCAAACATCTTCCTCCTCATCCTAGCAGAAGCAAGTTGCTTTATTAACTTTAGCCTTTTATAAAGGCTTCTTTGCCATACCTTTATTACATGAGTAAAATTGTCCAGAAATTATTATTTTTTTATTTTTATAAATATCACTGCTCTATAGGCTACTGGCCACCAAATGTGCACATTACCATAAATAATAGGTTCAACTAATAAAGCACCATATGTGGCATACTATTTTGACATTGTATATAGTATAATAGTATAGATTATATTGTTCTGAACATCTGTCTGAACAGCTGGAATTTTAATGCTAATGTTGTCTTAAGGTGTAAAGGTTTAATTGGTTATTTAGTCTCATTTAACAGATTTTATCTAAATTATAAAGCCATCTTCAAGACCCCTACTAACAGAAAATATTATTATTTTCTTTTCTACACATATACAAATATCAAATAGATATTTGACAAATATCTAGAAAAACACCTAGTTTCTGTGTAATTATAAATATATTTATAATTGCCCACTGTTAAATCCCAAACATAAGAACATATATGTAGTTTAGTTAAAAGTGTGCTTTCGTTTTAATACCTTTTTAAAAAATAGTTTTGTACAATATTTTAAGTAGGTAAAGTTCATTTTGCATTTACAAAACAATTAACATGAGCAAATTCATTTTGTAGTGTAGACCAGTTAATAAAAAAGAAACGTGTTTAATGTCTGAATTACAGAATATGATTTATATAGTATGTTAAATAATATATTTGTAAAATTTATATCTGATAAACACCAGGGGGTTACACTATTTAAAACACTATTAAAAATAAATCGTTTCACATTGTGGAAAAAAGAAATGCATTCAGAAATGAACACAGTATGCCTATATCTGTAAAAATTCATTTCAGAATAAAAAGTTGTTCTGGTGTATTCATTTAGAGAACTGGTGTGGGAAAATATGTGGCTCAACAATTTAGGAAACAATGTTTTTTACAACGACTTCGTTTGAGAATTTTTTGTTTGCGATCAGTCTGAGAGCAGGATCTGAATGTGAGGAGTGTTTTAAAATGCAGCTTTCTCTTTTCACATCAGTAACTAAATGAAACGAATATTTTCCCCTTTAGAATATGTAACTAAACTGCTGCAGTGTGTTTATTCTTTGCACACTTCAGTGGACTGGTGACAGGAAATGGAGATCACATGGCTCTGATAAATAAACACAGCGAAAAGGTGGATAAGTTAGCAATATAAACCTTTACTCTATTATACTCTCATATTAAGGGAAGTGCTAGGCAACATCCGGAGCTATGTTACAAATTCAAAGCCTCGTTTATGTAAAAAATCAATAGACACTTTCTCTTATTTTCTCCAACAAAAATCACTGTTTTATGACGCGGGAATGAAGTATTGCATTTATCCATGCGGAGAATGTAAAATAGAAAAACACGACGAAAAATATTGATTTGACTGTCCGTTATAGTCTATAGTGAAGGGGCTCATAAGGCGTGAGTCCTGGCGTCTGCGTGCTTGTTAATCATCACGTTGTTGCTCGGCTGTTTAAGTCCAAAGTAATGGTGTGTTAATGCGAGCTGCTGAGCAGAAATGGCCATTTTTGTCCAGTTGTGCATGTTTCCCGCAGAGCTCTGCACAGCAGTCCTGCTCATTACTGCAGACTTTTTAGGATGATCTGGCGTTGTTGCGGTTTCAGCCAAAGACCAAATTTTGGGCTTTTGTGGTGGGTTTAGATTCCTCAAGGGCTCTGCTGTGGGGCCTTTCCTGTCCTCATCCCTCTGTCGCTCCGCGCAGCTGTCACTGTCTTTCATCCCGCTGCTTTTTACAAAACTTTTCTCCTGTCCCTGCGTGTCATCAAACCCCTCAGATGCGTCTGAGTCACTCCTGTCAGTCTCCGTGATTTTTGAATCCGATCTGAGCTCTTCCCGACAGTCCGAGTCCTCCTTGTTTTCAATGTTCTCTGTGTCAATGTTCTCCAGGTCGATTTCCTCATCGTCGTCGTCGTCGTCGTCCCGCTTGTCCTCCTCCTCACCCTCGTTGTCGCTCGGGTAAACGCTTCCCTCCTCGTCCGGTTGTGTCTTTGGTACCCATGTCATCTTGTTCTCCTTCTTCAGTCTCCTGCGCGCGTTGGCGAACCAGGTGGACACTTGGGTGAGAGTCATTTTGGTGATGATGGCCAGCATGATCTTCTCGCCCTTGGTGGGATAGGGGTTCTTCCTGTGTTCACTCAGCCAGGCCTTCAGAGTGCTTGTACTCTCGCGGGTGGCGTTTTTGGGTCGGGAAGCATCCCCATACTGATACTGGCTATAAGGAAAGAAAGCTGGATGCGCAGTGGGAAAGCCAGGGTGCTGCATCCCGGGACTCTCCTTTAGCTCGTATGGACTGGCCTGGATAAACACAGACACGTGAGTGACGAGTGAAAAACGGACCATAACCTCATACTTCTTATACAGCAAAATCCTCAGATTTTAACTGAAAACTAACTTAAAAAATACTGTAGAATATTTTAGGTTTTTTAGGTAGTAAACGTTTTACAAATGCTCTTAAAAGTTGTTTTTAAATTGCACACTTTTTAAATAAATCACATTCACATTATTATTATTATTATTATTATTATTATTATTATTATTATTATTATTATTATTATGATTATTATTATATAGACACCGGATATTTTTTTATATATTGTTAAATATAGTTTTACACTCAGGGATGTTGTGTGTATATAATACACGTGGTAAGATAGTTTACTCTGTATATTTCGATAATTTCAAAAAAAAATCTTGAATGTTTTGAATGATAAATCGTATTTCAGTCATAAATATAAAATTTTAACATATTTGTCCGAGAGCAGAAACTAAAGTTTATTTTCATATAGCGCATTAAAGGTTACTCAGTACTCAGCACTAGTCGGGAAATGCATTAAGAAGCGTGAAGAACTCACCAGGTGGTTGAGCACGGACACGTCGCTGGAGTAGGGCAGGAAAGCGCTGTATGCCTGGCTGGCACTGAACGGAGATCCATACATAGGTAGGGAGTTAGAGATGCTGCTGGTCGGGCTGAGCTCGGCACCCACACGACCCGCCAGCATTCCGGCCCGATCAGTGGGATACAGCGCTCTCACATACTTATAGCCGAGCTGCGGGAGAGCCATGGCGCTACACTCGAGGTCCCAGCACCTGAACACAAGCGCACTGTCCCCTCTGACACCGCTGATCCACGTGAAAGCACGCAATGAAAAGTGTTCAGCCGATGCGCGTCCCTCTCTCACTCGCTTATTGATCCGGGTGGACTGAGGTCAGGTCCTCCCAGATTGCCTCTGATTGCTCCGAGCCCTTGGTGTGATTGACATTTCTAGTCTCTCGGTAGCCCCTCCCATTTCTTAAACACACCACTCGTTTCTCTCTCTCTCTCTCTCTCTCTCTCTCTCACACACACACACACACACACACATACACATATACAAACACACACACACACACACGCAATAACAGTCTGTCGCCGAGACTATTAGGCAATATCCTATTATCTCATAATCATATCAAAATATATTTAACCCGCAAACGAATCGGATAAGAACAATTTTGCTACAATGCGGCCTTTTGATAAAATACAAACACTGAAATAAAAACAGCGATTATAAATATTAAAAGCACTTTTTGCTATAGACAGCGCGAATGTTTTAAACAGTTAACTTAGAATAAGCATAATAAATAACGTGCATGATAAAAATAATTTACATAACATTTAAATTTACGAGTTCAATAACATACTGTAGCAACATTATTAATATTATTATTATTATTATTGTTGTTGTTGTTGTTGTTGTTGTTTTTGTTACCAACAATAATAATAATAATAATAATAATAATAATAATAATAATAATAATAATAATATAAGCCATTGGCAAAACATCTTTGTGTTTATCTTATCTCTATCGGCATCAGTGGATTTCATCCTTGTTTTTTTACACGAAGCAGAAACAAAGTAATTTTAACATGCATCCTTTAATAAATAACATTTATCCTAATGATTATAAATTGGCCACGCAGGGTTTGAAATAAAATATTTGGTGAGAATGTAAAGAATGTAAAGTGTTTGAAGGTTCCGTTTCTGTACATACAAGATATCCGCTGTAAAAATAATAATAATAATAAATACACCGCCATTATCCGACCACGTCTGATATTTACTTTTGTATGTATGTATTCACCCTTTTGGTGACATTAGTGTAATTTTTACGAAAATGTTCAGTTTGATTTCCTGCAGTAGAAACAGAAAGCTGGAGTGAGAATTGGTGTGAGATGCGCCGGAACAGCGGCTCTAACCTGATTAACTGAATCTGATTTCAACGCAGTCATCAAATACTCAAAGCAGTCCAATCCTTCCCAACTCCCTTAAAATACATTAGTAGCTTCTACCTAACTGGTAGAAGTCTGTGAGAAATAGATATCCTCACGAAATAAATACACTAATAACTTTATTAAATAACACCAGAACCGCAACAAACCTCCATATAGACTACACGCTAAAGTTAAATACTAATATATAATAATCATCAATACTTATGGAATTAAAAATAGAGAAAAACAAACAAAAGCTTTTCTAATGTTTAATAATATCTTGCTTGTGAAACTGATTTAAAGGAGAAAAGCAGGCAGGTTCTCTCTTTATTTCTCTATGTAACATTTAAAACACAGATTTCTTATTGAACTAAACAAAGATGGAAAAGCTACAAGATGCAAAGAGATTTAACTGGATTGGTGATCAATAATGAAACAAGTTAACCCTGTATTACAGAATCATACATATCATACTACTTGAACCACTACTGATAACGAAATGAAAATGTTAAGTTTACTGATTATCTTCTTAAATAAACAAGCTTGTCAGTTTTTCTCAGTAATGTAAATAATCAGACAGCAGCTTTTTTTTATTTCTGTAAAAAAAATCTGTATTTTATTTCTTAAACTCTTAAAAGTATATTTCAATTTAATTTGCTGAGTTGAATGTAACATAAGGATATACATGTACATTAGGATGAAGAAAAAGACTACACACTGATCATTATATTCATTTATCATTCGTTTACCAAGTGAAGTACATGGGAATGATGAATACCTGTGTTATAGGTCTGGTGCTTACTATCACACTAACATATCGTTTTTCTGTGATCACAAAATGAGGGATTAATCCCATATAAGAGATGGACATTTTCCACAGTCGTTTGGGTTTCCAGCCACTGTAGGTGTTATAAAGCATAGTGAAATTGGTGAAAGCAGGACAAGGCTCTGGGCCTTTCTTTATTAACCTGACTCAAATACACTATACAATCCTCCATGGCTTTAGAGATTCAGCTTTCTACCAAGACCTCATCAATCCTATCTCTCGCCAGCATTGATCGAGCCTCTCTGGACCTGCACAGGCCGATGAGCCTAAATAAGCACTCCATTACCGGAGGGCTTCTGACTGCAGAGTTGTTATGCCAAGATTAGTGGCAGCCAATCTGACCTGTCAACATTGATTTGCACGCTGGAATCACTTGATGGGGGGGGGAGAAATGGTGTTTGCAAATTAATTGAACATCCACCCCCCACCCCCCACCCTACACACACACATCTCTTTCTGTCCTCTCCTTCTCCGTTTCCATCTGTCTCTCAAGCTCTCTCCCTATCCACTCTCGTTCTCACTCTTAGCAGGCAAATGGCTGATTGAGGAATCAATACCTTCTTTTCCCTTTTAGCTAGCAGAAACAGCCCCCTTATGGCACACAGAATGGACAGCTTCACAGCCAGTTAGTCTTAAGTAATAGATACATTGCACTCAGCCAGGCTGAAGAGACAGCTCATTTTGTCCCTCTCCCTTCATCCCTGGCCCGATTATACTTCTGACATACACCAAACACATTCCCTACCTTCTCATGCTCTTTTTCCTCACTGGACGCCAATGAAAAAGACAAACCTATTTCCACCCTTAACACTTAACACAAGTGATTTCCCTCTGCTTAAGGGTTACAGGTTAATAAAACCCACACTCCGCTCTGTTTGTTTCCCTGTGAAGTTTAGTAGCTGACCAACCAAGCTTGTAATTACTATATTACAGAGACTGGCCTCAGATCTGTATATAAATCTCCCCATCCAATTACAAGATGTAATAATTCTGCACTCAAGCTGGTAATGAGCTCTAATGCCAGTGCTGGAGCTAATCCCCATCGGATGCAGCACAGATCAGATGTTGGCTTTGTCATTAGACTGGCAGAAAATCATTATTTCATGTTCAAATAGAAAATGAGGTTGGTGGGGAAGTTAATTTCTCTCCGCTCTGTCAAGCATGGACAAGAATTTAATGATTTAATTACAGTTGTAAGCTCTTTGGATCAGACTTAAATTGAGCTGGGATTTTTTTTTTGCGTTTTCTTTTTTTCCCTTATACAGCCAAAGAAAAGGGCAGGTGAATCAAAGGTTTTGACATAAGTTCAGAATTTGCAGGATGGCCTTGTCTTTTGGGAAAGAATATGAACACCTTTATACCATTATGTTGAATACAGAGCAAAAGTCCACATTTATAGTTATTTTAATATTTGCATTATTTATAAGACCATGCCGTTTATGACACTGATAAATGCATCAAGTGAAGAAAGAAATGCTTCAAATTTGTTTTGTTATTTTTGTCAAATCATACGATTTGACAAACCAATGCACAAAAGTAGCCACTCTTATTTGAAGCCTTTTAACCTCTCAATGGTTTTATCAGTGGACAAAGTTGACTGTCAGCTGTCTCCCTTTCAGTGTGAGAATTAGGAAATCTTTTGTCTCCTGTGGTCTCATATAACCTGCCAGTATTTCTGCTATGTTGACATCTGTCCACAGCAGTCAGATAAGAATATGTAAGGGTGCATTTAAATATTCACAGCTTTCATATCTGTCACTCAAAATGACAGACCTCCCTTTCCCTGTTACATATTCACAAATGACCCCTTTCTGTCCCCTCCCTTAAGAAAGCTTGCATAGAAAGAAATGAATGCTATCTCTTTAGGGATATCTCAGATATGCTGCTTTAATGGACAGTAAAAGGGCTGCATTTCCAGATCTATTATAAAGTATTTACAAAATGCTGATACATATTGTTTACTCACAAGCATGAATATGTGAAATATAAAGAAAACCTGATGAGTCAGGTTAAAAAAAAAGCATATAAAGTTGGTCAAAGGTTTTATTTGAACAGGTTTAAGTGCATTCCATCTTCCTGCATGTGTGTTTCAGAAAAAGAAAATGAACTCATTTGAGTGTATTTGCTTTAAAAGGTTGTGTGTGAGTTTGTAAAGCTGTGTGAGTATGAGGATGAAGCAGGTTAGTGACATGCGGTATGGTGTGCAGGTGAAGTGCCACATGATCCACTGGTGCCCTTTTGTGGCTCTTGTCTCTGCACAGTCAGGATTACCAGTTGTACATTACATACAGTTTCTCTCTACAACGCTTACTGACCAGGTGGCGTTTGTCAAGTGCATTCTTTTCCAGCCATTTTAATGTATTGTGTGAATGTATTCTTTAAACTGCTCACGATAGATGAATCCTTGAATAGACCAGGAACATGCATTGTAATGTAAAACATGCTCAGGAGGAGAAAGGCAATTATAATCTTAAGAGAATGATTACAATCTGAAATGAATGTGCCCTCATCTTGCACTCAGCCCTCCACCATGGTCACTTTTTTTTTACGAGAGGAAAAATTAATCTCTTCCAATCTTTAGACAGGATAATCAGGTCTGTCCCTCACATCTGGTCTTCCTGTGGCTGTAGCTCTGAGCGAGTGAGAGAGAGAACGCAGTAATTAATGACTCTCACCCTTGGGCTGACACACTGCAGACAGTAATGGATTGGCTGCTATCAGGGCTGACCATCCGTTAGTTCGTGGGAAAATATCAGCATGCCATACCTTGATGGGACTGAGTGCATCTTCATGAAATGAGCTCTGGGAGAGCAGCGTTGGGTGGACAGTGACACAAGCTGTGTTGTGGTGAGTTAGTGAATGTCCTGTGATGGATTGACACGAGAGCTCCTTTGCCTAGATGACACCTTACTTATGTCAACGTGAAGGTTTAAATTATCTCTAAAGCCTTAAAATTTAAGCCTTAAATTTATTCTGTCCAATAAATTGAATGCAAACAACACACCTTCTCTGTTACTGCAAATTCTCACGAACAAACATGCAGTAGAGGGAGATGGTGAATCATTAGCATAAATGCATTAGAATATGAATAAAACAGAGTTCAGTGTTCTTTTTTGCTGAGGATTAATATATATTCATACTGCATTTCCCAGATCAGGTTCACTACCCAACAATCCACAGCTATTAATATTTAAATGCTGTTTTTATTTAAAGTCAATACTGTGCACAGAGTGTTTATGCCAAAGTGATATTAAAGATCTCGATAAGTTTCTCCTGAGAGCTGCACTTGACTGGCTGCATCCTGCCGGCTGTTGTGATCTGTGAAATCCAATTTAACACAAAGCAGCCTTATTTACAGAGAAGCCCGAGATAAACATACCTGAATGACTTCTGTCCAGAAGCATTTAGCTCGAGAGCTTTGTTCTCAGACTGTTTTTTTTCCCTTTTACTTTGAGATAAATTTATCCTTGGCTGAAACTTGACTTGTCATATAGACAGAAACTGGAACAATTTCTTCTTTCATTTCACATAACTGTTATCACTGACTGTATTACACCTTCTGATATCTGATAAATACCATTTCAACTTGTCTTTAAGACATTCATTATGAAAAATTACACCACTATGCAAACGTCTTTGGTACCCTACTTTCTAAGTACAAATTCTGTTACTGATATTTATTTAGTAAATTCTATGTTGTTGAGTCAGTACAAAAACATTTTAGATATCCAAGCATCACTTAAAAAAAAAAATACAGAAGAATGTATATTAGTAAAAAAGTAACATATTAAGTATGAGACCAAGGTATTAAGTATGAGACTTTACAGACTAATAAATAATAATAAAAGCTCTTGCATGTAAAAGAAAGAAAGAAAAGAAAAAGAAGAAGCAATGTGATGATCAAAACCAGAAAAATTGTGTGGCAGATTCTCTAAGAAACTCAGTAAAACTTCTCACCTAATTTCTTTCTAAAACATACAATTTCTATATAAAATGTATATGGTACCCTGGCCTACTAGCAGAAAAAAACACTTTAGTATAGACAGTATAGTTTAATACTGTTTACTACACGTAGTAGCATTTTTTATTTAAGTAGAACAATTGAAATTCATTATGTCTGAAGTCATCTTTGCACAATTTTACTTTTGCACGGTACTGTATATCAAACACAGAGATCTTCAGTGTGTATGACCTGGAAAGAAAAGGGGGGAAATGACCTGTATTTCTTAACAGATGAATATATTAGCCATCTTCATGTTTCTCACTGAGTGGACTATGAACTGATTAGCACAAGTGCTCTTTATTCTAAAGCAACAGAAGTGCTATAGATGCTAGCAGCCTCTATAAGAATCCCATTACTCCATATGGGTCGAACAGCCAAATCACCATAAACTGCCATAATTACCACATTACACTTCACTTTATTACCATCTCCCTCCAGATGCAGGTACCACCAGCCATTGATATGCCCCACCCCCACCCCTAAACCATGCATTTACATACAAATTGAGGATTTTTATATTTATTTATTCGTATTAATCAGTCCCGTGGCGGGAATCAAGCACCGGCACTCCATCAGCGTTTAAATACATTTTGGTGACATTTCTCCCCTGCTTTAGTATGATAGCAGTGAGCAGGAGGATAATGTAGCCATGATTACTTTTTCCATTGAAAGGACAAACGCTTTCATTTTTCCTGTCATCTTGAATAAGTGTTAAAGAGGTTTTATGGCCCTTGGTTGTGTGCTTGGTATGCAGAGTGAGTGCAGCATGGTGATGGGCGTATTAAATAACTATTAGTGGCCAGACTCAGAGCCATTACCACATTGCTACTCTTCTGAATATATCCCAACATTCAGAGCTTACTTTCCCTCCACTGTCCTGCTCATATCTCTCTTTTTCCAGAATCAGACTGATGTATCTTTTCTTAAGCAGCCTGCATGGTTCATCAATTGTGTAGTAAAGAAAGTGGATATCTGGTGATAGCTGTGAAAAAGGTACCTGACCTGAATTACTCTTCTTTTAGTCTTCATTACTATTGACACAGAGCCGTCAGATACACAGAGACTGGAGTCAATGCAACTGACAGACAAATCAAAAATATAGTATGAAACCAAGCAAGGGGCACATAATCATTAAAGAGCGAAAACAGAGAAAACCAAATCACAAAGTCAAATACATAAGCAAGAGACAACTTCTGAGAAACATAAACATAGCGATCAAAAGACTTGGAATCGACAGGTACATAACACTGAACAAGACTTGAAAAGAGTGAACCAAACAGCCTTGCAGCCAAACAGTTAGCATGAGTGGACACATGGTAAATGGGAGATGAAGTGGTCATATTTGTAGGCAGTATGGGATTCTGGGAGATGGAGTACTCTGCCAACTTCGGCAAGGACCTGATAAAAACAACTTATGCTTAATTATGTGTATTCCATAAGTAACTGAACATTTTGTTCTCTGAATGTAGTTCAGCACATTAACTTTATCTGTGAAGACTGTTTTTTATGTATCAGCCATCATGTGTCACAGACTACTGCATGTCCATTTCTGTTTCTGTTGCTGTAATTCAGGCGAATGTTTATTTCATCTCAAGGTCTATTTGTTTTTTAAGGTGCAACATGTTACTAAAGGTTATCACTGGTTGTCATCTTTAATCTTTGTGTTGAGAGACAACAACCTGCAGATGCAAATACTTCTAGAAATAACCCTAGACCTATTTTTAGCTCTTTTAACTAATTATGCAATGACAAACTGATTGCAAACAAACAATTGAGGACTCATTTTTCCAATTACCTTTGCTTGCTTGAAATTTAAAACCACATTACTCCCCATTGAAACAGAGGCACTAAACATGAAACACAAAGTCTGAAACAGGGTAAAGTAGACTTATACTAAAGAACTTCTGCTCTAATTTACATGTACATTTACATTTATATTTACATTTACATGTATGCTGATAATATGCTCATACTGAACATCCTTTTAAAACACTGTTTGACTTTATGGTATACAGTTATGTTTTACAATGCCACTGTCTGGTATCTGATTCCAGATTTATTTCCTCATGCTGTGCCAGAGATAATAACCCATTTTACTGTTATTTTTTCTATTAATAGAGTTTTTTAGGACTGAGGGAAATGATATATGGTATCTTAATATGATATTGCATGGTGTTATAGTCAAACTAAGAGAAAAGTACTGATGAATCATGCACACATGCACATATGTCCATGAATGACCTGACCCGAATTTTGATTTCAGTGTCTAATCTCTTTAAGTTCAAAAATTGAATCAAAATTTTTAATCAAAAATTGAAATCAAAGGTGCCTTAACACAGATCTAAAAAACAACGTACAACATGACTGCTTTGACTGTTTTAAGACTGCACATTTTTGGTAATAAGTGTTTAAATGTAAAGCATTTAAATTGCTGAAAAACAGTTACAGTTTTCCTGTTCCTGATCTATCATTTTTAAGTACAGGATCTTTATGATTATTTCATGTAGATCCTTTAGTACATTATCAAAGCCTCACCGCAGATTACTTATATAACAATTCAGAAATCCTGACATCTCTACTGAGAAGATCAATTTGTTCATTCTTAAATTATTCTTAAACTAATGGCGTACAAACCTTCTCAGGATTCTTCTATCTTAAATAGAGAACTGCCTTTAGCTTGTCATGCTGAATGATGTCTGAATTTCCAATGAAATATTACAAAAATATATTTTATGCTAGCTGCACCTAAAACCTAATAACCTCTAATCCTCTAGCCCATGTGTTATCTGTGTTTGGGATGTTCAGAGACAGTCGTTTCTAGTGTACTACAGCTGTGTGGGTATAAGACTAAGACAGGATCTAGACTCTCTCTCTCTCTCTCTCTCTCTCTCTCTCTCTCTCTCTCGTTAAAGTGGTAATACTTAGTGCAAACATCAGTGAGAGACAGAAAGCAATTATTTTCCCTACAGCATCCATCTTTTGTTGGTAAGGAAGGGGAGGAAGGAGGGATGAAGGAAGAGTAGAGAGAGTGAAGGGGGAGGAGAGAACGCAGCTAGTTAAACACGCACACACTCCAGGAATGTGAGGCAGGCTTGTCAAAGCATCAATGCCAGGTGCTTTGGTCTGAGGGTCAACTGCGAACAGCACACCATGTTTGTGTGTTCAATAGATCATAAAGATGCTTGACGAATGACCCTTATTTTTTTTTCTCTAAATACGTTTTATGGCTGCCTATATCAGCTGCTCAGCTCTACCATACTGTAGCATTGCTTATTGCTCTTACACGCACACTGTGAATATTCGTAACAAACACTGAGGCAGCTGACAGTTGTTGCGGTGCTACATACAGCAAAAGTGGTGCTACACACTGCGCCATTTAATGTGGCTACTGCAAATGATAATCCTTTTTTTTTTCTTCACAGCTTCACTGCTTCAGATCTGGCTATAGATATGACAAGGCGCATTAGTTCCACCAAGTGTTATCTTTGCCTTTACTGTCTCATGACCATGAGGCACAGCGTGGCAGCTATAGCTGTGTTATAGTGCTGAAGACAAGGCTGGATGTTATTCTGCTGAATACCTCAGACAGATCTAACACCTTCCACCTCAGTGATTTGTTATGGTCAAGCATTGCCCCACAGATCTCCACTCCTCCTCTTCCAATCGTATTATAGCTCTAAAGCCACTTCCCTGCTACTCTGATTTCAGGACAGTGTTCCTTTCCTAAATCCCAACCCTATCCCTTATCAGGGAAAGTACAGAACCTGATCACAGATCAGCAGAACAGGCCAACTTCTACCAACATCCTCATTTGTCGAGCCAACTGTGTGGAACCATACTTGTTCAGGGGCCGAGGCAGATTAATCCTATTAACAGCTCCCCTTCTGAGCAAAGGAGAGGGGAATGTGAGGGCTGAAACGAAAGCCCAGCAGCAGCCAAAAGAACAGCGAGAGGCCTACTCTGCTTGCCACTTAACTGGGTTTAGCTCCACCGCAATAGCTGTGTAATTTCAGTCTTTTCCTTGTTGTTGTTCACTTAAAATCAAATCACATACATGACTGATAGATCACAGAGAAAGGACGCAACAAAGAGAGAAACAGGAAGCAGATAGCCGCACTGAAACAATCTGCAACTGAAAACGTCAGCATCTTGTCGACCTGGTGGAGCGATTGTGTTTCAGAAAGTTCATGTACTCTGTGTGCTTGAGATGAGTGAAATAATAAGTGAATCACTGTCTATATGCTTATTTGATTCGTAGTTCACTTGTATTGTTAACTTGGTTCGACTACATTTGCCGTTATTGTGATAAATGTTTGCCCATGTTCTTTCAGTGTAATTTGATTTACTGTTATTATATGAAATGTGAGAGATAATTCTGCTGCTTCTGCCATTTAAACATGCAAATGATTGTGCTCCAGATTCCACAGAGTTATGTACAGCTCCTCTGTAGAGGTGCAGTAACCAAACCCTGGTCTTTGACTGACAAGATTTGTGTGGCTCTGTTTATCTCCCTCCACTAAGTGTGTGAGAGGTAATCTTCAAAGGCGTCAGTTTAGCTCCACTACAATGGTCCCTTAAGGAGATTGAGATTGTGCTGATCATTAAATGTACTTCTCTTCACCAGACACCCAATGCAACAATATCACTGTACTTAAAAGTAAACTGTTTTTTTTAACTTATTTATATGTTTCAAAGTGCAAGCCAATTTTACAGGCCAACACTCCACCTGGACAATGAATATGAAGTGCATAGGCAAATATACATGGCCACAGGCATTTGAGAGTTCTTGCATTGAATTTTCAATGGCACAGTGACATTCCAGTCATTTCCCATGCCTACTTACTGAGGCTGTGTCTCTTAGGACTCTGTTTATTATTCAAATCCAGCGAGGATTTGTTATTGCAGTTTTATTGCATTAGATATGAATGATGGAAAGCAGTGAAAGGCTGCGGTTGGACGGGAGAGGCTGTCACTGCTGCTGTGTAAATCTGGTTGACATATTTTTCACTCAGATCAAATTTCAATATTCAGGCTGTGGTGAATCAGATGCAAATTATGGATTTTTCATTTTCAGCACTCATGCGAGAGTACATCACTTCAAATCAACAACCCTTATTGTCAGCTTTGCCGTCCCAGTCCCTATGACTCTGCTTCACATGAATCATATAACCATTATATATTTACTGCTCGGGATTATGAAGATATGAATGCAAATTTGGTCTAGTTATGTTTTTATTGCTTAATGCACGTTATTCTTAACAGACACCACATTTCATAGAGAAATGACTTCTTCTCTGTCTAGACAATACTCCTATTGCATGTCATTCACTGATTTCTTTTAGCAGTACACAGCTTGGATTAACTTCTCATATTTGGCAGGAAAGAACCTGTAGGTCTGTAGTAGAGACACATGCGTACACTTGCTTACACACCCATAAACAAATGTGTACTCACACACATACACACCCTGTTCCTCTACGGTCCCAGAGCAGCCCTATCACGTCTGATTAGTGGGGTGTCAGCTTTGTGTTTTTGCCCTTAAGCTACGGTGCTTGTATGACAGCGATACCTCGTCCCTTATCGACTCACTTTCTTTTCAAATCTGCCCCTCCTCTGGTCAGCGTGGGCATAGAGGAGGCGAGTGCCTGCGCCGGCCTCTGATTCGGCCCTGTCTCGCCGGCGGCTGTGTGTGGAAATTGTGTTTAGGAGCACAGGTGCCCACACTAAGTGTGTATCAATGGCCTGTTAACCAGGGTGCTCAAATTGAAGTGGGAGGGTTGTAATTAGAGGCAGAGCTCTTTTGTTGCTGCTTGAAAGGCCAGCAGGAGGGGGGAGAGCAGCACAATGTGGAGGGTTGCTGAAGCTCTCCGAGCAGCATGGTGTTGTGGACTGGGTGGGAGATTATGAGCACTATGAAGCGTGACTGGAGCGGAGTGGGAGAGGGGAGAGTTGGACCTTGGTGGCCTCTCTATGGGCTCTCTGCTTACAGCCTCAGGCTAAAGCTCAGCCTGAATGATCTATACTTCTGATTACGCCACTCATACTGTCTGTTTTATGAGGCAGAGCAAAAGGTAAGAACATTAGGAACGTTAAGAACTGGGTTTTGTTGGTGGTGTCTGGCTCATTTTGGTGTTTGGTGCCAAATTACGTGTGTAGTGGAATGACAGTGCAGCAGTTAAAGCTCTGAGCTAATGATTGGAAGATTGTGAGTTGAATTCCTATGAGTTTTAGAGAGCCACTGTTGCACCCTTGAGCAAGATCCTTAAACCATTTGAGTGCTCAAATTGTGAGGCCTTTTAAATAAAATTATATCTCAGATAAAGAAATGTAAATGATATGTTGCATAAGTAACAATGTATGCGTCTATGTCTCTCTTTGCTTTTTTTAACATCATCTATCATCCAGCTATCATATCATTTGCTCTATCATTTCTTTTCTCTCCAGCATGTATATGTAGGGTGTGTGTTGTGTAGATAGCTCTCAGCTGTGCTGTACTAATCACTCTACATTTGACCTCAGGCTAAATCAGCAGGACGATCCATTCATCATCACTCCAGCTGGAGAGGGGTTGTGCGGCGCTACAGGACGCCCCAACATGTGACAGCTGAGGCCCCCAAACTGTGCTCCACATAGGGAGGGTGGGTTGGGAGCACATCAAGCCTGGTCAATTCACACACCTACACACCCCTACATGGGCTTTTCTGTTCGGGACAACCAAAAAAACCAAAGCAGGCATCTTATCTGACTGAGTGCAGAAGGGGATCCATTGTTTGATAACCCAAACCACCCACACAAGAACCCCTAGAGAGGGGGAGGGGACTACTTTTCTGAGTTTGGCTGTTTTAGTGCCAACCCACACAGGTTAAGGCCTGCCCTCTTCCAATAGAGCCCAGTCCAAACGGTGCACCCACTTGCACTCATGCTCATTAATGATCTCTAGAAAGAGATTTAACCTCATGCCAAGTCCTTCACCAACATTGCTTACACAAGAACCCACGCATGCTGTGTCAGGCATGGACACACACACAGAGGGTTCCTCTTTGGGGTGGTTCTCAGGATGTGTCCCGCTCTGTTGGTTCACAGCCACCTACAGAAGGTCAGAGGGGCTTCATGGTACTCATTCTTGTTATATCCCGACCCAGTACTACTGCTGCATCATCTGCTATAGTCATTAGCCTAATGGCTACAGAAGGACCATGCAGTGTGACTAATTTAGTGCTACCATTCATCTCTGTATGTGATAATAACTGTTTTAGCCCATATGTTTACTATTCCACTTATTTTAAACTAAAAAAAAGTATGTGCTATTAAAAATTGGCACTGTGTGTGGATTCATGCGGACTATTTCAAGTATTTATAAGAAGTCAGAGTTATTTAAGGGGAATGTGGTATTTTGACCTTTTACCTTCTGCCCCACACTGAGACATGTAGATAGCCACATCTGTGAGGTCTTCACTAGTAGCAAAACCTCCTTCCTTCCTTCTGGCATTCTTTACCAATCATTAAAACTGTCTGTCTGTTCTGCTCTATAAACTAGAGATTAGTTACAGCATTCGAACACATAAAAAAGCTGAGATCTTAATAAGCAGAACCATGTCTGTTTTTAACATGATTCTTCATTGATAAATGGTGAAAAACACACCAGGTGGTGCTCTTTTTATTTATATCTCTGATTTATATTTATGATTTGGGATTTTTAATTGATATACCAACTTGAAAGTTGCTGTATACATCCTTATTGGCTAAAACGCTAGTGATTATTTAGCATTTTTGCTCAGTATTAAATGCTCTTGAAAGCAAACTAGGAGAAATATTCGTGCCCTTTTTCTGCTTGTTATAAAGGGAAATGACTGTTCTTTACCCCATTCATATGCATCTGCAACTGTCAAAAAAAACCCATGCTAACTTTACATTTTCAAGGAAAAGCGAATCTTTTTAGGTCACTGGAAAGCTTCAGACTTTTTTCTGTTCATGTCACCCATTGAAGTGCCTCTGAAGTGGAAGGGTCCATTCAGTTGTTTAGTAACGCCTTTTGAAGTCGCTTTTCAGGTCATTAGCCCATTTCCCATTCAGCCAGATTCTTCATGACAGCCATTTTAGCTCAACAATGACCGTTAATGAGTTAACGCTTCTGTTGCATTCTCTATTTTCATACAAGCTGGCCTGAGAGGCCCATGGGCTGGCTCTTCATTGGCTGCCTGTCTTTTTATTGGGTATCATAACAACTCCCAGCTGTGGGAGGGGACGCTGAGGTTTGAAGTTAACACAGTCTGAGAGGGGTCATGCCAAAGTTGAGAGGTCAGTGCATTGTTGTGCTGCCAGTGAGAAGTGTATTTAGGAGCCTGTAAACAGTACTCAACTCATTTGGCCTAAGTTGCCTTCCCTGCTAGCCTTTTGTGTATGCTTATTCAAGTAGCCAATTACACCCAGAGCTTCTCAATGGGGTTAATTTTTAGTCCTCTTTGTGCTCCTTGTGTATCAAGTGCTCCTTGATAGGCGAAAGGGCTCTGTAATTGATGATCATTAAGGGCTGTAAAGCTGTTTGGGCTTTGGAGGGTGATTTGTGAATGAAGACAGATGCAGTGCTATAACGGCACTTCTCTGGAGACCATTGTCAAAGTGAGAATGAAATGGGAACTAAGCGATTTGACTGGCACTGTGGTGCTGACCTTCAGCTAGCTGCGATTAAGTAATGCTGGGATAATGAACCAAGAGGCATGAAGGCTCGCACACATCCACTGACTTCCTCAATACAAAGCCATTTTCAAGCGTATATAACAAAATACACAACTGTGTGGATAACCTTATTTTAAACCAAATGTATACAGGAAATAAGATTCTGTACTATTTTTGTCTTAGTCTCTGTGTGGTAAAGCTAAACAACACTAGTGCACAAAAAGTGAGTAAAAACAAAGAAAACAATCAGCTGCAGCACTGTTGGCCCTGTCAGTCAAGTGAGCTTTAATCTTAATGGAATCAGGCTTATAAAAGAGGAAGACACTGAAAGATCACTTCAGCCAGGGAGGCCTGGAAAGACTCTTCTTCATCCTATCTGTCTTCTATCCACTCATCTGTCCATCAAAGCTTTACTCCCTTCCCATGTTCACACTCTTCATCCCTCCCAGCAGCACCTGTTTTTTCCTTTCCTTTCCTTTCCTTTCCGTTCCGTTCCGTTCCGTTCCGTTCCAATCCATTCCTTTCCTTCCCTTTCCTGTATCAGTCTCTCTCCAGGAATGAGGCCCACAGAGAATCTGATCTCTCTCTCTGGGAAACTGCAAGGTTTGGTTTTCTGCCTTATCGTCTGATTCACTCCCACTTTCTTACTGCCTCAAATATTTGCAGAGCCAACATGCCATTTAGCATGTGTGTAATTGATGCAGTGATTGTTGCCAATACAGGAGAACACACATCTCTGCAATTTGTAGGCAATGTGCTGGCATGCTCTCTCTCTCTCTCTCTCTCTCTCTCTCTCTTTCTCTCTCTCTCTCTCTCTCTTTCTCTCTCTCTCTCTCTCTCTCCGTTCTTGTCAGGTTAAAACAAAGATACAGGCGCTGTGGGCTCTGCACCTGGTTGACTTGAAAAATGACAGCAATAGTAAAAGAAATAGTGACAAAGACTAACCTCTGGTCCATGCGGAACAACACATATAAATCACTGACAAATACTGGATGTGTTGTCAGACCCAGGATTCCCCTCTTTTATCTGTTATTTTTTTCTTCTTTTTTATGTTGTTTGGTTTTTTTCTACCAACCCTTTAAGAAATCAATGAAATGCACCACAGGCAGCTATCACATCATCTGAGCACATTAATCAAAAGCAGTGTTATCAGTGTAGTTGCAGCTTTATTATGTAGATCTGATTAATGCCACCGATAAAAGAGAGAGGGATTAATCAGGGATCAGCTCTGACTGATAGAGTTTTCATTAGAGGGAAACATTACATGTGTTTTAGTAGATTTTTAGGAGGCAGAGAGCATGTGGGTCTCACTTACAACACTGTTAGCAAAGTGTTTTTGCCCAGCGGGCTCAAATTTAATCAAAGCAATGAGCTGAAATCTGTTCAAATCTGTAATGTGTACGTTTTCTGTGATGCTGCAGACTGGGTGAACCTCATGCTGCTGTCAAAGTGTGTGCCATTTGACAGTCCAAACAAAAAAAGCTTTGTTGGCCATTTGCTGGACAGCTTTGCTCTGTAATCAGCTAGTACACGGAGAATCGTTTTTTAATTACCCTCTGTGTACATTGTCTTTGTCGTGTACTCAAAAACACACCTGCAAATCTGGGGCAACCCTCCCTCTTCACAATAACTTCCAAATCACTCTTTCAGGCTGATTTACCTGATGCCAGTAAGTGGATAAGTGTAAAACAATGTTGTATTATACTGTTGTAGCATGACTAAGTAGTTTGAAGTCACATTAAAAAGGTTTGATCAATCATTAAGCTTATATACATAAATACAATCATTTAGAGGGAAATAAAACAATGTTTAGCCACCTGGTCCTGCTGAAGATTGTACAGTGAATATGATAATAATTTATCAGCTGCTTTGTGTGATGGAATGGAAAAGCTAAAAATGCAGAACATTGTCTATTATTAATAGCATGTATTATGCATAATATTAGCATATTATGAGACCACAATATAAACCCCTCCTCTTTTTATTGCACATCTTACAGCCACCTCAAATTCAAAAGGGAAAACATTAGGCTTTTTGTAACATGTCTAATGACAAACTGGGTGTGACTCATTCAAGGTTGTCCCAATGATCTATAAAGGGGCCCAAGTAAAACTCTACTGTAATTATCCACACAAAGGCCAAGCCTAATTGTCCTAAAGTAATCCAATGGCCACTAAGAGAAAAGGATCCTTTCTCCAGTCTAAGGTGATCAATCTTTGTGGTGTCCCAGGAGCACAAAGAAAGTTCAAGCAGGTTAAGCCATGATATATGGTCGTGTATTGTACTCTTCTCTGTAGACAAGCAACACAAAGAAAAAGTTAACCTGGATGGCTCTATTGTTGCTTTTGACATCTGAGGAGAATTTAGTAATAAAAACAGCTCCTTTGTGATACATGATACCTGAGATGGGGGGAAAACTGAGAATGGCTGTTCAGACTTCACATGATTAAGCAGAACTAATCGACATCTGAAATTACAAACAGTGTTTCAAGCAATGTTACTAAAGTTGAATCATTTTCATACCTGTTGACTGTGTGTGTCCACACAAGTTTCCATCGAAGAGCTATTCTCCTCGTAACTATATAGTTAGTCAGGGGTGACAGCAATATTTGGTTTAAATCTTAACATAAACAAGCACTCTTTTAGCTCAGAGCAGGTGTGAGGGGCTGATGTAACTGATGGAGAATTGGGGTGACAGATGCTTGACCTTTCTGCATTCTCTCTGCTTAGTGAGGAACCCAGTAGCCTATGGCTGTATTCCGAACAGAGGTTTAGAGAGCAATGTGCCACCTCTGGTGCTCCCAAAAGAAACAGACACAAGAATTAGTGATGTTTTCACTATGTGGATATATTTATTTTTTCTTGCATTTACATATTAGAATGTTTAACATTATACTATCAAATTTACTAAATTTACTAAACAAATATAAATAAGGCATAAAACAGGATGGGGACAAGAATAGAATCAATTAAATACTGTTATTTCCTAATAATAGCACATTTCTCATATACTTTAAAAAAAAAAAAAAAAAAAAAAAAAAAAACACAGCATGTCTTTTATCCACTTAATGTTACACTTCATTTTATGGAAATACTAGTTTCTATTATCACTTACATTATACCAGCTATTAGCAGTTGTTTTACCATGTCAAGTTAATGTCACAAAAGATTCAGTTAGTAATGTTATCAAAGCTCCTTAGAAACTCCTTAGTCCTGTAGACTCTTCTGTGTCAAAAAACATAATGTTACAGCTCATTATAGCATAGTTATAATTATAGCACTGACACTGGAGACTCCTTACAGACATGCAAGTCAGGGCATACATTCTGTTATATAGAGTATTAAAACAAACACATTGATATAAACCTGTGATTTGCCCTGCAGCCAGGAACTGTCAGAGTTGCTGTTATTGCAAATTAATCCACAAGTTTTGACCAATCAGATTAAAAAAGATCCAAATAAGGCTATTGTTGACAGACAGATCTGCATCTTTATAATGTTTATGCAGCCATCTAATTGATATCCTGGTTATAACACTAGAGTCCAAATGAATTGACACATACTAGCTGATATGGAAAACGGTTTAATTTTACAAACACTCTAGTCATTACATTTTACTCATTGTCCTCTGGTTGAACCATCTATGCTGACCTAGGCTTACAGCACATCTTGACGCCATATTGCCTGAAATAGACTGTCACCAGTGTGTTTGTTTTGTGGACAGCACAGGGAATGTCACACCCTGGCAGAAATGACTGTCTAACAATTAATGATGGAAGCTGCTAATAATACACTGTCAAGTTTAAAAACAATCTTTGGAACAAAAATAATAATCAATTTATTTGTGTACTTAATATTGATAAGTAGTTATACAAATAGTTAATTGTATAAATATTTCATTTATTACACAGAGATTTCTTAGTAACTACATGGAAAAAACAACATCATTTCCACTTTGAAAGCCATTGCCATGCTGGACATTGTCTGTGATAGCTGAGTGCTTAGTGAGAAATACTACAGCTCTTCTTCAAACTTGGTCAATGTGATTGGATTAGAGAAAGCAGACAGAAGGACTTTACAATACACGTGTTTCATGCTGTTACACAAATTGAACTTCATTCAATGAAAGGAGAGTTTCTCTATAACAGTAGCAGGTAACTGATGAACTTGGGTACTTTAAAGATCCTGTGTTCAGAGTTCACCTGAAATGCAGTGGTAAAATGTTAAGTGGAAGAATTACTGCCTAGGTATATAGCAAGCTAAGAGCTTGTACACTGTACATATCATTGAAATATATAAAGGAGAGAAATATTTCAGTTAAAAATTGAATATATATATATTCTTCATGAGAAGGATACATAGGCCACTTGCATGGCAAAGAGAAATGACAATAAATATCATTCACACAAGACATTTTGACAGTTCAGAACAAACAGAAAAGTAAGGTGAGATTCAGAGTGACACAGCACAGCTGAGAGCAGGGCATAGTGCTGACTCCAACACTCCCTTGCCCACTTTATATCTGAAATGAATAGCCCAGCTGTCAGTAAACTTTTCTAACCATAAGCTATCATATGCAGCATATGACTTGATAGAGGGAGAGCATTCAGGAGAAAATGTGTAAATTGACACACAAAGCTTCTGTGGTAGACTGATTAAGGGTCAGATTTGTGAAAAACATCAATATATTCATTGCAGTAATGATTAGCCATCGTGGCATTGTAGTCCCTAATGTTTATATTAAAATCTAATAGGAAAGAAACTATGTTAGTGGGGCAGATAAAAAATCTGGATGATCGGACGAGTAATTAGCAAACCTCTAATGTAAACATTGTGGCCTATTGACAGAAAAAAAATATTGTAGTTTTCATAAATTATAAAAATGTTAAGCATTTAGACGAAAGCAAAATGCTGGTATTTGTAACATCTAGAAACTGAAGCTACAGCATATTAGCTTTGCATATCATGTTTACGCAAGGACAGCTGTTACTTAATTCCCAGTGCATTATAGACATCCATATTACTTTGTGGTGTGTTCCCATAAACACACACACACACACACACACACACACACACACACACACACACACACACACACAGGCCATTACCTAGATCATTAAAGACATGAATGAGCTCTTAATGTTCCTCTACCATACAGCTGTCACCAACACAGCGGGTTTAAACTCAATCTGTTTTTTTTTTACAGAAACATTTATAATGATTCACTGTTTCTCCTGCAGTTGCAGGGATATGAATTAGTGAGTACATTTGTTTCAGTTCACTGATCCAATTCCTCGGGACAGCAAGAAAATATGTATCCAAACCCTCCTTTCATTGATGTAATGTTGACAGAGTGATCATTTGGTGTGGGTGTGCATGAACAGCAACAATAATAGCCATGTTCCTGTTTCAATCCACTTTGGATTAAATCGACTTAATGAACTTATATCATCTTTCAGCAGTTGCACAGAGGCATAAAATAAAAAGTGTCACGATCCTCTGCATTGCTTTCTGGCTTTTTCCTCTTTCGTTTTGTCTCCCAGTAGTGATTTTCAGTAGCAGCAGAGGGCAAGTACATGTTAAAGAGAGGTCAAGGGCTTGTGGAGTAGAAAAGCTTCTGCTTTAAAATAACAAATGTACCGTCATCTGTACCATTGGGGAGTCATTAAAAATAATATACTCTGGCTTTGTGCTAGGTGAGGGACTTGCCTCCACCTTCATCTCTCTCTCTTTCTCTATCTCTCTCTCTCGCTCTCTCTCTGTCTTTCTCTTTGACCGCTGGTGATTATCACAGTGGCGGTGTTCCAGCCATATGGAGTCAGGCTGATCTGGGCGCAGCTCTAATACCTGGGTGGTTAATTAGGGGGCTGAATATTGGACGACCGCATGCTGATCTGAACTCCCTCTAGATTCAGCCACACCAAGAGCCCTTTTAAGTGCCACAAGGCCTCCAGGGACAAGGCCGAAATGGTGAGCTAATTATTTGAGATAACACTGAATAGGGAAAAGGGGATTGTGCATTTGAAAGGAAGGCAGACACCAAAAGAGAGAAAGAAAGAATGGGGGCAAGCATGAGAGTTAGCAGTAAAGGTCACTGGTTTCTCATTTTCATGTAGAGTGTCAGCATACTGTTATGCCTTTTTAAATGAGTGACAACAGATTGGGTTTTCTTTTATAAACAGATTCACAATAGTCTGGTCTATCTAACAAATGGGCCTGCATTTGCAGCAGATTTTTGCCCAGTCTCTTTATTAAAATGTAGAGTGATTTGTGAATTGCATTTCAGTTTAAATGTATGCTACCTGTGCAGTGAAATGAACACAAATATTACACATAACTATTTAAATATACACGTTTCTCAAATCTGTGCTGTTGATAGTCTTATAATGAACATTCCCTTCCCCCTTGCTGTCTCCTTGTGTGTGTGATTGGGATAACGAGCAGCAAACACCAGGGAGTTTCCTCCGGTGGTCATTTAGTGCTATGTTTACCTCCTGGTTTAAGGTCAGAAATTGCAAGCTATCTTTGTAAAGGTATCGAGCTCTAACCAAATGTGTTTTCTAGTTGCCTTTCATTTGATGTAACATCCTCATTATACCTGCCAGCTATGGTAAACACAAAGAGGCAAAACTGACTGACATGGCAAGTTACCACTGGTGATCTACACCAATCCTCCCAAAAGACTCAATAATATCAAATCACATTCATGACAAAACCACAGGACCAAAAACCAGGGAAAATTTGGTCTGAGTATGAATTGGAATCGGCATGTTATTGCCTGCACAGCTTCACACGTGTTCGCTTTGAAATTGACATTCAGCCGTCGCTGTATCTTGAGAAACTGCAAACTGTCTAACACAGTTATATGATTACTGCTGTGTCTAGAGAAATTGTACATACTTTAATACAGTTATAGGAGGTCTTAAGCTCGCCGGCGCTAAGAGAGGCTTATGTTTCTAGAAGCACAGCAGTAATCCTATAACTGTGTTAAACTATACCGCTTAAGGCACAGCAAGCAGTCAGCTCATAACCATGTTAAACTATATTCAGTTTCTTCACCACCACACACACGTCTCCCACCACATTAGGTTTTGGGCTTAGCTTTCTTCAATCACACCCACTGAATTGTTTCTCACAATGCTAAAACTCACTTGACTTTACTTCTATTGTCTATATTTTTTATGCTATAACAGTGACAGAGAGGCTTAACATTTAAAAGAGAAACACTTGTGTAATACCAGCCATTGTTTACGTAATGAAAAGGAAACCATCTACAATTGTGCGTGTCATCTCCGTCATCTCTTTAATTGACAAATAAACTGTGAAGGATGTTAATTTGCTTGAGCAAACTGTAAATAACAGCCATCATTAAGTAAACAGTCACCAATCTGGACATTTAGTCAGGAGTGCAGACAGGGCCCTGGGAGTGCCAGCTTGGCTGGGCATGGCTCATTGGTTTTGGTAGTGCCCGGGTAAAGGCCTGGCAGCACTGCACCCATCACTGTGATTGAGAATCAGTGCCACAGCGCCACTCAATTTATATCCAGAGACAGTGAGAGACCTCCTGTTATCTTCCCTTGATTAATGCCAGACTGATAATTAGCTGTGTTTAGCTGCAGTCCTGTCTGATATTACAGAGGTAGATATTGGTATATTTGATACATTTTCATACCCCATATTACTGGGATTCCCTATTGTGATCTGCTCATTTTCATGGTATGGACTTGGCAAAGATGTGCAAATGTATGTGCCTGATGCAGAATATAGCATCTACCCAGGGTCTTGGCACTGACTGAAGTGATATGTTTGTTTTGTTTGTCCTCATTTTCAGTGATATTTGATATCCATCCAATCAAAAAAGAAAACCAATACAAAGGCGGATTGAGGTGAACTGTAAAAAGTACATTGAATGTTAAATATATTTGGTCAGTTTACTCTAAAACTGTGATAGTTATCAAGACTTTTAAGTAAGTAACCCAAAAGAAAGAAACAGAGAAAGGGGGCAAGAGGAAAAATAGGATGCCATAATGTATTGTGTTAAAACAAACTACACAACTGTATCTGCCTCTTTCTTTAATTATTTTCTCCTGTCTGTCTGTCTGTCTGTCTCTCTTTCAGCACAGGGTGCAGGAGAGCACTAGGTGTTGGAGGCAGACCATGGAGTATCCATTTCCACGCACCATATGGAAACTCAGTTGTGTGTATTGAGGAGGTGTGCGGTAATAGTGACCTGAGCCATATGTGTTTTAGAGAATTACAAACACAACAGAGCTGCATTGCTCCCTAACACACAACATATGGGGGTCAATTCTGAGATAAAGGTTTTTACAAACAAAACCTTCTACATATGCATGCACACACACACACACACACACACACACACACACACACACACAAATAGTAGCCAGCTCTCACTCTGTCCAGTCAATGAATCCCAAGGGATTGCTCTAATGAATTGCACTATTGACACACTCCATGGTTTGCTTCATTAGTGAGGATGAGAGCTCACTCACAGTAAGGGGCAGGACTGAGCTTTTTGTTATATTTTTTTTTCTCTGGAAATCACTTTATTATTCTGCCTTGCCCCTTATTCATTATAGCATAAGATTCTTGTGTAAAATGTTGCCACTGACACATGCAAATCCTCACATTATTATGTGGATATGTACATTAGACAGTCACTTTAATAGGAACACCTGTACCACTGCTCATTTATGCAATTATCTAATTATGTGGCAGCTGTGCAGTGCATAAAACCATGCACATACAAATAAGGAGGTTCAGTTAATGTTTACATCAAACATCAGAATGGGGGGAAATTAGATTTTCACCTTGGCATGGTATTTGGTACCAAATGGTGCCAAACTATTGCTGATCTTCTAGGCTTTTCACACACAACAGTCTCTAGAGTTTCCATAGAAAGGTACAAGAAACAAAAACAAACAAAAAATTAGTTCCAGCACAAATAAGCAGTCTTTCCTACTGTGGATTTTGAGAACGCACAGCAATGTTGAACATTGAGCCAGATGTGCTACAACAGAGGAAGTCCAAACTGAGTTCCCCTCCTGTCAACCAAGAACAGGAATCTCAGCCTATGTATTAGACAGCTAAAGAAAAGACCAGGTGACGCTTTCCCAACCTTCAGCTGTCCACTTTCAGCGAGTCTGATGTTTGAGGTGAATGTTAACTGAAGCCCTTGCCGTGTATCTGAACGATTTTCTGCCTTGAGCTGCTGCTACATACTATACATAAGACATATATTAACCTATAACTTACTGTATTTGTTAACCAGAAGCTAAATGATCTGGGCATGTCCATGTCCATCCATCACCTTCAAATAAACATTAGTTATCATAAACAATAATCAGAAACAAGGTCATTAAAACTTCAAGTTGTAGCAACCAGTGAGTTTGTTTGGAATCAACAATATACGTTGTGTTTCAGCAGGGAGTAAACTGACAGCCACACCCACAGCCCATAGTGCTTGTGTGATGATTGTGATATTAAAAAGCAGCTGGATGCGAATGCACATGCCTCTGTGTGCTGTAGCCACTCAGTGTTTATGCAGCTGGGCCGAGTGGGGAGTTTGCTGCAGGAGACGCTACGGCATGCCTGTCACTTCCAGCCTGCGCATTAACACTGGCCACACTCCTCCTGGAGCTACTGTCACTCATTCACCATTATCACACGCACACACACACTGAGTGTTCCACATGTGAAAGATGTCTCTTTTACTACAAACAGTGAGAAGAACTGAGTCACAGTCAGCGATGGCAAGAGGAGGCAAAACAGATCCCATGTGCTTCAGTTCCGCTCGACTGACGGCTGTAGTAAACGTGCTGGGTGTTTAGTGAAGATCAGTGCCTCTGACTGCACATTAACACTCCACAGGAGAGCGTTTCCTGTGAAAGCCAGATTCTGGGAACACCAAGATAAATAGATGATTCATGTCATTGCGTTCTTTCATTTCTCTGATAGTGCTTTGCATTCACTTGCCTTTATGGTGTCAGTCGAAATACTGAATGGCTGCACGATCAGAAAAAATCAGCAATTAATCATGAATGAAGAATAACAAAGAGGCATTGATGGAAAAGTTGCACAGGTTCATATCCCTACCTTTATGTCATAGTCTTTGATCATAGTTTTGAAAGCAAAGATGCCACATTGGACTAGGCCAGGCACATCAGCAGCGCCAGGCACTTGACGACAGTAACTGTTCAAATTGAGCTCAATGAATTCAACAGTGTCGACTGTAATTTTCAAATATACAAGATTCTCCCCAATTAGTCTCTGTCAAAATATCACTTATTCCTTGCAATATGCATACATTTATTACATCTGTAACAAATCAAAGGATGTTTAACACAGAACAAGTTGAAGGCATTTTTTAACAGTTTAGAGCTGTATCTCTACATGCATTGACGTGCAGTTTATTATATCTTGCAGTCAGTTCTTATGATCTATTCTGGCCAACAGGGCCGACACGCTGATCAGTGACAGGGA
>JAOVVF010000010.1:10369800-10390256 GCA_028565595.1 Duopalatinus emarginatus | reverse complement strand
TAAATGCATTACTTTGTCTTAAACACAAATTCTAACAAATTCTAACAAAAGCCTTGTTTAAATGTATTTTTTAATAATGTCTTTATATTTTGCTTTATTTAACTTGAATACACTATGGATGGATTGCTTGGGATTACCCTTTTTATGCTAGTCCTGCCCACCCAGTCTGATTGACAGATGACCTTAACTAAAAATAAAACCAGCAGCTATTTATAAATAAATAGCTATTTATTTATTTTTAGTTCGTTTCTTTGTTTGTTTATTTATTTATACATTATAAAATGATTTGTAAGTGGTAAGTAAGAGAGAGAGAGGCAGAGAGAGAGAGAGAGAGAGAGAGAGACAGAGAGAATGGCTAATTCTGGCTTGTCAGTGTCCCTCTCCACATCAGTGTCACTGACTATGTCAGTTTATTTATCCAACAACATACACAGGCTCTCACTCAGCCTACATTCCCTCGCTCAAGACAACATCAAAGCCAGAGGTGCCCTGCTTTTGTGAAACTCTCCTCCCCGGTTTTCTCAACCCAAACTTTATCCAACCCAGATCAGTGCCAGCCTTTAACTGATGCTGAGCAGATTAACTGAATGCTTAAGCGCAGCCTAAGGGGAACTATAGAAACCTGTAATCTTCAAGTGGCTGAAAAGAAACTATGTATCTTGTCACACAGGAACTGGCATACCACCTTGACCCCACAAGCCCTCTTTTCTATAGTCCTGACTGTGCTGACAGCTCTTTGGTTAATTCACACTGACACAGTCCATTGAGAAATTCCCTGCCCCCTCCTCGCTCTCCTCTCTGTTTCCCCTGTCTCTTCACAGCCCTGCTGAGTCCAGATCTTCCTCTATCAAGGGCAGGAAAAAGGTACAATCACAGAACTGTACCCACGGTACTGCAATGGCTCAAAACGAATGCTTCCGGAGGACGTGTCCAGTTTGGGGTTTGGGGTTTACTCACTTAGCATATTAAGTAGGGGTGGGAGATAAAACAAAAGAAAATCGCACCAAACATACTGTGTACTTCAGGACATTTTGAGTACCTGATACCTGATGTTTCAGGTTTGATAACTTAGTAAAAGAAGCAGAGCAGTCCATCTTAACAAACCTGTGAGGACGGAAAAAAACATCAGCAGTATAAAAAAATGTCATGTCTAATCAGTTATGTCTTACTTTACAATTGAATTCAGTCAGTTTTACAGATGTAGCCATGATATGGCACTCAGAAAACTCTTTTATGGTAAAAAAAAAAAAAAAAAATACCACAATGTAATAGCATCATATTTCTCAGCCCTGATCATGGTTTTTACTTTCAAACACAGGAAGATTTATTGTTTTGAATATACTAGAGCTGAAACATAGAATTTTGAATGGGTTGTGGATTTCAAAGTTTGATTTGGGCAGAAAGAAAGAGAAACAAAGAGAGAAAGAGAGTGTGTATGCCTTTTACTGAGGGCCAGATGGACACTCTTTCTTTTATTGTCAGTGTGAAAGGACAGCTTAAACTCAGCCTCCCTGCTCCAGCTCAATAGTGCGGCTGAGAGTGTAAGGACCACCACTACTCTGTTCTCTTTCAATGCTCAATGTCTCTCACCATATGGACCTGTTTAAAAACTCCTGCAGCTTCACACAAAAGAGCAACACCCGGAGCCTCTCAGAACAACTGTAGTGATATCATTCAATTATATCATGGGGAGTGCGGTAATGATGTGGCTTCATATGGTCATGCACCCTGTGCACTATACCCAGCCTCAAAAGTGGAATAAAGCCCCTAAATACAATATGTACTACTGTTTTAAACATTAATAGCTCAAAAACATATTAGCATGTTCACTGTAAAACTCTCTTTGTAAATACACAAAAATGGGAACGTGAAGCTCGGTGAAGTACAAACTCTAGCGGTTTAATCCATTAACTCCGTTAAAACAATCATTTTCTCCCATTGGACAAGGAGTCTCGAGAGGTGTGTGCCTGCCTTTAGGCCTGCCTGAGTTACGTGTGTTTGTTAATAATTCCCATGTAATTAGACTATAATTACACACAATGATTGTGGCGCTAGCATACACCGGGAAGAGCTGCATACCAGACACACAGATTATCATGAATTAAATACCCCCATCATAACAATTATTAATGTTAAACATGAGTGCAAATCCTCCCCAGAAAATGCCAGAAGCTATGAAATACCATGACCATGTTTTTAAACATATTTCAGAGGAGCTTATTACACCACTTGTCATGATATAATGTAATGTAAGGGTCATGTCAGATAGAAAGTGGACAATTAAATATAACAAAATCAGCTCATTTTCACAAAGACCTTACCTCATTGTGTTTGCAAAAAGGAAGATGATAACTGAAGGCAGTATGGAAAAGGAAAATTATATAAGTATAGAAAAAAGTAGGGGCATAAAGATGCAGGATATTGGTGCTATGCAGGATGATCAAATATGGACATTGTAATATAATACCACAATATAATTTTCTTATAGCACAATTATTGTTAGTATTTTACTGAGAAACTAATGATTTGATGTTAAAAGCTAAAACATTAAAATGATAAAATGTTAGCATTTTGCAGGACCCATCACCAGCACCCCTTATTTTTCATCTTAAATACTTTTATTTAATTTGAGATACAAATTTGAAATACAAATTAATCACTTAGCACAGTTTTTGTTACAATGTCCGCAACTATGTTATGCAGTATGTGTATTGAAATTTTAATGAACCAAATGTACTATACAAGCAAGTAATCCATATATAGCAAAAACACTCCAGGGAGTCATTAGGAGTCATTAACAAAGAATAATAATTGTTAACAGCAAGTAATAATGACTCCCCAGAGTGAGACGTTACTTCTCCATTAGTTTAACTGTTCCAATTACCATCGAAAGCATCCAACAAATTAATTCATAAGTAAAGTTTATTAGCAGGTATCCTCTCAGGCTTCACCCCTTATCAATACATCTCAGTACAAAGGGTTACTCTGCCAAGATGAGAGCATTCTGACTGAAGCTGAGGCTAAAGGCAGAACTTAATCTAGGTACATAGATTAACATTCACATAGAGGATTAGGGACACCTACTCCCATTTCAAAGCAGGAACTGGTTTGAAGTTTTGGGGGTGGGAGATGAGTTTAAATGCTGATTCCAGTGGGAACTCCTCAGCCTAATCCTCCTATTGCCCCTCTCACCATCCCCTGTTATATGATCAGAGTGAGATCAGTGTCCAGCATACCCATGGGGTTCTCTGTTCACTGTTCATTAGTTTCTTTTAAGAGGATTATTATGCCCGTGTTTGTTATTGTTTACAAATCTGGTTTCCCAGCTGTTGTATTACAATAGTAGAGGCATGAAGACATGACAGGTGAAACAGAACAATGACTTATGGGTAATTATACTAGTTTTGGTCTTTGGAGCCAGAAGCCAAAATCCTAAAACCCTGACATGAATACAGTAAAGAAGTTTATGCAGAGCTGTAGAAGGGCCATGAACTACATTACTAATATCTGTTGTCACCCAGAAGAGGATGGATGCCCTTTTAACTCTGATTCCTCTTAAGATTTCTTCGATGTTGTCTCAGGGGGTGTGCTTACCACTGTCACCTCTGGTATGCTCATTAGGCATCTAAATATTAAGCTACATTTTGATTTCCATAAAGCTGAACAAGGAAAAACAGAATGATTGATTGGAGTTCAGGGAGAGCAGATGACTTTTGTGTACTTTCAGTGACAAAGTCCTGAATAAGGGAAAGTGAAAAAGGAGAAATCATAGATCATAGATGATATCATAGATATCCTAGATCCTATACATTAAAACATGGTCAATAATTGTAAAGTGCAGGATCCCCAATTGAATTTGAATTGATTTCTATTTTGGGTTTCACAAGGTATCCAAAAGCAACTATGTGATGTAAAGAGAGAAGGCACGTCCTTTCACTGATTAATTTGAAAGGATCTGTTATCTTCCTCTGTATCATCTACTGTGAGCAGAGTTTTAATCATTTGGCTGTGATGATTCAAACACAAAATGCTGCCTCTCCCTTGAGACACCAATGCCAAGTTCACCACACAAAGCCTTCCAATCTGCCCAAGCAATTCCACTCATGCCATTAATTCCACAAAAGCCAAATGTAATTGATTGATAAGCGTTCAAGATTAACCTTTCCTATGAGTTTTTGTCTCTCAATCTCGATGGCCACGTAAGATGCTGTCTATCCCATCAACACTATCTCCTTTATCAGATCCTGGTTAAGAGCATTGGCCATTACTGTTGACCTGGGGGGACTGGCAGAGTAAAAAAGGGCCACTCAACATGGTCGCTTTTGACTGCCACATCTACGGCCAGATCAGATGAGAGTGTCCTGCCTTATCTATAAGGGCAATATAGATGGTGCTTTTGAACTGGCTTCTCCTTTGAAAAATGTATTGTTACCTAGAGGTGTGCTTTTTGAAGAAGTCTTGCATTGGTGCAGTGTAGCATTATTCACACAAAAGCCGTGTTTTAGTGTCTCTGCTTGCATGCCGATGCAAACATGAATGTCATAGATATATCCACTCTTTCTAGCACTTTCATACCATTGTGTCCTGAGAGTCTGGGAGTGAACATTTTAGCAGAACACAAGGAGTGTTAATGCCTTAATAAAAGTGGCACTGCCTGAAGGACGAAAAGAGGAGAAAAAACAATTGCAACTATTATAGCTTCAGAGGAACAGAGTGTGATAATCATGTTCCATTATAAGTTGTGAGTGTTATACAAGCATTATTTTCAGTGGCATTTAAACACTGATTATGGATTTAAGCAGAACAAATCTTACAATAGGGCTTGATTTATTATATGAGTTTATTATAGGACATCAGTATTAATGAAGCTTAAATCATTCTCCTAGTATTGACTGTGGTTCTGGGATGGTAATGCTCAAACAACTGTAAAATGTTTGAAATACTTTGATAAATCTAGTCCTTGCAGCAATAGCAGTAGCTACCAAGCCTGTAAGCACATTTGTCAGTCGCTTTACGGAGGCGCTGCAGGCAACAGCACTGCCAGCCGCTCCCTGTTGACTTTACTCACCCCACTGATCCTGCAAATTCACTAAACTTCATGGAAATTTAATAAATGCTGCTGCTTTGGGCCCCACTCCTGCAGAGTCTGAGCCTGCTGCTGCTGGGCACATATGTGATGATTTACAACCAGACACTCATCTACCACCTTCCTCTTTTTCTTCCTCTGTTCTTGGTCCCCTCCACCCTTGTTTCGGAAGTGCCTGTTATTATAGCGTAACTAGCCGAATAGACAGCCTTGGGGCCTGAGGCTTGTGAAGTTTAAGCCAAACCAGGCTTTGTACACATCCAGGGGCCAAACAATATCTGGAAATCGTCAACGTGTTTTATTTTCTTTTCTGTCCACCCTCAAAGGGAGCTGCGTGGCCTTTCAACACTATCAAGCGACAAAATGCTCCAGGTCAAAAGACTATCTGTTCATGTCTGGCTCTTTTTCATCTCCTGGCACCATGTCTTCCTTGTTCCTAATAGCTAAGTCCTGCAGTGTTGGATGCTATGGTTTATATTAATATATTTAGCTTAAATGAAGCTTTTCCTCACAATTTGCAATTAAAGGTCTTCTCCTTTGTACATTAATTGTTGCATTAATTGTGTGAGGAGAAAAGGATAAAATCCAACATTCTACATTGTAACTAAAATAAGACAGGATGTAGGGAGAATTAAGGAATTGGAGACGGGGTTGTTTATTGTGGAGTTTCACACAGACTGGGCTCCAGGGTTTCACCTTTTTTAAAGACTAAGGAGAGGTCTTGCAGCAGAAGATGGCAAAGGCCTGACACATTCCCCAGTGGTGCACAACACGACCGCTCATGCTCCAAAATGTCCATCTGCATTCACTGGAACATAGCCTGCAGACAAGACCAGGAGCTCAGAGCAGGAAACATGCAGAATTGTCAAAAATGCCACTCATTTGCTACACTCAGTATTTATAAATGCAATGCATTACTATGTATCACAAAACCTAATTTCCATCAGACACATCGCACGTGTCTGGCTGTATGCCTCTCCTTCTCTACTGTATATAATCAGTAACAGTTGAGCCATTTAGTCTCAGCTAGCTTCGACCTGACTTCTACACTAATCTGGAATTGGTTCCTAGCAGCTTTAGCCTAAATGAAAACAGACAGGAGTCCTTGTCTCTGCGATGATCAGTGAACTGTGACCAGTCCTGGGGCCCTTCAGAATCCTCTGGCCGGCACAAGAACCCTGTTGTTAAGCCTCGCAGAATAGAAAGGGGCCCCGGCATTCAGATAACATAGGCCAAGAGCAGCCAGCAGATCCAAACACCACTAATCCCTGTGCTTAGTACCTGTTTATGATATGACAAATTGAAACCCCCACCGTGAAGGATTTCGACATCCTTGCAGTTACGGCACAAAACATTGATCCATCATGACAACTCGGCACAAGTCTCACAATGCTGTTGAAGCTATGGACATATGTGAATGATAAAATCTCATTGGAATGCAGAACCAACGCATAAAATAATTAGGGGCCCAGGAATGTACAAGAGGTCTCTAAAAAAAGAAAACCAAAGGGTAAGTAATGACTACATATGTGTAGACGGTGAGAGAAGGAAAGAGAGAAGCAAGAGGTGGTGGGGGGATCCTACAGCCATGACCTGTGCTGACCTCTGCCCTTGTGTTAAAGGCAGAGCATGCAGAATGGAGAAGCAAAACGGCTGCAGATCAAAAAGGCTGACAGATGAAGGGGAAGGGTCTGCTTGACCTTGACTTTTTAACGTCAGCTGTGTCTCCAGACAAGAAAACCCTGACATGAGCACCATTCATCTGCGCCTGTTAGCTGTACCAAGTGCCAGAGCACAACATAAGCTGTTAATTAAGGGCAGGTCATTAGAAAGCAACCTAATACACCAGCACACTTTCAGTACAAATATGAAAGTATGAAAATGCATAGCAGTTCCTCCCATGATACATTACAAGAGAAATGCTTTAGTATAACTATGTAGTACATTTTGTTGATGTATTGACAGTTTAAAGTGCCCTAAAAGAGAAAGAACTTGTAACTAGGCTGAAACCCAAGCCATAAAAGAACAAAAATGGTCCCTAGGTGCAAATGCAGCAAAAAACCTTCATACATTTATCCCATAATTCCACAGTAGAGGAAATTCCTGCTGTGAGGGAGCAGACCCCAATAACAAGATCTGTAAAAATAAGTGTGACATCCTGTTGCTATGGTCAACAAACACTGAGATGATTGATGAAGACAAACTGCTAGACTGATGGACATTGGAAGATATCTCTTTTAGGTGACCTGTCGTTCCGCAACTCATTCTGACAAATGATGGCCTTTAGTCTGTCTTCCAGACAGATCAGATGTCTAATCTCAGTTTTCTCTCTCCAGGTGGTTTTTACCTTTATCTGCTTTCTTCAACAACTAAAGTGTACATGTCTTTCCATTAGAAACAATGTCATGTCATAATAACTGCTAACATGTCATTTGGACATTTAAAACAAAGCATAATGCATTTCAAATTGTAACAAAACTACTACTGAGAGAATAATTTAATTGTTTTTATTGATTACTTTTATTTCTACCATCTACTTCATTTGAAAAATGAGGGCAATTTATTTTTTTGTAGGTGTTTCACACTGAATGCCATATTGTTTAATCATACCCTGAAAATATAGTATACTATTATGGACATATTTTCCTTACAGCAGCACCCCCAGGTCAGATTGTACCTCTGATACTCTGTTATTCTTGAGGAAATGAGTTACACCTTGTTATCCTGGTGCTCATATCACAACACCACTACTAGTATGTGCTAATGTGGAACTGTTACAATTCTGGCAATAAATAATAGAAATCAGAGCTTTATTTCATTGGGACATCAGATACAAGAAATATCAAGAGACTTGAGAGACTGGATCAGAACTTGCTTATCTCAATGAAGCTTAAACCTTATAGCAGAGTACATATAATAAGACTATGAAACTATACCAAACAAAGAATGCTGTAAATGTACCATGCTTTTGTGAGATTATCTTTAGAGCCATGTCAGAGTTTATTATTGTTACAAGTCATTACCTGAAGCATGCATGAAATCTATTTGCATTGATAAATCTGGTCTATCTAATTGTCTGTATTTTACCGTGTTATATTCTACTATAACCTTTAGTGTACTATAGTATGTACTATTGTATGCATCCACACATGTGCCTTTAGATCTGTCAATCTTTGAAAATCAATCTCTGTTTGAAGCCTGCCTTACTAATGATTTCAGCCAATTCACCTTTATAAAAGTGAGACGTTTCTTCTGTTTGACTGAAATAGGTGAGGTTGAGGTCAAGGAACAGGCCCTACTGTGAATTTATTACTCAGACATAAAATTAACAAGGTAGAGAAGCCATAATTGGGAGGCCAGTTGGTTCCCTGCCAATAAAGTTTACAGCAAAGTTTACATAAAAGTTTACAAGAGACAAACTCCCCTCGTTTATTCTGAAATTAATGTCTTTGGTGTTTTATGGCTCTGTTCTCTTGTGACTCATAGTTTCAAAGCAAAGCTCCAAGTAGCTCATTTATGGTGTGCTTTATGATGTAGCTTCAAAATTCACAGACATAGTCTTGGTTTCATAAATCACTGGTGCTCAGTTCTCTTCTGGATCATGGAGGCATTTACAGGGTCAGAAAACACTGATTTCTAATATCCTCATAAGCAAGAAATCCTGTCTATATCCACTCAGCGTGCCTTTGTGGTTTATGTACATGGACCTATGACTCAGTTTGACCTTAATTAAATGATTAATAGAAATCCTGCTAATAAATTTTCAGCACAGTGATAAACCTTCATATGTTCAGTGCATGTTGTCATATTGTGGCCATAAGCTTGACTCCTCTAGTGAAAAGTGCTTGGCAGCGTTTGTGCTGTCTCTCGCTGGCTCCCTATTAATGAGGTTTTGCAGTGAGCGGTGGCATGCAGGGTCACGGCCGTGACGGCCGAGTTCACAGACCTGTTTACAGAGCAGGTGAGAGATGAGCAGGGGAGAGGTGTCACCTCCACGTTAATTAAAAAACGTGAGCATTCACTGAGGGGGCTGTCCTTCAGCCGCCCGCCTGCTGGGGAACAGAGGCTAACTCACCCTACGCTCAGGCACAGGTGTTAATATAGGCAGAGGTGTTGATACACAAGGCAAAAATTCTTTAAAGGAGTTCAATTACCTTTTATTAACTGCATCGGGTTTCCAAGAGGCAGGTGTGAAAGTATACATGAACATGAGTGGTTACTGTAGAGTTCAATGTTGTACTATATATAAATATAAGCATCATCATTATGCTTTATCCTTTTCTATAAGTATGTACTGAAGGCTGAAAGGTCATTATCATGACAAAGGATGGATGGAGGATGGTGTGAGACTGCAGGTGTCTTCCTCAAGGCTTTCCTAAACACACACACAAACAATACAGAAACTACAGCTCATAATTTCAGTATATCTGCTCATAAAATGAAGATAAATGTACTCAAACCAAAAGTGCCTTCCTATTTTGTTTAGTACAAATTTTGTTACAGATATTTACAATTCTGAATTATTTAGTCAGTACAAAAGTGTTTCAGATTTCCAAATGTTACTTTTCAGAAGAATTATTTTACAGAAATGTATGTCAGTAAAAAAAAGCAACATATTACGTAAGAAAACATAAATAAATAAATAAATAAATAAATAAATAAATAAAAATTAGGAAGCATGTCTGACAGTCAAACCCTCCAGAAGAATTGTGGCAGATTCTCCATCACACTCAGAAAAACTAGCCATTTACATTAAAGTGCCAGACAAACTGGTAGACTGGTAGCTTATACAAAATACATAGCCTCCATAATGCTATGGTGTTTGTTTAGCTGGCATTCCATATGACTCCTGATATCTACAAACATGTCTGACAGGTTAACGTGCCTCCTTTCTAACAGGTTGCACCCGTTTATGCCCGGCACTCATTCTGATGGGTTTTGGCCTCTTCCAACAGGACGGTGCACCACACACATCTAGAGACACTACATTATGGTTAAAGGAGCACACATCTGTGTTTGGGGTTATGTCATTCACACCACAAGTAACCAGATCTCACCAGATCTCACCAGTCACCAGACAGGATGTTGTAGTTTTCTTTTTGAAGAAGAAACATATATTTGTATTTTTTTAAGTCATATTTACTTTAAAACATTTCCTTGCTTTATAAAGGGAAACTGTAACACTTGTGGCATCTTCATCACTCTAATACATGCACAGACAAAAGCTGAATAAGTGATAAATGACAGTGGAAGCCTAAAAGACTTAAGCCAGTCATTGATATGGACTTTCCCATGGTCCATTCACTTTCCATGCACATCATCCCTCTATTTCACCAAGTAGAGCAATCCACCACAGCCATGAAGTCAACATCTTCCTGAATAAATAATGCCTGTCTTCCCTTCAACAAAGTGACCATGTTTTAGCATAACAAAGCCCTTCCAGCCTGCCCCTTTACGCCACTTCCACTCCCCCTGTACCCCCATACAACAAAAACAACGCGCACACATACACATCCTCTCTCCTTTTCTCTTTCCCTCTCTGTCAAACAAAATGAAAGCCCTTCATACTCTGACAGCTAGAAAGCCCTGCAGCTTCAGAGTACCTTACTGTCAGCAAGGAGAATCGTCTCTGCATTTGAAACTACAACAGTCATTTTTATGAATAAATCAGTGTTTGGAGAACATTGCATTTCCCAATACATTTTTATATCTGACAAAACAGAATAAAGAGGGGCATCACGTTGCATTCCACATGCTTTTATAAATGAAGGAAAAAAATCTATTTGAAAGATATTTACAACCGAAGAAGCAAATATAAAAGCCTCATAAACAGTAAGTGCTTAGTGAAAACAGAGTGACTGTAAAATCTGACAAAAAGTTAGTGACAAACTCATTCCAGTCCTAGTAGTAACAGCTGCCAAAAAAGGGGTTTGGGCTTCACATGCTGGCAAGTATTCAAACAGCAAATGTGTGTCTAATTGTTTTAAAGGCTTTATCCAGCTTCTGAATTGGGTTACATAATACTGTGCATTATAGCTGTGATAAAACCCACTTGTGTTCGGTCATTTGAATAAAACATTTACTAAGTAAAATTGACAATTTGGTTATAAAAAAATTAAACACAATTTTAAATAATTTTCAGCATGCACAACTGTTTTTATTATTTTATTCTACAACGGTATTATATTCTCTTTTATACTATATTATTTATTTATTTTATATTCAATAATTTAGTATTTTTATGATACTAATTTAAGTCGCAGTGTTGATTCAATGATCTATTTAGCTAAAGATACATTGTAAATTCACGTGTGCATGTGGATTTCACTATTTACTAATGAGACATCTCGAGTCAGCACAGGCCTAATGGGATGCCTTCCCTTTTACTAACACCTACTAGTGACGGCTTCAAACCTTTCAAAAATATGCAAACAACAGGTTTTTGACCCTTTAGGAATTAAATGCGGCCGGTTATCCTGTACAGTGTTTCAGTGCCAACAGCTTTGATTGTTACTTTAGGCACTAATGAAAAATATCCTAATGTTATGATTAAAAAGCCAGAGCTTAACATGGGAATAGTGTTTTTATACATAATCTATGAGACTTAGTAACCCATTTACATTTCTAAATGATTTACATACGGTAGAGAGACCCTCTAGTCATAAATAATTTAATATCACAACATATCCTGAAGGAGTAGATCATCAGTGCTGTATTTAACTTTAATTACTCTTTTAAAATCTAATGTTGGCCCTGCAGTTATGATTGAATAATTCTGTCTGAAAGCTAAATGTTCCTCAACAGTCTACTGAGATGGAAAAAAAAGCCCTTGATGAAAAAGAGAGCAATGTTGGGGGAGGGAAAAAGGGAAGACACATGAAAGAGAAAGAGGGAAAAGAACTGGAAGGGAAGTGTGTGTGTGTGAGGGGGGGTGTACTTCTGTTACTGATTTACATGCAATCAGGGGATACTTGACTAATGTCATACTTTTCAGCTGGTGGCAACAGCTGTGCTGCAATTGTTTATGCAAACATTCAAAACAGAGTTTCCTTAAAGAATGAAAGAAAAAAAAAATAAAACAGCATTAAGGTTAACATCAAATTATAATAAACCGACAGCTAAAAAATAACAGAAAATGGTAATCACTTTTCCAAAACTGCAATGCATTCCATACTTACACTAATTAAAAAGCTTGAACAGCAACATTAACATATTAATTGAGGTTCCACCACAGGGCTGTTATGATGAGGATATTTAAATGAGCCTTTCAGGAACTGCACCACAGAGAAATTAAAGTGAAAGAGGGATGGAGATAACACTGAAATGAGACACACACACACACACACACACACACACACACACAAACACCTATTGTAAATCTGACCTTATTTCAAATACAGGACCATATTTGTGTGATCTGACATGCCACCCTCTCGCTCTATCAGATGAGTATTTGAGAAATGAAAAACCCATTTACACAAAGCCTGACTGTGTGGCAGAGAGATCGCCTGTTCTATACAATGTGCCCTCACGTCGGCAAAGTGACACCACCACGCAAGGTCAGTGAAATTACGAGAGAATGTTTCGCCGCGTTTGTTCAGAGAGACAACTGATAGCGTCTCCCTGCCTCGTCGTTTAAGAGGTCCCCGCTTCCTGTATGATAACATGTTATTTCGGTGAAATTATGGGACTAGATGGGGGCCTAGTGAAACACGAGTGTAGTAGTTAAAGGATAATAGCTTGGCCGGCCCTGCCAGGCTTGCCTGAATGTCAGAGCGACGGCTGATAGCAGCTGCTCAGTGTGAACCTAGGTTTAGGCCACTGATCCAAGGCTAGAAAGCACTCAAACTCCTCTCTGCTGGAAGCTGTGAAGGAGTCAGGCTCTGATGAGCATGAAATCACAGGATAAAGAGAGGAATCTCTCTCGTTTCAGTTTAGATTACAACTACAGCACTTGACTTAGTGTTGCTGTTTGGGAGGACTTCACAATATCATGTATTTCTTTATTCAAGGAATTACAAGCAGTGGTTATTGATGTAGGCACAGTGTGATACCAGTCATCACTCTGCCTTATGTAAAATATTCAAAGAGCTCCATAACTGCACATTCAGACTGTGACAGTTTTTTTTGGGTTGGTTTCTTCACTCCAGTACATTACATTTTAATTAATGTTAATTCAGATATTCACATGGTCGATCTAAAAGCAACATATTAAAAGAAAAGGGGGGGTCTTATGCTGTTTAAGACATTTTGTTGATATGGTTTGTCCTGTGCCTTGAGAAGAGTGTCTCTGTAAATTAATATAATCAATATATAGATATTTTGATCACCTTTATTCAATGATTAAACATTTCTGTGCTGATGGGAGAAGCCTCTTCTAGGATGACGATGACAATCTAATAGCACAAGGGCTCAATAATGAAAATGATACAAATATGCTACAGTCTTTACATTCACCAGCTTCCAAATCAACTTAACACATACAGTCTCTCAGATATTGGACTGGTATTTTAGACAGTATTACCATCAAAATACACATACAGAGAATATATTTTTGAAAAATGATGTTCATTCCTCTAGTACAGTTACGGAGACCTGTAGAATCACTGAGAAGCATTGAGGTTATTCTGGTCATAGTAGCTCAACACCTCACGAAGGCACTTTATTATGGTTTTGTCATGCATGTAAATGAACCAGAGCCACCGTCGTAAATAAACATTTTCAGAGCAGAAATTAACATAATCTTAAATCTTCAATTCACATACTTATAGACTGCAAATCCTTTGCAGTTGATGACTGTCTGTGACCCACAGACGTCTCCAGATGCTGAATATATTCCCTGGTGATGCTCTGCCAGTAATGCATTATGCCTTTAATGCATCCAATTTCAATCCCTGCTTGTTTGAACAGATTTTTGCCTCTAGTATCATCCTCAGTTCAATAAAATGCATGCATGCACAATAGATTTCAGGTTGGCTAATCACAAACATTTCACTCTTTGGCAACCCAACCTGTTCCCCCACCCCCACCTCTTTGTTGCTTTAATAGTATATTTTGCATTATTGGCCTCCTGCATGGAGAAGCATCATTGTGAATCACTTGCTTGGAGCTACGCAGTTAATTTGTCATCATGCTGCCACTATGTCTAGTGGCATCATCAATAAAGACAAGTAAATCAGTTCCGCACACATGCCCATCCCATCATGTGTCACAGATGAGGTGGCATGATTGGATCATAAGCAATCCATTTTATCTCCATACTTTCCTCTTTCCATCACTCTGGTTCAACTTCATCTTTGTCTAATTTATCAGTAAGACCCCCCCCCCCTTAAAAAAACAGCATTTAATTGTTAAAAGGGGTTCTACTTGAAGGCTTACTCACTGTTCAGTGCCATTAAAGGTTCTCTCAGGAAGACTAACATAAGAACCCCAGAAAAGGGTTTCATTTGTTGTGGAGCAGAAATGCATGCAAAAACATTAATCTTTAGTAAGCACTTTATCCTAGTCAGGGTTCTGGTGGGTCAGGATCCTATCCTGGGAACACTGGGAATGCACAAGGCAGGAATGCATCGTGAATGGGATGCCAATCCATAACTGGGGACCAGTCATTTACACTTATAGACAATTTTACTGTAGCTTATCTGCCTACCTGCCTGTTTTTGGAGGTGAAAGGAAACAGGAGAACCTGAAGAAAACCCACATGAACTAAGGAAGAACATGCAAAACTCCAAACAGACAGTAACCTGAGCTCAGAATCAAACCAGGGACCCTGGAGCTTTGAGGCAGAAAAACTGCCCACTGCATCACCATGCCACCACCCACAAACAAAATAATAAGATAAAATTTACTATTTCAAATTCAGAAATATGATATATGTCCTAGTTGAGTATGTCTTCATTTTGAAAATAAAATAAAAACAGCAGTGAACTGTGACAAGTGAATTTGACAAATCAATCTGCATTATTTGTAGCTCCACTACAATGCCAAATTTAGCTGGGATACTTAACTTGTTTAAAAGCCACTGGTGAAGTGTTTAACACTGGACTGTGTGAGAGAGAATAGGTTTAACAGAGTCCCCTCTCGCTTTCCCTGAAATAACTATTTTACGGAGCAGAGACAGTAAAACCCTTGAAGAACCTCAGGTCATTGGGGTTGAGCTCTAAGTGTAGCTGGAGCCTGAATCAGGTTTGGCATTGGCATATATCATGCCTTCCGGCTTTCCTGATATTGTCATCTACCTGTCACACACACCGACATCTCTGACTGAGAACATACATTGACGGAAATTTTAGAAGCTACCCCATGTAGACAAACAGGGATTTGCCCAATGTTTCTGTTTTTAGCCACCTGCACTTGTCATTAATATATTCAGTAACACAACTGATACAGATAGTGCTATAAACACGACTTGAATCTCTCTCAGCACACAGTGACAATTCTCAACATGATAAACAGCACAGCTATCAATTCCAATAAGCCTCCTTGTTCCTCAAATCTCCTTCCTGTTCGACAAAATTACTGTTGGAGTATATTTTACAACCCCAACCAAATCCACCACTATGAAAGTTACATCCATTCCTGCCATGGAGGAGATTAGAAAGCCTTGCCGCACTTGTTGCATGCAATTATGGCCCAACAAAAAGACACAGGAGATGTTTTAACGTCTCACAGAGACTGTAATTACTCAGTAACGGCTCCAGACTCGAAGCCCCATGGGATCTCATTAGTGAGACACTCTCATCATACAAACCATTTAGACAAACACTTCCATTCACCAACAAAGTACACACTCAAAGGTTTCAATGAAAAAGAAACACGAGGACGGCAAACCAATCATTTTTGTGTATTTAATTACTCTTGTGAAACAGTGTGTCAGAGTCGTTAGATAATTATGACACTAATTCACTGGTTAAAAAGTGGAGACTTCTTGTTGAGTCTGGCTAAGTGGAGTTTGAGTTGTCTACTTAGAAATAAAACTTGAGTATTAAATTTAGGGCGCTTTTCATATCAGTTTTAGCAGGACACAAATGAACACAGTAGGAATATTATCTGGTAAAAATTGAATGTGGGCAGCATTGCCACCTCACTTCACCAGAGGCCCAGGTTCAAGCCTATGCTTGGGTTACTGTCTGTGTGGAGTTTCTTTACATGTTCTTCCTATGTACCATGTGGGTTTCTGCCAGGTTGTCCAGTTTTCTTCCACTTCCCCAAAACATGATGCTAGTTGAATTGGTCACTGTAAATTTTGGTATAGCATAATAAACTAGAATCCTATCCAGGATCCCATCCTGTGTTCTTATGATAACCTCTGGATTCTGCATGTCCCTGACCAGAATAAAGCAATTACTGAAGATGAATGATTGAATGATTGAATGGTAAAAATTCATTCAACAACAACTGTCCTACTATTGTTAGACACACTTAACCCTTGGTTAAGTCTAGAATCTATCTCTTATATTTCACATTACTTCCAAATTATGCTTTTTCAACATTACGTTTTTCAACCCCTTACTAGATCCACAGCTTTTTTGTATTTTTTTTTAAAGAAACAGCAGCACATGCTCTAAATCTCAGTGGACACTATATACAGACACTATATTTAGTTCTCAGAAACTTTGCTCAGGTGTACTGATTACAATGGCACATTAATGCACCACTTTAGTGCTTTGGATCTGAAACATGCTGAGGAAGTGTGCAGAGCCTGAGTAAGGTTCAGGTGATCAGTGTGCCATATATAACCTCACCATAAAGGCCAGCCCTTCTGCGCATGCACATCTTTTACTGATCAAAGCAGCTCTCCTACTTTTTAAGATCCGAAGCATGAACTGAAGAGCACAATGAAGACGGGAAAAGAGGGGACGTTCCATGTAAAATCACACGAGAATCTTGTGTCAACACTGCCGCATACGTCTGTGACATATCAAAGAGAATAAACAACAGTGCTGTGATTACCGAGTAGCTTGACAGGCAGGAAGGAGAATGAGAATGACAGGCAAAGATTCCAGGTGAGACTCTGAGCTGCTGAGCTCCACTTTTTAAAAAGTGCCGCACTAAATTTGAGGCGACAACGCAGCACGAGCCTGGCATGCGAGACCGAGGTGCTTGAGAGCTCCTCAGAAGCTGAGCTGCTTCTCCGTTTGTGTTCAGAAAAGCTCAGAAGTAGTAAAACATCTGTTAGAAATTGTACCACCCACTTTTTAAATGACCTCTGAAAGGCTGTCACGGCCACACCTCACGTGTGTCGTACAAGCTCGCACTCCTAAACTGCTCCAAAGCCTGCTGCTAAAAAGGCAGCATGTACAAAAAAAGGAGTCATACTGAAACAAGAAGTATTCTTCTCAAAAGGGCCTCTTAAGTATACAACCCTGTCACAGATGTTTATATGCAACTGTTCTCTCCATTTTTCTAGACTAATTAGGCTTCTGGACATTTTGCTTGAATAACAGATGTAGAAATCAACTTCTCCCAGTGTACACTAATCCTGGTCCTGCTGAATTTTTGTGAAAGTGTACAAGTTGATAATCAGTATGACCCTGACTACACATCATTAAAGGTTAAACTGAAAATTAAAGAGGCATGGGTTGAGGTTAGGGAACTGGTCTTGTGACCGAAAGGTTGCAGGTTCAATACCCTGGAACTCCAGGCAAGTTTGTGCATGCTCTAGTGTGCGTGTTTCACTGCATGGATTGACTAAATATTTAGGTATTTAATTCAATTTATGTGTAATTATGTGGAATTCAATTCTGATATTGAGAAAACAAAATTAAAACTAATCTGTGACATACCTACTGGTTTAATTTAACACTGTTAGTCTAGGATTTACAGTGTTCTTAGATTGTCATCAACACAACACAACACACAGAATTTTGTGGATTTGTTTTTCTTTTGGCAACAAAATTTTAAAGTAAAGTAAAATTAATAAATTCCTACATTATTTATCAAATACATGCACCACAGTTACTCTTCACTGACGAAACACATTTGTAAAATATTTAAAATCAAAGCATTTCTATAGCAAGTAATAATAACTGCCTTATATTGTCATTATTATTTAACCATTAATCTATACTATTTCAATTTCAGTCAACCGAAATTGGTTGACCAAAAGTGCTGCATCTCCACTACCTTGCACTCTGCCAGTTTAAACCCTACACTACAAATGACTTACATAAAAGCTACAAGTGTTTTAAAATAGCATTACAGTATAAGTACACAGTCAGTGTTTCATGGCTCAGTAACCTGGGTTAATCAAATTGATCTGTCTGTTAAAATCACTCAGCAGCCCATCTGAGAGAGCAAAAAAGGCTGTTTAGTGAGTCTTGTTATGCCGTGCACACAGTCTGGCCTTTTAGTTAAACTTAATCCAGCTCTTCTTTATTGCCTTATGTAACCTACTTTAGCTATGAGCCACATCATATGAAGCTGAAGACACATACAATAAAATCAAACTGCTGACGTGCTGCGTCTTTAGGCAATATTCTCTGGCAAAACCAGCTGTTTGAATGTGGTAGGTATATCCACCAAAAAGAAATAAATATTTTATGAAATGCCACAGGGACAAAAATATCATACAGCAACTTAGAGATGTACACAGAGATGACTGCTGAGACTCGAGGGAGTTGATGATTCCTATAGCAGCATGTGAACAGTGAGTGTGTGTGTGTGGGCAGTCATGTAATGTCTAGGCTCAGTTGTCTGTTTTTAAATAGCATCTCATTACTGTGAGTGGGACAGTGAAAGTGATCAGAGCTGAGCTCTCCTTACCAGCTTATTATTTACACTCCAGATCAGGCACAAGCCCACATCCTTCAGTCCTGTAATATAACCCCACTGAACAAAACTAAACAGGCAAAAAAAAAAAACTTTGTTAGGAATTTACTCAACCATTATTTATCTGTTCAAATACATCTTATTTAACTATATGGCACATATCAAACCATGCAAATTACCATGTTTGTCTAATTTTCTCTCTCTGGTATTTAATATGTCTTGTACACAAACCTGAATAAACTAAAGTTGATTTCAAGTCGCAAGAAAATTTGACACTAAAAAGCCATGGTCTTGTTTACACTTTCAGAAATAATCAAGTACATATGACTAGCCGACTCTAATTGCTAACACTGTGTGAGGACAGGCACCATGCTGCACTCTCACTGGCATCCTCCCGCTTGCGAGAGCGCACTCGCTTCTACAGACTCCATCCCTGCCGAGCCCTCGGAGCTCTAAATTGTTTATCAGACACTAATGCAGCCGTTTAATCCAATTTGCATTCATATTAGTTTCTGGGTATCTCCGTCCGAGGGGAATTACTTCTTTAGTGCTCCTTGGAGAGTCCAAAATAACTTTATGCATAATATCGGTATCTTCATATTTCTCATCTGAGGAGCCAATTGCTTTTAAATACACTCCTCTCTCACAAGTGATCGGGTAAGTCATTTGGAGAAGCTGCAGATGAGTAAGCATGCACACACACACACACACCAGAGGGTTATGGAGCCTGTCATAGGCTAGCAACCACTGAATTAAATGCCACTGCATCAGTCGTCTCTTCCCACTGAGTCCAATTCTTTGCTGAACTGATGTTTGTCTTTAAACTGCTCTGCTCCTGTGTGCACCGAGTAGGTGAGGTGTCTTCACTCATTTGCACATTAATAAGCATTTTTTTCCCAAACAAAGAAAATAAGATAGTGTTTGCTTTTAATATTCTGCATTCATTATGCATGTGCTTTGCCATAAAAGGTAAATACAGAAAGGGGAGGTGGGTAGAGAAAACGCTCTGTTAAAAGTCATTGGAAAAAAGTGTTGTGCTGCCACTAAACTCTCAAAAACAGAGCTGGATGAACAAAACACAACTAATGAAAAACATAAATTAATTTCTTTAGTCAGAGTGTATTCTAAAAGAGGTGAATTTATTTCGTCAGCTTTTATTCATTTCCGTTGTGATAAACAGAACAGGGACAGCTAAACAATAGTCTGACTGGAGTACAAGCTCTATATTTAGAGACAAAATCTATACTTTTATGACACTGAGAAATGCAGGGTTGCCCGGGGTGTTCACAACAATGGAGCAAAAACAATGAGATTCTTTTGACAGTAAACTGCAGGTTGCATACAAAGAAGCAGGGGTCAAACTAAAATTGTCCATCAGCCAGACAAGCAGAACTCATTTGGATGCAAACGAGTGTCTCTGATATTCAAATATTCGATATATATGCTCAAGGCTTGGCTGAACACTGGCCCCACCCACTCTGAATGCTCTCTACCAAGATATGCATGCAAAAGCGAAAGGATTGTGTGTGTGTGTGTGTGTGTGTGTGTGTGTGTGTGTGTGTGTGTTTACATCTTGGTGAGAACCAAATATCTGACTCTG
>JAOVVF010000010.1:10343685-10354208 GCA_028565595.1 Duopalatinus emarginatus | reverse complement strand
AAATAACTGTGAATGAAAATGTTCCTTCTGTGATCATGAGTCAGTTTGTCGTACCAGACTCATGTCTATGTCTGTGTAGCTCCTGCTGAGGAAAGCCTGAGCTCCAGCAGCTGTCAGGAACAGTGTTCAGGCACCCAAGCCTCTCACCTCACTCCCTCTCTGGCTCCTTATCAGCCCTTTAATCCGCCTAAATTGCACTACCTACACCCCTGCGGCCTGTTGCTCCTCCTCCAGGAACACACACAAAGACGCAATACAATAAACCTCTTAAATCTGCTGTCACTTAGGTTGTTAAACATAAACACACAAACACTTGCTCAAGCTACGCAATTATACAGACACACACCACCTCAGGCCCCCTGCTCTGCCACCCCATGACTCCATCTAGTACTTCCTAGTGGCATATGGGTTCATTCCGCCATTTCTCAAATAGTGCCAATCCAACATATGCATATGCATGCTTGCACACACACTTGTATGTAGTCCACAGGGTACTTGTTTGCAGGGAACTTGTAAATTATACCCAAAATATTTTGTATTTTATCTTATCCCAAGCTAAGCATCACATTAGTGCCAAGTCTTTCCCTGCAAAAATGTAACGTACAAATCAGTAGGCGCGTATATCCAATGGCATGTTATATTTGTTCATACCCACACCAATCTTTCAATTAAACATTCACTCAATCACCTTAAGGTGCTTAGTAGAAGAGTTGGAGGATTCTGGTATTCAAACAATGAAGCTACATGAACAAACTCTTTTCATACATCAACAACACAGATAATAACTCATTCATTCATCTCTCAATTCTGGGAACACTGGACATGAGGCAGGAATACACCTAGGATGGGACACCAGTCTTTCGCAGGACACCATGGACACCAATTTACACCTAAAAGAAATGGGAGGAAACCTGAAAAACCTGGATGAAACTCACATGCACAGCTCCACACAAACAGCAACCTGAGCTCAGGATAAAAAGCAGGGCCCTAATAATGGCTAAGCGTAATAATAAAATATAACGTTGATTCTGGGCTGTTGTCGACGTCTGCCTATTTTCCACATATTAGTACAGAAATTTGGCTGTATCTTCTTTAGCTGGACAGCCCACAGCCTTTTACTCTCACTCTTTCATTCCTCCCAGCTGTCAAGTTTCAAACATTCAAAGTGACAGACAGAGTGTGTGGGTGTTACCCTGTAACAGCTCCCTTGGCTCCTCATATTTACATCTAAAAAGTGAATCCGTAATGAGGAATATCAAAGAAGTGTGGATCAAAAAGATTTTAATAATGTACTATGTGCGCTGGGATAGAAGTCCTCGTGTCATTGAGCTCATGAATTCCGAATGAAGAGGGGCAGACATCTATCAGCACATATTCACCACAACAGTGTAAAACTCCTGATTTCCTTTGATATAAGCAGGAAGTACTTTAAGAAATCAAGCTTTTTAGGTGTACTAATACCATCAGTGACAGCTGTGGTGCCTTTGAAGATTTTTTGGGGAAATATAGATGGGTCACAGTTTATGTTTTTTTCTGAGGTAAGTCTGAGGCATTATATTAAGCTTAATGGTAATATCTCAGAGCCCCTTGAAGACTAAACAGTATCATATAGCTGGTCTGTCTTCAGAGACAGACACTGAGCTGTCCATCTCTACTAAATATGGCAGTGGGTATCAGAGCCATGGGCAGCATCAGGGTACCTTGCTGTGATGTGGCCACTTGTGTCACTGTAAATCTCAGATTTTCACCAGAATGATAAAGTTCAGTAAAGATGCAGGCAGAAAAGCTCTAGATTTAAAATTCAGAAATGTGAAGGCAACATACTGTACATGGACAGACAACATGATAACTATGAAATGCTTAATGGAATAATGCTTTTATTTAGTTATGCTGTATTAGCAATTACAAAATTGTAGCAAAACTACTAATTGCATAACAACATTAAGGACATGCTAATGATTTACTTAAAATCAATAATTTCCTGTTCTATCATTTGGACAATAGGGTTGTACTGACTTTGTCAATCAATATCATAACATCACTCAAAATAAAGGGGGAAAAAGAATGAGAGAATTTATTGTTCTTCTTTGCATGATTTTCAGGTAATTCAGATTATGCTGTTCCTGTCGAATGTATAATATATTTAAATTTGAATGAATGTTGTAGAACATAAGTGAAGTGTACATTTTTAATAGGCTATAATAGAAGACTCAGTGACAAGAGTCTCAAGCATAAGATGCTGAATGAATTTACACATCAGAGGAAAAAAGTACTAGTAATAGTTTGCCATGGTTAGGTAGGCATATGAAGTCATAATTAAGTAGGCCGGGGAAGTCAAAATGCGGTTTTTCAGATTAATGAAGTAAATTTACGTTTCTAGGTTCTATTATGTACTAAGATTTGTATCTGAAGCATAAATATAGGTTATTGTAAAAGACAAACTACATGCTTTTAATGTCTCCAATAACTTTATTTTACATACAAACTTGTAAATATATTATGAGGGGGACACAAACAGTACCACAAATGTGGACTCATGCTTATATAGAAAATTGGTCACTATGGCATTTATCCTGACAACAACATTCTGCGCAAAAAGAAATCATTGTACATTGTACTATGTAGTGTAGAAATAGTGTGAATCAGTAATAATACTATCCAAGAAATGTTAAACATTCAAAGATTTTGTATGTTCAACATTCAAAGATTTTGATTATTCTGAAGATTTAGGATGAGGATCATCTCCACCTGTTACTGAAACCCAACTGTACAGTAAATATACTAAAGTAAATATATATAAAATATATTACATTATACTGTGTAGAATGAGAAATGCACAGCACTGAAAACCAACCAAACAGGTCATCTAGAAAGAGATGACAACCAACATCGGCCCTCAATTAGTATTGTCTGTCCAAAGGTTCAGAGGCAAATAGACCAGAGCAGGCGCCCCAGACTGGGCACAGGTGTTACTTAGCATGGGGTCTGTCATGCACATCAAAAGGACACCCCTGACACTCCACATAACTTACAGATCCTTATGCTGCCACCAGAACGGGAGAACAAAAGAATTGGCTTGAAAGAGAAAATCAATAAGCATATGGCAATTAATAAAACATTTTTTACCTGAAACGACTACAAAGGCTTTTCTTTTGTTCTTTGACTTTTCCAGAAGCCAAGATCTGTAGAATAAGAGACAGGACCAGAAGGATCACGGAGTGTTGGTTAAAAATGCCACTTTCCTGTTCGATCAAATTTCTTATCAAAAGAAAGATCTGCCATAACAATTGAGCAGGTCTTGGATACCATAAGGTACCATTAACAACTGCGACAAAAACTAACTATTCTAAGGTTTAAGAGCAACGATTATAAGAGACCTGTGAGGAAAATAAAATAATTCGACTCTGACTTGCCACAAACATTTAATAAAGTATACATTCGGAAGCAGCTTTCATCAACACGCATATGAGCACACAAACACACAGCCATGTTTGTGTCTTAGCATGAGTCTCGGCTACAGGGAAAAGCTTAGGATAAAGCTAATCATGCATATAATTGAGTTTAGACTCTTGTGTCTATGGGGGCCTGACCCATGGTTTTCGGGATGACTGGGCCATCACCTGTGTGATTAATACATGTAAATGAACAAAGGCCATAATTATTGGAGATGTTCAATCTCTCCATCCAGATCAGTCTGGACTCTTGATGAACTGATTCCACTCACTGATAACTGTCAGACCAAACACTGCACTAAAGAGAACACCTAAAATGTTTTTATGTAAAATTACTAAGACACACACGTAGCAGAAAAAGATCACCTGAACAGAAACCAGAGGATAGCACAAAACTATAGGTGTGCAAGCAACAGCTGGAGGATGTCAAGGCCAAAAAGCACTCAATGGGAGGGAAAACAATGTGGCATGGTTTGGGTTTTGGACAAGGGCACACTGTCACTGCTTTCATATTTGAGCAGAGGCTTCACAAGCATTTTAATTATGAATCACAAGCATGGGCTGTACAGGAGCTTGACAGCAGCACAGCAGACTGAGTACCTCCTGCATAATTTAGCACTTAAAGAATGCGTTGCCAATGACTATGCTAAAGTGTGCAGCATCAGAAGGGATATAGGATTACTACATTGTTCTAGAGGCAGTGTGACATTATTATATTTCCTTTGTATTCCTCAATGGGATAATGATATGTAACATGTACAGCAGGTGTTTCCAAACTCTTATAACAGAGGCCCTTTTAAGTGGCCACACACACACACACACACACACACACGCACACACACGCACACACACGCACACACACACACACACACACACACACACACACACACACACGCACACACACGCACACACACACACCTTGATGTGTACTAGGCAAACAATTAAAAAACCCTGCAGCTAATATAACATTTGGTATAAAGATAATGCTAGTAGTTGTAAACTCAGTTAAATCGTTCTGAAATCATTCTTATTTGTATTTATTTATTTATTACTTTTTGAAAAGAACAAATGACGAAATGGCAGCCAAGAACTTGGGAAGTGGGATTAAAACAAAATCAAAGAATTTTATAGTATATAGTATATAGCATTGATGTCATTACAGCACCTGGGAGCCCTTTAACTGTAAAACAAATTCCACTGCCTATGCCATACAGATTTATTTTCTACACATTATTAATATAGAGACCAATAATATATGGTCTCTTTATGGGTGCCATCAAGCCTTCTATTCACTCTTAAAAAAGATTACTGAACTGTATTATTCCTTGTCTTTAAGGTGATATGCAGGGATCTTTTTTACCAAGAAATATGCATACGCATACTTATTTACACATACTATTTTACAATAAATGATAACTATGTGTCAGTTCTGTGCATTTATTTCAAATGGTGCTATACATTAACATTTATAGGTGAACAACACATATAAAAGACAGAAAAGATAAACTTTCTATCTCAGAACCTGGCAAAATACCACTTAGAATTAAACCTACAAAATATAATAACATTGATACTGCTGATTGTGATATGCACTAATGTTGCAAAATTGCCAAATTAACATTTTGACAAAATGAAGAATTGTAAATTACAGACCACCTTATACTTTATTGACACTAGTTTAAAGACCTTTGAGACAAAATATAATAACAATTGTTTCTAAATTATGAAAAATCCATAACTTTACTGTTTAACAAGCTGTACTTTTGCCTTTCTTTACAGATCACTACCATTCAACTGAGAAGCAAGCAGAGATTACAGACAGCATTCTCCTACCATGACAGGGATGCCGGAGGTTCTTTACACATACTCATGTTTGAAGGCCACAAATATTGCCCTGTGAGTAGCTTCATAGCTTGAACAGCTAAAGCGGTGGGTTGTGATAGCGTTGCACAATGTAATAATAATGACAGTAATCTCATTAATTAATATAATCAGATAAAAACATTCTGCCTACAATGCTGGTATATTATTACTTTGTTTATTTGCTAAAGCCTCAACCAAGATAAAACTAAGCATTACCTCCTCCCAGATGAAAGAGGAAAGCCAATTGTACATGATAATATAAATTAAATTTCAGCAATGGCCCACCTGACAGCTTTGCAGCCCACCAAGTTGGAACTCACTGATGTAGTCTGACACTATTGAAACAGGAGCTGATTTGGCTCTCTATTGAAATCTTTTGCATACATAAATAAAACACGTATAATCAACCCGAGCTTTGGTTTGAACATATGGCAAACACAAAATATCCAGTGGAAAAAAAGCCCACGTGACTGATTGTCACACCATGAACAAACCAAAACCGAATTCTCGATTACACTGAACAAGCTCTGAAATCTTTCATCGCCTCATAATTGCCAGCAGCATTGCCGCATTGGTTATGAGATGTAAATCCAACCACCCTCTTGTCATGGAGGGAGCTAAAGGAGCAGTGCAATCTGTTTGTTGTCCTGTTCCCGTCTGGCGAGCTTTGACATTTCCCCCTTCTGCTTTTGTCCCCTGCGCTCTCTGAGGGCCCAACTCCCCTGGCCCTGCTCAAGGCCTGCATTAAGTATGCATCTCTCCCAGCACTCCCAGCTAATCTCATCAGAGTGCAGGATGCTGGAAATGTATGTAAATCTACATCTGTTGTGTCCTCAGCAGGCAGAAGCAGCTAGAGCACCCACTGAGTACAATCTCCCAGCACACTCCTAGCGAGGAAGGCGAGCACATGACCCTGCTCAGTGTGTAAACATGCAGGTATTCAACCACACACACACACACACACACACACACCTCTGGTGTCTCTGGTGCTCCTTTCCCCAATTAATTAGTCAACATCTTCCGTAGCCCAATGGAGTCCTCTGACACAAATCAGACATTGCAGAGCAGTTGGTTAGCTACATCTCTTACATGCACAAGTAAGCCAGGATCTTCAAGCACAGTCAGTTTTCAAACATACCACACTTTGCTGACACACAAAAAAAATTATTGCAGCTTTTACTGAAGAGTAAAATCAGGCTCAAAGAGAGTGCATGCAAAATGTAGCATGCAAGAAGTAATCACCAACTAACCAAATGCACGCCCAGATTAAACCATTTTATGTCTTGGAGAAGACAGAGACTACCTCTTTATCAACTTCATTCCACCCCTGAACATGAAATAATGATTTTCTGCCTGGTCTGCATTGCGTCCAGTGGGGATTAGCTTGAGTACCGGCATTAGAGATCATTACCAGCCTGAGCACAGAATTATTACAGCTTGTAATTGGATGAGGTGTGAATATGGTTTTCAAATAATATTCTGATTGGACAGTGAGTTCACTTATCACGGTATACGAGATAGAGAAAAATGATAAGAGGAGGAAGATTTTATTAACATTTGACCTGTCGAGATTGAAATTGCTGGAACTTCAGTTGCTATGTTGGGGGGAAGAAGATAATTATGATAACAGATGAAATCACAGACAGTTCAACACTCAGGAAAAGTTTCTCAGAAGTATAAAATTTCCTTCACTAATGTTTAAATTCCTGCATCAGTCCTCAAATTAAAGCTTTAGTACATTTTATCAAATCCGTCTTATTTCAACCAGACCCAGAATCAGCCGGAAATGGTTTGAATCAAATCAAATCTCTCTGGTGGTATCAAATATCAAGACTAGATATTTATGTTGAGATATAACATTTTCAGCAATTACAATAACCAGGACTACTTGGACAAACTCTCGCAGAATCTCTACAAAATTCAAATGCATGCATTGCAGACATCAAATTCTTGGTCACCTTTTTAAAATTTCATAGTGCGGCTCAATGTTCCCAATAAAAACAAATGTTTCTTTGTTTAGATTTAATAGATTTATTTATTTAATAAATCTGATGTGAACACCATTCTTCTTTTCAGCAAGTCCACTTAGGTGTTGCTATTTGCCTAGGCAATATCACTGTGATAAATAAAACTGCTGAGCTCATTGAGAGTAAAACAGTTAACATCCCCAATTTATGATGAGTTGGCATCAAATTAGTCTATGGAATTATCTTAAAATAAGTTAAAGGATAAGATTTGGTTCTGTAGTTTTTGCAATGGGTGCATTATGATTGAAAGAAAACATTAGTGTCTTAAATTAAAAACAAAACAAAGGACATTAATGAGGTAGTTAGTTCAATGCAAAGCTTCTGAGGCTTTAATTAATCTTTGGTTCAGTGTTGGCACATTTTATGGTTATTATTTGACAAAGATTATGTCTCAATACTGACATTTCAATAACAAACCTGTGAACAAACATGTTGTCCTTAATGCCTCATGTTAAAAGAACCAAACCAAAATAAATAAATAAAATAAAATAAAATAAAATATGCTTATAGTGGTATGTGTTTAATGATTATGGTGCTAATTTGCTGGTTGGTGCTGTATTTTCATTATTCCCAAATGAGATATTAGCAGCAGTCTGTTATGTGTCTGTATTGTCACAAACAGACAATACAGCTAATGCTAGCACAGTTACAATTGTTTAATGGCATAAAACATTTTATAACTCACTGTTTTCCAGTGATGTTGAATGTCATTCATTCATCTTCACGAACTGTTTTTCTGGTCAGGGTCACAGTGAATCCCGGGGTCCAAGTCAATCACAGGGCACCGTGTACAGACACTAGCATGGTTTGGTAAGGAAACCAGAGAACCTGAAGGAACCAGGGAGAACATGCAGTGAAACACTATGTATACAGCATGCTGAGCTCAGGATCAACACAGGGACCACACTGTAACACTACCAACTGTGCTTCAATTGGCAGCTTCAGGCCATTTTGTTTGCAGTACCTTAACATGTCTGCCATATTCGTCCTGGTAAAAAATAACCTAAAATATGCAGAAATATTTTTACATTATAGAAATTTCTTTTATGTCTACATACAAACATTTTTAATTCCATTCAGGTGTCCAAATTGTATGTATGGCACCATGTTCATATTTTCAAGCTTTCCCAATTTTTAAACTATTGTTCCTAGTAACTTTAACGTCCTAGAGATAAATAATTTATTTCAAGGACCCCAACCAAGATACTAATTTATACCAGTCATTCTGCAGTATAACCTTAAATTCACAAAGGAAACATTCTTATCAACCAAAGTAAACATAACACAATTTAAAATCCTTATGACAAGAAATAAATTTCCACCACCTAAGTAAAAATGTTCAGGTAAAAGCCTGAGTGTCTAGTCGCAATTACAGACTATTGAGATTTAAAATAAGTGGAGGCAAAACTTGATTGTAATCCACACATATCATACACTCAAATATAAAAAACGGTTCATTTAAATCAGTTGAGAAATGTAAACATTGTAGTGCTGTTAATCCAGGATAAAACCACCACTCTGTTTATCTTTATACGTTTGCATGTCAGGACCAACATGGCGGACATGTTACGACTTGGCTCAGCTAGTTAGCTTTCAGTGACAGTGACAAGTGTTAAAAAACCTTTAGTTAAAAAAAAAGTATTGGTAGATATATAACAAAAAATTATGAGACAATCAATTTCAGGTGGAGAGAGAGAGAGAGAGAGAGAGAGAGAGAGAAAGAGAGAGAGAGAGAAAGAGAGAACAGTAGGCGGATATGGCGGGGTGACAGAAAACTGTGGCGGGGTGACAGGAGGCTGAGGCGCCATTGATTTCCGCCGTTGTAAAAACACCCTGGGGAGACTTTTTACAAACTTACTAGCGCAGCGTCAAACACCTTTAACCGTCCTGACATATGCAACTCACGCCACATAAACAAGTATTTCTTTCTAGCTCTGTATCTATTTATAACCTCACATTGGTGGAGAAACAGACCTGCTGTTATTCCCTGAATCAGAAATGCAGACTCCTCCCATTACCACGGATCTGTCTACTAGGAGCGCCAAATACTACTTCATTCATCCTTATCATAAATTAGACTAAGTGGTACAAGAGTCCCTTAGCTGAGGTTGTGTAACAGGTTGACCTCTCATGTCTCTTCATCTTGCTGTGTATATTGTAACTTACTGTAGCTTTTCTGCTTCAAGTGTAGAAAGCTCTACAAAATGACTATTGATTAAACAATTAAAGTACTCTCCTGATCTTCAAGGGAAATGGCCACAACCATTATCTGTAACATATGCAGATGAGAGTAAAACACTTAACCTTGTATAAATCTATCTTATGTCCTTGGCTAGTCCTTATGTGCACTACAGTGAAGAGCATACAGTTAAGAATAAGCACAAGTGACCACTTCTTTATTAGAACAGTCTCTGTGTAATACTTTTAAAACGTATAAATACATAAACAGTAAAAGATGAACAAACATTTCTATTCACACCGTTCTCTAAAGACGTTTGCCTTAGGTACATTTCTGAATCTTTTAACTTGTCGTTGTGGTTGTGTAAGTAATAGGAAATCAATGGAAGTGGCATATATAATACTTGCATACGAAAACTGGGACTAAATGATATAGATTTCCAATGCGTCCACATGATGACTACTTTAATTTGAATTGCAAATATTTGTTACTGCACATGGGTCCTTTTAAGTGTATGCCTGTATTGATTGTCTAAAACAAGCACTATAGTGATCCCTGTGATTTTCTCTCCCTTTCTCTGACATAGTCTGTCTTTACTTCATCAATTGACAGCTGTATGAAATGAAAGGGAAAAAATCTTGTTTTGAGTAGAAATGTCAGATGTGCAATTTCTGTGTTAAGCTCCTAAAAAACAAGTGTTGTATTTAGGGACAGTTAGCACAGTCATTTTCTCAGGACAAAACATACATTGCTGTTGCTGCACTGTACATTTTTATGTGGTCTGAAATGACCTTAGACAGGAGACTAGGAAGCTTTGCCAGAATTGCAATTTAAATAAGATTAATGTGAAAGATTATGTGAAATATCAGGACACATACAATGTATGTACACATCGACAAGGTTAAGGGTAGGGTTAGGCATAGCATTAATTAGCTACATTTATAGTAAAATATATTAAAAGTAAAAATAAAATAGTAAAAGTATATAAAATATATATACACA
>JAOVVF010000010.1:10329277-10343618 GCA_028565595.1 Duopalatinus emarginatus | reverse complement strand
CTAGTTAGTATGCGACACCATGTAGTGCGTCCGAATACCTAGTACATAACAGGTAGTATGTGAAAGGTTCCCGGATGTCCTAAGTACGCGATTTCGAACGCAGCCTTACTCTTACTGAAAAAGCGCGCGACAAGCCTCAGCATGAACTACGGGTGAATCGCAAGGCCAAATTAGAATTTGTGTTAACGGCACTATGTTTTTTAATCGCGGTAATTTGAGATCGCGATAATGCGATATTATCGCGTTAACTTCGACAGCCCTAATTATATTATATCAAATATTATAATTATTTATAGTAAAATATACAATATTTTTTATATATTTTTGTTAACATACATAATTATTATTTTGACAGAACACATACCAGTCAGGAAACTGTAGCTTACATACTAAGGATGGTAAGATTCAGTGATTTGGATAGGCTACAGCTTAGCGGGTGAAAATGTGTTGCTGTTTCTAACATCTTTGCAGTGGTAACAATTAGATTTATTTATATATAATTATTAGTTGAAGTTCTGTTTACATACGACAATTAATGTTATAAGTTATATTTATTGATCCTCCTACATCAGCACACTTTCTCATCACTACTGCGGTCTGTAGCCAACTCTTCTGCTTCATATGTATCTTTAAGGTATAACATTAGCAATGCATTGAAATGTGCATCACATCAGCCTTAGTGATGGAGATACACATCTCTACTCCATATCGTAGTCTACATGTAGTCTTAACCACTGTTGTAGAAGTTCCAGATGTCTTCCTACTGAACAAAGGCACTACATATGGTGTAGAAGCTACTGCTTTGTGTCCTGTGTGCACTATGTAGTAGAGAGTCATTTGGGATTTAGCCAAGGTTAGCCTTTCATTGGCTGGAAGATGTGAGCAGTATAAAGTGTGTGAGCCGCACTGATCCCTGTTACACCAGCTTACACACATGACTGCAGTGTTAGGATACTGGAAATGTCTGTACTCACTATACGGATCTTTATTGCCCTCTAGTGGTGTTCATCAGTACATACCACACACTGTCCAACACAGTTGCTTTTACCCCAGCAAAAGTATGGCATCTTTTGAGTCAGTGTTCACATAGTTTTGGAAATAATACTCCAGAATTTTTCCAGGATATTTTCCTGCAATTTATACATGATTTTCCTATGAAAAATTACCTTATACTTACCATGTGTCAGCAAGGTAACTCCTAATGACCTCTTTCTGACTACAGGTTTTACTTCAATTATTAGAAATGAATTATACATCTGTTAAACCCACTGTTAAACCTACCTTCAGTATAAATACAGTATAAACACACCAAATAACAAAGCAGAATATGGTTCAAATAAGTCCATTAAAATTTCATCTCTGGCCAAACCAGAATGCATATAGGAACCCTGTTACTGTTTTCCTGTGATGCTCATGTAGCATTAGTAATTTGTAATTACAATTGTAATTTGTAAGAGCTGTAATTTCTTACACAAATACATAAAGTTCTACATTGATGTAGTTCAGTGTGGAGTGCTTAGAAAAACAGCTGTAGTACATATAAGGAGGTATATTGAAATCCACTGCTCACTGCTCACTCTTAAACTGGGCCAAATCTAACTTTAATTTGCTAGCATTTAACATGACTTAGTAGATCAGTGCCTCATGAAGAGGTATATTCATGTAAATGTAACCACACAGTGTGAATGTGTTGCTTTTTATAGCACTTTTACACTTATGTGTTTTTTTTACACTTAAATACATGCATAGATAAAACTGTATGCTTCCCATTGGCACAGTACAAACAATATATTAAACATATGAAGAACTGACCTGACTAAACCAAAATGACAACAAACCACTTAAAAGTAACAGTACATGCACCTTCATTAATTCTAAATTTTATTTATACAGGGTTATTTAACATTTATTATACAATCTTCATTACAAAATTATTTACAGTTCAACTGATCCACTGGTGAATTTAGGCACAAATGAGGGGGAAAAAATCAATAGAAAAGTCAAGATTGGATAGTTTAATCAGATTTAGTATATAAGGTCAGTAAGAAGGAAATCACATGTTAATGGCAATGGCAATGTATCTGAATAGTTCTGTAGGGATACCGAAGTTCAGATACTTACATTTCTCTCAGTTACAGAAATACTGATCAAAGGTACATTTGTAAAAGCAGTGTAGTGACCTCTGGTATGAAAATGATCTTTATTACTAGAAAAAAACTATCACAATCCTCAACCTCAGATAAAAAATGACTTGTGGTTTCTTTGGAAATACTCTGTTAGGCAATATAGGACATAGGACCTATGCATCACAAGCAAGGATTTCATGCATAGAAAGAGGCAACAACGAAGGAGAAAATGAAAGAAAAGTATTAAAATGATAGCTAACTGGCAAACCTTTTACAAAGCAGGATCACTACATTACCAGTCTGATATCAAAATAGTAAGACATGTAGCCAAACGGCATTTACTGTGGGAATGTTAGCGAAATCCTGCATGTTTACTTCAAAGATAGAATACCAGCCTGAACACATTAATCTTTATTTAAATAAGTTTGCATTTGTTTATTGTAGAGATGTTATATTGTGCTAAACAAAGTTCTCTTACTTTAGCTGTTTTTTAAAAAAAATAATAATTAAACAAAAGCAGACGGTACCCAAGTTGTCACTTATGCCGAATTGTAAAGTTGTCAGTCCCTCAATCTGTGAGCAGAATTACCTACTCCCCAACAAAAAAGTAAAAGATTAATATATATATAAATATATCCTCTCAATCATAATGTATGTTTCGCAACACCCTGATCATATCTGAACATCTCAAGCTCACACACTTACCAACATACCATAAAACAGCATTTCACTGTGTCAGCTGTTTACAGAACTATAAATCATTGATGTAACACAACCAAAAGCATCACAAAAGAAAATAATAGTACTATACAAAATTATTAGACAAAGCTGAATAATTAAAACATTTTCCCCCAATAAGACTCTATTCTTTTGATATAATAAGCAACAGAATGCATGAGCCGACTGGCTGGCAGTTTGTCATCTTCTACACACCCTATACGCAGACTGAGATCATACCACAGACATTCAAATAATCTGTGGCTCCTCTGATCACTGCACACACATCTAGACATCTAGAGAACAGATACACCCATCGGACAGTGCTGGGAGAAGTTTTACATGTTATGTTTTCAATCTGTAATCATTTCTCCATTTAAAAACATCTAAAAAGTCTTTAAACTTTAAACTAAACCAGACCATTAACCTAAACCAACTTTCCCCACACAGTCACAACAAATGACTGATTTATTGCCAACTATGCTGATAATTTCATTCAGCTAATGCTTAACCAAATTCATCAGTGTTAGCAACTGCTTTAAGGCAAAATCGCTAAAACTAGACTTCATAAAGCGGAGTCTAGGAAAAAAAATACACTTTATAACAGAACAGCTTTTAATAAAGAGCTAAACACCACTTTCCCAAACTAAAACAAATGCAAAGTAAGACTTTAATTACTATGGTCCAGAAAAAAACTATGCTAAACAATGCTTATGTCACATTAGATTTCAGAGACAGCTTATTTTTGATACAATCAGGTATGAGGAACTACCAGGCATCAGGTTCATCATTCATTCCTAAACTCCATTGTCATTTAAACAGATTAGGAACTTAACAGTTTAAAAAGGTATAAATGACACATGCATAGACATTTTTCCATAGACCCAGCCAAGGTCATATGACCCCTGGCAGGTCATATGAAAAGTGCACGACAGAGCCCTAAAACAGAGTGAACACTGAGACCTACAAGAAAGACAGCCAGTCTGCTGCTTTTTGGCCATGGCTGAGGTGAGTGTCATGCATGTTTTGGCTTCATTTGAGATGACAGTGACCAGGAGCTACGTTCCCCTTCATCGTAGAGACAGCCATGAAAAGATGGAGATGTAGCAGAGCTAGATGGGTCATGGATGGGCTGCCCCCTCAGATGGATGTGTCTGCCGGCCTGTGCATACGTCGTTCGGCTGCGGCTGCCAGCATCCTCCGGCGCATGGTCACAGGGTCTAAACTGTTGTCCTCTTCTTCAAGAAAGGGTGGGAAATTATCATCATCCTCCTTGGAGATAGTGGAAGAAAAGGCTTCGTCTACACTGCTTTTGTTCAGATAGCGTCTGCAAGAATAAAAGTGGAATTAATAATAGAACTTTACAATTTACTTAATGTGACCAGTAATAAGTATTAGCAGACCTGCGTGCTCTCTGCAGCAGCTCCTCTTTCCTCTGCCGCAGCATCCTCTGTCTTTCGTCTGCAGATTTTGAAAAGCGACTGCCACGAACCTCAAGGTCCTCTGCCTCGGCAGCGGTTGGCTCTGAACCCCCGCTGGCTTCAGCAGGCTCCTCTGGGGCTGGGCTCTCCTGAACAGGTGTTCTTTCCAGGGGCTGCATAAAGTACCTCAATTTAGATAAATAACCTTTAACTGTCTCATCTTAGTTTTGCAGGTACAGTTACTGACCATACCAGTGCAAGCCAGGTATGTTCTTGCTTAGATCATGCACCAAAAAATATTTTGTGCAAGTAAATGTAATTTCCCTATGGAGACAGCACAGTCAAAATTCTTTTCACATTTTGTGTTTGGACTTTAAAAGTAAATTCATATCATATTTACACAATTAAATCCTGTGAGTCAGAAAATATGTTTTTGTTGACAGGGACATGTTGTACAAACTACAAGAGAGTTAGCTATCTTAATTATCAGTAATTATTTAATTTAAAGAAAAGGAAGGATTATACAGCTGGTTTTCTCATTAATATGTGGTTATTTTCTATATACAAAGTTTATTCAAAGAAAAATAATTTTGGGGTTTTCGATCTAAAGGTCATGTTTTCCACATGTACTTTGGAAATGTTGACTTTACCTGAGCAGGGAAGGGCACCTGGATCCTGCCCTCCAGAATGTTGTCAGTGGTGACCTCCACAGAGCGAGTGAGCTGCAAATCTTGCAGCACCAGATGGTAAGGAACCTGAGGGAACATTTCCTGTATTTGGTGGGCCTAAAACAACCAACAACATATAAAGAAATATAATTTAAGATATATAAAAAAAGGTAACATGCCACAGATGGCACAACACAAATTGCAGCACAGCTTATAGCATTCACAATTCTCTTACCATAGCATTGAGCTGTGAGTTGTTGACCTGCGCGATGCCCAAGATGTTGGTTGTATGCATAACTTCCACAGAGAAGCTTGGAAGCCAGCTAGCGATTCGAGAGCCTAATAGGAGGGGAAACATTAGGTATGTGACTGTGGGATATAAAAGAAAAATGACATGATTTTCTAATCATGTAAAACTAAATGAGGAAAGTTATTTGGTTATGAGCTTATTTTTAAATAGACTATGAAAATCAATCTTAGTTGATTAAGAAAACAGAAATAACAAAGGCATATATATTACAATTTGAGTCTACACCAGGCCAAATATATTTACTCACTCCTTATGCTCATATATGTTTTAATACACCTGAGTGGCTTTAATAAACACATCATTGCAAATGTTAAGCATGTAAAAGCACCTCAACACGATGCATGTGTGTGAAATGACTGCCCATACCATCAAAGTGAAAGAAGTGGTTGTGCTGGTTGAGATGAGGTCGGACATCGTTTCCAGGTCCAGCAGCTATGTTGTCATTAGCTGGTGCCCTCTGCCCCTCCTCCCTCTCCCTCATGCCCTCGTTAATGTTCAGCGACATACGGCATGTTGGACAGGAGGTGTCCTGCTCTAGCCATGAGCGCAGACATGAACTGCATATACAACATACACATGGATACACATGAGTAAATCACATAACCACTACACATAGTAGTACACAAAACTGTGAAACAATGTTACAATAATATATTTTAAACATACACTAGCCATTTCTTTTTATGGTATAATAATCTTTTTTTAATAATCTCCAGGACAGATTACAGCCTCTTTCTTTGGACTGTAGTTGGCTAACCTATGGAAAAGGTGTCCACAAGGCAGCTTCCGTGCTGAGGTCATTGAGTCCCAGCAGATTGCACAGTCATCATTATTGGCAGCAAGCTCATCTGGGGTCGCTACTGAAAATCTGCACAACAGCAGAAAAGCAAACAACTCAGATCCCAAACTGGAACTGGACACAAAAGCAAGCTTACATCATGCAAACAAATCTGGCAAATGGCTTCCAAACCTGGACTCCATGTTGTCAATGACGCGCAAGTAGTTCTTGTGGCGGCGGATTCTCCTCTGCACCTCATGGAAGAGGTAGCGAAGCTGCATAAAGATCACCAGGCTGGCCATTGACAGCCAGATATTTCCAAAGAGCTGAGCAGAGGAGGTGAGATCAACTTGTGAAGTAGAACTGCAAAAAACTATTTTATCTGTACAGGTCCATGTTTATATATAAATAGTGTTAGTTGTGCTCCTACATTTCTTCTAACATGTGGCTGTTTGTGTTTTTTCCTTTTTTTGCAAGAAACATGCCCTTGTCATGATCTACATAATAGCTTCATATAAAAAGGCCACATCTCAGGCTGATAGCCACAAACAACCAGAAAGACAAGGAATGCAATGCAACATCAGAGCATCCATATAATCCAACTTTACAACAGTAAACTATTAAATCCTCCAGACTACTTTACAAGCTGAGACTTTACAAGCTAAAACAAAACACCATGTTTCATAGAGAAAACAATGGCCAACAAACTGGTGATTTTGGTATGAGGATACAAGCATAATGCACTACATGATCATTCATTTCCCTAGCGACCACAGTTTAGAACAGCCATTTACATTTCCATCAAAACATAGAACTGGGACATGGGCACACTGGAGCTTCTACATGTCCTGTGGTCTAGCAAATAAATTTTATTTTAACATAACATGTTAAAATAAAAAAAGATTTGACCATCACTGACACTGAGTATCATTTATACAGTGTACTGAAGGCATCAAATGGAACAAAATACTTTTATGATACAAAACTCACCAGCATGTGGATGTGATGCATCAGGTCAAGGCAGAGGAGGGTAAGCTCCATAATAAAGTCAGTATAGTAGACATAGGTGCCTTTGCTCTCCCAAGTGCCTTCATGGTTCAGGTCCCACAAGTGAATAGAGTACCTACATAAAAAGCAGTAGCAAGGACTCAGTGCTGTATTTCCCTGCATGCACAGAAACCTGAGAGAGCTAAACAGCTCCAGTTTCACAGCCTACAAATGACACAGCGTTGAGGGTATGCTTATATTGGATACTGAAGACAGGCAAAATGCTTACCTCGTAATAACATGTCCAGTGCGCACTGTAACAAGTAAACACTGGGGGAGGAGGGGGAGGCATAGATTACATTTTATATCTAATAGGAATGTATTTTTCTTAGCTTATATAAAGCAGTACAAAAAAGGAAAGTTTCTCACCTCTGCAGTCATAAAGGCAACAGTATGCATGCCATGGAGAGGGCCAACAAGGCCACAGAGCACAGCTAGACCTCCACAGGACAACAGCATAGACACCAGCAGAGCTAGCACTCGCACATGACTGCTCATGGGGGTTGTCGGAGAGAAGGATAGCTTTTAAAAAAAAAAAAAAACCCACACAGAGGTAAATAAAGACATTGCAATACCGTTATGAGAAAGTTTGTTCTTGTGTCATCACACCTATAAAAAACCCTCTTTAAATGTTTTCTAAACAATATCAGATCAGCTTTAAATTCTGGTTTTAGGGTCCCAGCACAACCTTTTGTATTGCAGTTTCTATACACCAGAGTTACGCAATGTCTTGGAGGTCTTCAAGAACTGGACTGAGGCTTTTGCATAAATCCAGACAAAATAGGTTTCATTTAAACTTAGTCAACTACTCACATATTCGAAGCGATCTTTACAAAGCTGGACCATGAGATGGAGGAAGATTAGAAAAGCGAACCACAAACACCAAAGCACCACCTCTGCCACAGTCTGCACATTCAGCACCCCAAAAATGAAGATGAATTTATAGAAGATGAAGTTCCAGAACTTGTCCTTTAGGTGCTGTCAGGAAATAAAAAGGAGGAAACCAACACAAAACAGTTTATTTGTGAGCATTTGTGAGGGGGTATGATGGCTTCATTATGAAGGTTCTACTGCATAATATTGCATATACAGATTAGATTTCTAAATTATAGTAAACTTAATTAAACAAGCACAGTTAAACATATAAGGTATTTGTTTTTAGTTAGACTTGAAGGTATACATAATATGTCACATAATATGACAGGTCAAATGTGCATTATAAATGCTACAGTGGTGCATTTTAGGTATCATATATGGACATCTCAAAATACAACACTCAAAATCCAGAATTATTAGGACCCTTGGTATTGATGAGTTAAAAACAAAACCTATAGAAAAATGAAAACATCTTTAAACAATTTACCTTAAGGGCTTTTTATTTACCCGAAGCCTTTTATTTACTTTAGATTGGATTATTCTTCTTTTACAATTTCAGTGTGAAATTAAGCAAACTAAATACAAAATCATTCCCTAGCTGACTATACACATGTAGTCTACCTAAAACACATACACAGGATCTGGACTGCCATTGGATCAGATCTGACATGTTTTACATTCTTATCCACTGACATACTGTACATCATGACCATGTGTCATGCATGTGAATATACAACAAGTCATTATAAAGCATGAACCCAGCAGGTCTATGATATGATACACATACCTTCTTAAGTCACCACACTGCAGAATATATTCAAAATGAAAACAGCAACTATATAACATCTGTCAAATCTGCCCGTTTGTTCACACAACAAGTCATCCTTACCTGTTTCTCACTGACCCTCAGAGGACCAAATACAATGCACTGGATCACTTTGGCAATCAGCATAAGGACACAGCATGCAGTATTCACCAGAACCTGAGAAAGACATGCAGTTTGCTTCATTACTATCTTACTGATCACATCAAAGAAGAGACATGGAAGTGTCCAAAAGTGCACAGATGTACGAACCCAAACAAACAAGCTGTCTGAGGTGAGATACAGCAGGATATTACTGGCCACATTTCCATCATTGTCGGCTTGTCCCACTTGAACGTGGCGTGTGGAGTCTTCTGCAGCTGGGGCTTTAGACTCGGTCACTGCTGTATAGGCACTTAATAAAGTCCCAGCCAGCAGTACTGCACTCAGAGCGGTGTAAGTCCTCAGACTGGGCCAGGGAAACCTCTCCAGAAACACCAGAGGCATGGTGCCAGTGTCCAGTGTCCAAAATACGTGTCAGGTTCACAGACAAGCCGCTTGGCAATGTACAAACTGTCCAGTTAAGCACCTTTATGGTCAGATTTAGAAAGCTGATAGTAGAATATTTAAACGGTATCTTATAAATCTATTATATTAAATGATTCGGGTCTCTATAGGAACATTGACTTGTTTAACCTGTCTGGTTACGTGCACACGACACACTCTGTTGCAAACATGACCATTATGGCGTATTTAACTAACTAATTGCACGATCTTATTTATGTCCGTTCTGAGTCCCATTCCTACAGGTTTAAACTACTGCTTTCTAAAATGACTGACACGAAGCAGTAAAGAAACATTGATACAGACCGAGTTTTGCGACAGCTAGCTGTCAGGCTAACAAGCTAGTTAGCTAACTAACGCTAAGCCACTGTCCAAACGCCTCAGCCTGATATTAATATACTTAAGCGGATTAATTTATAAAGTGCACAGGTGAAGCGAAGGTTCACAATGCCGTGGCCTTTTCCGCCCTCGTCCGCTCGACGAAGCTGTCTGGAGGATAATCTGAGACGCCTGTCTGGATGTCAGTAGTCTGTAAGCAGTAGTCTGTAGTCTTCTGTGTTGTTGTTCCAGTCGTTTCCCCGAGTTTCTCTGCCTCTCCCCCCCTCTCACCTTTTCCGGTGCTTTTGCGTCATGAAGTCTCTTCCGGTGCTTACGCAAGATTGTGCACATCTCATGTGCTAACATGGCCGCTAACACATTCTATACACGTATCAAGTGAAATGTCTAACAGGTCTTTGTTCTTTACATTATTACTGTGTATCTGTAACACTCCAATAGTTACTGAGGTGTAAATAAACCATTAATAAATATAAAATACAAATAAAATTATATTATATTATATTATATTATATTATATTATATTATATACAGATTATATTCTCAAAGTTTACTGTTCTTTCTATTATATAGTAATACGGACATATACACAATACTCCTTTATATAATTCTTGATTTTTTTAAGTTTGTGACTCTACATTCATTCAAGTGCTATATGGCTTCAATAATAAGTTGCAATAATCTATTTTTTATATTTCTCACTAGTACAAATAATACAGAAAATTATGCAGTATCAGATCAAAAATGTTTAATCCATAATACCATAATACAAAAGTATTAAGTGTCAAAATAAACATTTTGAAAACTGCAGTCTTCTAGGAGTGAATTATGACATTTGAGTGTATAAAGTTTTAAATAATTTGAGGGCAGCTGTAGACTTGGTTAGGGAACATGTGATCGGAAGGTCCCAGGGTGACCTAACCTCCTGACCGCTCCTCAGGCGCCATGGGTTTGGGGCTGCTTCCACTCTGGGTAAGTGTATTCATTTCCCCTAGTGTGTGTGTACTTATTTATTTAGCAGTTTTATGACAGGAATCATGCACTACAAAAAAAAAGGACAGATAAAGGCATCCCCATAAATCACTATTAATTTATATTATTATACACTAACATTAAAGATAACGCTAACATGCTAATATCAGAGAGCTCATAACAGCATTTTACAAAGACAAAAGACAGCAATGGAACTCGTAAACATCAAAATAAGCTAAATTTTGAGTCTTTGTAACTTTGTCATAAGAGAACACATGATAAAGCAGTTTCAATTATTTGATTGTCCAACACATTCCTCCAAATGTTCCAGGAAATTCAACACGTCGTTTCGTTTGATCAGTAAATGCATGAAAGTATTTTTTATTGGGACAAAAATGAAAAACAAGTTATTATGTTCAAAGTAGATCATGAACATTGCTTTATTTCAAAGCTTCCAACAAAACTAATAGGAATTTTAATACATCAAGTGTCATGTACCTTAATGTTTCATACAAATTCATAAATACAAAGCTGTGTTTTGGAAAACAATCACTCAGACACGTGTCTATCAATTAATGGGTTATCTACCTGAAAGCAAATTAATGTAATTTCTGCAGCTAAATCGCAACTAAGCCATGCCAAATAAAGATTCAGAAACATGATATAACACAACTAACAGTGTAACAGTCCAAATGATCCTATGCAGCTATTCTAAAATATTTTGTTTATAAAACATTGCATAGATTTGAGCCTTAAATATTCTTCACAGTTAACATTTAGCAAAGAGTTGAATATTTTACACTTAAGGCACCTTAGCAAAAGACTTTAATGCCAGCAAAACAGTCCCTAATGTAAAAAAAAAAATTCTCAGAGAAAACATTCACATTTGCCAAGATAGGACATAACCTACCATAGCTTAAAATCATCGTACTATACAGCAATGTTCATCAACACATTCATTTATTCATTCTCTTCAGTGACAGACAGAGGACACTGTACGTGTCTCACTGTAATCTACAGTTCTGCATTCCTATTTAAGTAACTGATTTCTCAGTGTGGCTACTTTAAGCTATGAGCATCTGTTGCTGAGTCCGGAGTCTGGAACAAGTCTCTCACTATGATCTCGCTCACTGAAAAGACAAAAAGAAGACAATAATGGTAGTAATTATTAAATTTGTCATAGATTACAGTGGATTATTTATATTGTTATTGTTGATTAGGTGTGTTTGGGTTATTTTTGGCAGTTTTCAGTGCAATCTTTGAAAGTTACGGTATAAATAAGCACCTTCAGCCTTCTGTGTTTATTTCAGAATACCAAAGGAGCTTATAGTACAGACTAAAGCAGACTAGGGACTGATAAGGACAAAAAGTTTTTCCCCCCACATTTGTATTTCTGTACAGTTTTAGAGCCTTCTCAGGGCAGTGTTGTTTATGCAGTCTCACTTATACAGCAGTTATCTCTGTATGTCTTCCTGTAATTGAGGGCATGCAACAGTCTGGCTGCATCATATTACAGTTGCAACTTGGATACGAGGTGTAAAGACAGAAGATAAATATATCACTGTTATCTTACTTTATCTGTACTATAGTCAGAATTGAGCATTTGTCTGCAATGGCTCTAAATTAAAAATTTAATTACAACATGCTGTAAAAAAACACATCGTAGATTTCCTCTCTGTAAATAAATTTCCCCCAGCAAAGTATGTTAGAATTAAAACTGACATTTATGTATTTTTTCAGTAAAAAATAGTAAGAGACTATGAAACACAATACACACTCAGGGTTATTCACGTGACTAACTGCAATGAAAGGGGCTATAATGAGGAACAACAGTACAAACAGCCCATTGCACCTGTCCTCCCCAACTCAGTAAAATAAGGCTGAGGCATAGTGGCTGAAAGCCAGATAGAATGAGTGGGTGTGTGTTTCTGTTTACACACAGCAGTAGGGGGACAGGGAGAGTTTGTTTTACAGAATTATGTCTGCATTAATTGAAATACTGCAATCCGACTGCATGTTTGTGATTACTCCTAGTCATAAATTCAGCTAGCCTGCTAAACTGTAATCAAGGTTACAGATAGAAAGAAAATTAGTGAAGACAATATGTAAGGATTTTATTTTATTTTGGTAAAAACACACTCAGGATCTAAGGAGGAATGAGATTTCTTGAAATATCAAGCAAGATTGTCTTGTATGACCCATGTTTATCTCTACAATGCCCAAACAGTTGTATATCAGTTACTATAGGAGATTAAGTCCTGTGATATATTTAGCTCACAGTGACTCAATGCAATACTCCATAAAGCCCTATATCATTCCCACCATGCTACAGGGGTGGAGACTATAATTAGGTGCAAACCAAACAGGTTTCCACACACTGGGGGTGGCAGCTGTCTTTGCTTGAGTGTAAACAAACACAAGCATATGGCCTATCTTTTAGAACAATGGGTGGTTATGAATTTGTATGAACACATGTCCCAGTCCGGCAGTCATTGCTGTAATAACCTGCCATACAGATCTCATTGAACTAGAATGTGGACCAGGAACAGCCACCTAAAGTTGTGTCACATCACCTGTAGCTGCTCGGATTAGATTTAAAACACTGATGCTTGCCCAATACACCACACTTCCTTCAAACTTCTAGCATGGATTGACTCGACCTGCTGTACTCAAAGGTACAAGGAGGACCTTCCCCTGAATGTCCAAGTCAAACAAAGACTGAACCATGCACATGACTTAGCACTATTTTAAATAAAGATCCTTCAACGTGTGTGTTTTTTATACTGTACTACTGCTGTACTTGACTTACCTTAGAAATACTTTTGACCTCCATGCATTCAAGCTACAATGTAATGAGTGGTGTATATTTGCTCCCTCAAAACTATATAGTCAGTGTTGTATATTTAACAAGCTAATATGTCTGTATGTTGATAAATCTATAGCAAACACTTGTGCCATTTTGTTGACTGTCCATGCTGCGAGCTTATCTTGATTTGATATGACTTGCTGAACAGGTTTCTAGGTAGGTATACCATGTTCAAGACATTAAGTTTAACTGTTCCCCTGATTTCCACCCATCAGGTGTCTCTTCGAACAGCTTTCCTATGAGATAACTGCTTGTTCTGAGGCATGTGATGCCATACAGAATGTCAGGAGTAGTGTTACACACCTGGTGGACCCAATTCTGTGTGCATGTACGCCCATGACTGGCCAATGCTGCTGTAATTAACATGTAAATGAGAGTATGCCACTCCCACCCTGAGAGCTCAACCAACCTTGCTTCCTGGTCTCCCAGTCACAGGTGGTTGTGGCATAATCTGGATTTGAACTCATGGTTCTCTGGATGATTGGGTAAACTCTGGCGCACCTTATTAGTATTCTAACAACCTGATGTATATTTTTTTATTAAGAGCATACATTTTTAATAGAGACTGCACAATACTTTTGTAAGTGACTCTGGATAAGAGCGTCTAAGAGATTCTGAAGGGTAATGCAATATGTAAGTAAATAAAAAAATATCAGATTCATACCATCATCAAGAGTGATATCCTGCAGCCCGATGGACTGGAAAGTGAGCTCCTTCTCATTCTCTGGTTCCTGTTTAATGTTGATGTTTTGTCCATCCATGGAGTGGTTTGATGATGCTGCAACTCCCAAACAGCTTATGGTATCACTTGTCCCACCTGGGGAGAGTGTTGCATTAGACTTTGGGTTTTCAAGAGCC
>JAOVVF010000010.1:10299897-10310706 GCA_028565595.1 Duopalatinus emarginatus | reverse complement strand
GGTAATCAGTGACTGGTGATCAGTAACAGGTGATCAGTAACAGGTGATCAGTGACTGGTGATCAGTAACAGGTGATCTGTGACAGGTGATCAGTGACAGGTGATCAGTGACTGGTGATCAGTAACAGGTGATCAGTGACAGGTAATCAGTGACTGGTGATCAGTGACAGGTGATTAGCAACAGGTGATATTTATACAGGATGCAACAATCAACAGGAGGTCTATAAATCAGCTCAACACAATTTAGTAACAAGTGTTATTTATAATTTAATTACATCTGCTATTTATTATTGTCGTTACCATCATAACATTAGAATCATTTTCTTAGGCCGGCGGTGTAATGACCAGACTAGTGGAGCAATGCAGACGATGAGTGTTTGTTACTGGTTAGTGGAACTGGTGGAGTGATGATGAGTCTGTATTAAAGAAGGAGGAGTGTTACTGTCCAAAATCAGACTCCTGAACAATCAGAGTCTGGTCTGATAAACTTCAAACTATTTCAGTGACTTGACTAAACACACACACACAATCTTAATGATACAAAACAATACAATCTATATACACTAAGGAAAAAGTACAATGCTCTTATTTCTACAAAAAATTGACAATACTGCTGCTATAACGCATTGTTTTTGTTTACAACTCACAAAAAATGGATAATACTGCTGCTAATAATTGAATGTCTATTTTTTACAAGAAATGGATATAACTGCACCTTACTGCTTCCACTACCAGTGGACTGCCTGCACTACCCCGTCCCAATATTCAGTGTTGATGTCTATTGTATTTAGTGTACTTTGTCTAGTGTATTTATTGTATATTGTCTTGTGTATTTATTGTAAGTCGTCTTGCATCATTGCACATCCTACTGCACACATGCGCTTTACGTTGTATTGTGTAGTTTACTATTCTATGTAGCACCTTGGTCCTAAAGGAACGTTGTTTCGTTTGACTATGTACTGTACAACACTGTATATGGCTGAAATGACAAAAAAATACTTGACTTGACTTGAAATTATTAATAAAGTATTTTCCATCAATAAAGATATAAAACAGTATGTGTGCACTGATTTAAACAAGTATAAACGTAGTATAGAAGAAACGAAAATATTACGGATGAACATACAAAATATGTGCCATTGTGAAGAGCATTATTGTATATTTCATTTTTTAACCTGTGGTTAAAATCTAAAACCTACCAATTCACTGGACACTATTAGAACTATAATAAAATGTTTTGTAAAATGCAATTAGTTGTCTTGTGTAATTTGTCATTTTACATATTCTTTTGCCCTTCTATGTGGAGTACTAAATAAATCAATGTATTAAATGAAAGTGCTGTCATTTTAGTGTTGTAGTGTGGACTATTGAATAAATCTATGTCTGAATGTTTAAAGATATCTTTTTATCATCAACTTGTTAGTGTGTGGAAAATGGTAATTAATGCACATTATGGTGTAATACATACCAGAAATATGTGATATCTTTTGGTGTCCCATTAGCTTTTTAGAATGAATACATTTTGAATAGACTGAATACATTTTCAGTAATAAAAGTGAATATGCATAGTACTTTACCCTGCATAGCAGCTACACTGAATCAATGTTTAGAGAAGTGTTTCCAAGTGGAAAGTAGTCATAAGGTTCTCCTTCTCCCATAAGGTTCCTTGTATCGCAGTGGTTAGGGGAATGTTAATGCACCAAACTAGAATATTCTCTAAAGGTTCCCCACATTACAGATGTCAGGAAAATGTTTCATAAACCAAAATGTGCAACCAAAACTTTAAAAGTTATATTTGTTTTAAAAAGACTGTCCTGGGTAACTAGTAAAACCATAACTTCAAGGTATGTTCCTGTAACCGGTAAACCCCCAACCAACCAAACAAACAAATAAATAAATAAAAATAACATTCACTAAACAGTCTGGGAGCTAAAAACTATTAGCTGGGAAGGTATTTATTTATCTTTTGAGATTTATGTAAGCTTGATTGTTCTGCTATGACTAGCAGCTACTCATCTAAACTTCAGATTGGTGGTGTTATAGCACGCTACATGTTCTGACATGCTTGATCACTTAAATAAGACTATGCTCATAAAGGCCATCAAGGTTTCTACCAACAAACCCCTAGCTACAGAATATGAGGGGGGTCATAAAAGTGATTAAAACTACAGAATATGCTTAACAAGCTTGGACACACCAGACTGCTTTGAACGTGTTTGTTTGGATATAAATTAGGAGTCGGCATGGATGTATTTCTTAATCTTCTTCTCTGTATATATCTGACTTCTGGTAAGACATATAATTTGCCTTTAGGATGAAACTGTACTTTGTAATATATACTGGATTTTACAAAAAGGAATATAAAAATATGTAACACTGAAAATATAATTAAATCAACTGGTGGTTAAGGATCGTGCAACAAACTTCTTTTTTTGGGGGGTTCAGGTTTAGTCTTAGCTGTGACTCTGCAAGGCCTTCCTGCTATGGTGAGTCTGCAAGAGAACAGTCCAGCTGGAACTGAAGTCTTCTGCTTTAAGATTGAGCTTTCCACGGGAACAAGTGTGGTCTCTGGATTCCCTCTTCTGCTGAACTCTAATCCTCTGACTAATGATTTCATGGTGTATATGGTAAATTCAACATATGCCAAGGTTTGCATATAAGATTTTTTGAAACTTTTATTATTGTGCTACATTATATTTCCGTCAAGATGTGTGTGAAATATATAAATATAAATATCTATAGACCCCTGTTCATACAAATATAGTAACTTTTGTTAATATTTCATCTAGGTAACTGTCACAGGTTCTACAAATCTGGACTTTGAGAGTTCGTCTAATCACTTCATTCTGCAGATCCTTGTGATGGACAACAGTGCAGGCTTTGCTCTACAGACTCTCACTGTTATACTAAAGGATGTGGATGAGCCCCCAGTATTCTTGGATGAAAGTATGGAATTTTCTGTGTTCCCTGGCTTGTGTGTAGTCTGAATATGAAAAGATCATTGTGGTGTAGCTGTCATAATAAAATATCTCTGTTTTAGCTTCATTTCTCTACATAGTTGAGAAGTCTCTGCCAAGTGTAATCTATGAACCAGCTGTCTTTGACCCTGAAAATGGACCTCTAACTGTATGTAAATATCTTCTTCACACTGGTCATTGTGCATTTCTCGCATTCTCACTCTTTTGCTCTTGCTTTTTGTCTGGCCGTATTCACAGTCTTTCGTGGTATGTTATTAAAACATCAGACACTTGTAAATATTTTATTGTTGGAGTATGTACTGTATATGTCATCTTTTATTCCCCACAGTTCACTCTAAGCCCTCTGAATGCTGCTTTCAGCATTGATCACAGCAAAGGTTCCCTTTTCACTGTCAAACCACTTGATTATCTAACTGATCCCAGGCAGTAAGAAATCCTTTGGAAAATGAGTCATCTGTACATTATATGTTTTATTATACGTTTATTATAAGTTTGTTTTTTGTACTTTGATTTAAAACTATTTTCCTTTTTATGTCTATTGTTCAGATATTACTTTAATATGTCAGTGAATGATGGGAATAACACCTCTACCAAACCTTTGTTCATCAACATAATTAACCTCAATGACGAGAAGCCATACTTCATAAAGTAAGTGACCAACATTATTTTGAGCTTTGCTACTGAGTACATCTCATTCAGATCAATCTAAAATACTGTATAATATTAAGTGTATTTCATCTTCCCTACAGCATACAATAATATTTTGCTTTTTATAGCACCATTACCTCTTTTACTGTCCCAGAAGAGTTGAACCCAGGGCATATTTTGGCCAACATTACTGCTGTTGTCCCTAGGGACATACTTTATAGCAGTTTCATCTTCTACACCATAAGTGACAATGATTATCTTGCCATACACAAATGTAAGACTGATTCAGTCATTGTTCGACCTTCATATCCTCACATTTTCTTCCTTTTTTTTTTACTACAAAATCTGAGATTACTGTTTGTGTATAGACACTGGATTGGTTACGGTTGCAAACAGGATGGATCGAGACTTAGCACCATTGAGAGACAACCCAACAATCACAGTGACTGTAACAGCCAGTTTTAGTCCCCCTGGACCACCACTGATCAACACAATTAACATCACTGTTACTGTCCAAGACATCAATGACAATGCTCCCATTTGCTTTGCTGATAACCAGAGGTGAGTACACTACTCCTTCTGGAACATACAGAGTATACACTGTATGTAAAATTTTATTTAGTATATAAATATATCTGTGTACATGAGTTGATGTAAGGCAGTAAGTATTGAGAAAACTGTATGTGGTATGAGTATGTGAATAACAGTGTTCTGTATTCATTTCATGTTTGGAATAGGAGAGAGGTGCCTGAGACAGAGTTAAAGGGAGCCCTCATTTCTACCATCACATGCACTGACAATGATGTGCTGCCTTTATTTAAAGAGTTTATCTTTACTGACCTGTCCTGTTTGGGTTGCAGTCAGCTGTTTGCCCTGAAAAATAATCTGATTATTGTAAGATATGCACATTTTACTATATAAAATATTGTGAGAATTTTTTACTTTTCATATTTTCGGTAACTTATTGTTGAATATAATTCCCCTCAGCTGAATGGTAGTTTGGACTTGGAAGATCTTACCAATCTCTATGCTGGTAATGGCTATAGCCTTTTGATCACAGCAGCTGATAAAAATGACTTGAATTTAAAAGGTATGCCAGTTGAGATTATCTAAATAAACTCTCTGCACACATTATGTTTGCTCATTTTTGTACATACTTCTTGACCTTTATTTCTCTCTAGGAGATGCCTCTGTTTATGTGACTGTGACCCCAGTTAACGAGTTTGCACCTATGTTTCATCCTGTTTCTTATTTTTATACTATTTCTGAACTTCTTGGAAGTAAGTGCCATTTGTGTTCAGCTTCATCTTTTTGCACTGTTTTTTGGGCATCCCTCTCACCCTGCAACTAGCTGTGACTAGCACTAAGCTAACATAAGAATGTGCCAAGTCAACCATTTTCACCAAATAATTAATAAATAACAGTATAAAAGAATCAGATGAGTACAGAGGAGTAAAATACATTTTACTGTTCAACTAAAGACACATTTCATTGTAATTTATGACACAGTGATTATGAAACAATTTGGCATTTTGCCATATTTAGATTTGTAACTATATCAAGACAACTGGCAGGAACAAGAAAATAGAAAAAAACCCTAATTAGTCAGTTTGTACTGGTATTTTGGGCCCCTTTTATCTCTTTTGTTTGGTATTTTCCTTTCTTGAGATGAATGTTTTTTGCACATCCCAAGCATTTTCTTTAAACACGTGAGGATCCTGATTATACTGCCCATACTCTGCAGTGTTATTATGATATTCTGTCCAAAGCTGATATATGAAATATTTATTGCAGGTGGTGTTGTGATTGGCTCAGTTAATGCCACTGATATGGATTTGCCTCCGACTTTATTGCGGTACTCTATAGTATCTGGTGGTGGTGCAGGAGGACTAAGGAATATTTTCCACTTGGACCCTCTACTGGGTCGGATAACCCTACTGACTCACCCGGACTATGAGGACACTCAGACACATGTGCTAATCATCAGAGTGGTGGATGGAGATCCCATCAGGCCACTCTCTGCCACAACCACAGTAAGTGCCCCATCAATGTGGTAGTAAGGAGTACATAATACTCAATGCACTGACCTACGTCTCTACTTTTTTCAGGTTGTTATTAATGTCACAGAGGCTAATGATGAACCTCCGGTGTGCGGACCCAATAAAACAAACCTAGTAGTACCGGTAAATCTGCATTTAGGGACAGCTGTTCAGGGTTTCACCCTTTCCTGCACAGACAGAGACTCTCCACCCACTTCATTCATCTACTCCATCTCAGGTAGACACCGGTATAACAATGCTGTCATATTGTTAGAATGCTTAATAAATAAAGCATAATATATTCACTTTTAGTCAAGTGATGGAAGTATACATTCTGTTTCAGGCTATCATATGTATATACAGAACATGGTATAATAAAATGGTAGACTAAAAGACATGGTGGTGTACTATAAATATTATAAGATATGTTTGTGATTTATTTCTAGAATTCAACAAAGCTGACTCATACAATACATGCTTCATATTACTGGCTGGGAGGATATGTATCAGCCCTTAAGATTGCTATCAGCCTTTATATGACATCACTGAATAGTGTGTTTGTTGAAACCTCTATGGCAATTATCTTGTCTCAATCCATTTTAGGAGCCAGCAATGTGAACAACCATTTTGGCTTTTCTCCGAACGCAGGCTCAAACATGAGCCGTTTGATCCTGATAGCACCATTTGACTTCAGCAACGGGATGGACACACAGTGGAGCTACAGACTCACAGCACTGATTTCTGATGCCAACCTTCGGTCAAGGCAAGACAGAGCCAGAGCCCCTCCACAGACTGGCACTGTCATTATCAATGTGCGAGTAGTTGATCCTCAGATGACCACTGCCATCACCACAACCACTGTAGGTTTGCATATATGTATAGCAAGCCAAGGAATGTAATTCTATACTTTTATAGCTTGTAATCAAGCGCTTATCTTTTGTCTGCGTATATTTCAGCCCAGAGTCACATATATCAATGTGGAAAAGAATACATTCAATACAGGTGACTGGTATGTGTGGTTTGTCATTGCTCTGGGAAGTTTTCTTCTCCTGCTCATGTTGGCTTACCTGCTGTTTAAGTCCTGCATCTACTTCTCATCTAAAAAGTTTCACTGCTGTGAGCCAACACAAGTAGAGGCCAAAGACGAACTGTGAGTATACTTTTTAGTTCACACTATATTAATATAATTATAATTATATAACACTATATAATATACAACTAATGTTATATTGTTAACATTTTTAAACAAATTAATAAATCTTAATTTTTCTATTAATAATTATTAATTAATGCATGAATACAATATTTTCCAAATAAGAAAAGCATATATTTATTCAAATGAAAAGGTATAGTGCATGTTATAAAACATGCTTAAAATCTGTCCAAAAGTTTGCATTGTACTTAATTAACTAAAAATAACTTCTAAAATGTAATAGCTTGCCCTGCTAAAACCATTGCCTGTATAGGTGCATATAGCTAGCAAGTCTATTCTTTCTAACCTAGATGTTATTACTGCACAATTTTGGCTGACTGAGGTCAGTAAACAGAAACAGTCATGGAAGAGCTGTTCGTCTTCTTCTACTTTTCTACATTATGCCTCATATCATTAAGAATGTTTGTTTGTTTGTTTGTTTTATTCTTTAAGATTTCAACCATAAACATCCTGTCACACTTAGGAGATCATTTATAAGTCTAGCATTTAGTAATCAAATGTGTTCCCTTGTGTCCACAGCATCACAGACAAAGGTAGGTGTACATAAGTAACAACTTCAAGCCAGTAAACATACAAAACTGTCATGTAATAAGTATCTTTTCTCTATAGGATCACCCATGGAAGAGGTATTAATGGTGAGTTCTGGTGTACAGTATATATAACACTTGTCTTTCTTTGCCAGATAAGAAAATAAAATTCCTTTTTCTTATAGGAGGTGACAAAGGTCAACACTGTGTTCGACAGGGAGGGAGTAGATCCTGGTAAGGTGGTTCATACCGAGTCAAATTTGACACATAGTTAAATTTGCATTACAATGATAAAAGATACATACATTAACTTGATGAAAATGTCATAATATACCATTTAAGCTTAATCAGAACATGCTTTTGAGTTCCGATATTATAATATTGATGATAATTTTCTAACTGCTTCTTTCTGCTCCTCTGAATTTTTCCAGTTACTAACAGAGTGTATGAGTACAATAGTAAATCAGGTGCTCGACGCTGGAAGGATGCCATAATTGTATGTGATCCTGCTCCAGTCCAGCCCGAATCTAGCACTCTGGTCATCTCAGACAAACCAACTAATGAGACAGCACAGTCATCAAAATCTGGCTAGCAAGGGCACAGACCCACAGTGGGTCTGAACAGCCTACTAAAGGACATCTATGACTTGAGCCTTTTCAGCTCCTACACTGACTTTCATTCTAATGTGGATCTTATAAATTATTGGATATTCATTCCATTAGTCAGAAATACTGGAAACCAAATTTCCACACTGTATTAAGGAGAAAAAAAACTGTATGCACAATATTACAGATAAGGCCTATACTGTAGTATAATAATTGTATCATAAAAGATTATATAAAATCTTATAAAAGAGTCATAAAATACCTAGTTTTTTTTCTTTTTGTATAATCTGTGGTGGAAAAGATACATAAAGAACATAATGAAACATTAATTTTTTTGCCTGTCCCTTTTTTGATTTTTACCTCCTTAAATGAACAATTATACTGTACATGAGAAATCTTAATAAACACTGGAAATTGTAAGTGTTTGCTTGCCATGTGACAATTTGTTATAGTGAGTGATTTCTAATTAACACTTTAATAATGTAGGAAACAAGGGAAAAAGCTCTTCTATTAAAAAACAGGATGTGCTCAGTTCTGAGCAGCAGATGGCAGCCTTGTCTCAGCTACTATTTTTTATAGTAAAATGTCCTTAAAATTATTCTGCATAATGCAGTAAAATCAGCACATTTTTACTTATGTTTTTCAATGACCACAAAAGGATAGATTTAGATATAAGTGATAGGATCAATGTTATGAAAGTTCAGCTAATAAGATTGATCTCTGTCTCTCTCTGTCTCTCTCTCACACACACACACACTGATGCTGACCTGCTTTAGCTGGAAAACATTCTCATAGCACTAATGTGACCGCTCAGGCCCGAGGCTTGAGCCCTGACATTTGCATTATTGTATTATGTTTCTTCTATATTTCATCAGCCCTACTTTGTCTGGGCTAGGTCTTCTGCTTGTATGCACTTAACTCACATTGACTTAAATATGACACAGTGATACAGTGTACGTAAGATGGATTCATAATCAGCCTTTCTGCAACAAGACAAATATAATTTGTATAGATTGCTGCCTAAAAATAACTCGAGCCTGTCTGAGGGTTTACACACTCCATAGGTGCAGATCATTCTGGATCAAATTCAGTTTACACTCTGGAATTATGAGTAATTGATTCTAGTTGTGAAACACGATGCTCAGTTTCAGCGTGATGAAACACACAGTGTGAAAATCAGGGCTAGTGGCAGTGTCTAGAACATTTTATGTGGAGTGGCAAAGGAGTGGCAGGAGTTTTTCACAGGATGGCACAGGGTGTTAATAGGATAAAGGGGCACAATTTAGTTGTGTTCCGGTCATCCTTTTATCGTCTATATTACGATTGTGTCAGATTCTTTATGTTTAAGACATTTGATTTGTCTTATCAATACAATTAAAGACTATGCTTTCCATCTACACCAATGCATTTACACCTCCAATAATGTCTTTGCATCAGAAATTCAGTGTTAAATCACACATTGTGTTTTATGATACTTGAACAGCTCAATGGGCTGGTATTCAAAATCAACACATGAATAATGTATTTTTTTTTCACATTTATGTTTGCCATTTTGTTTTGGTAATATATTCATATTGAAAAGAATAAAAGCTGTGACTTTTTAGTGACTGTATGAGGTGAAGTAGTATGGCAGTTGAGGTAGCAGGGCAACTGCCAACCTGTGCCATGCATGGATATAGACAAATGTCAAAGTGAGAGAGAGTGAGAGAGAGAGAGAGAGAGAGAGAGAGAGAGAGAGAGAGAGAGAGAGAGAGATCCTGGCAACATTATTTATATCATGTATTAACCTATCAACATGTTATTCCTGAAGCTCTGGCTAAGGAAGTTTGGGTCCAGTGACAGGTTAATGCACTTTGCTTCCTTGTTTTGAACAATTTCAGTTCCTAAGGCCCCCTTAGGATTACTGTTTACTTAAGGCTTTTGGAATCAGCCACTTCCTCCTCTTTATAGTACTTTTATTGTAATAACACAAGGATCTGGACAATATCTGATTGTGTATTTGTAAAACATTTAGTCCTATATTCCACCAAACCACAGATTCTCTAATGAGATTCTTGAGTATCCACTGTCCTGCATATTTGAGGACTGTTTTCTTTACTTCTCTTTACTATTTCTCTCTCTTTGTCAACTCAAGTAGTTTTTTATCATCATTTCAACCATATACAATGGTGTGCAGTACACAGTGAAATGAAACAACGTTCCTCCAGGACCAAGGTGCTACCTAGAACAATAAACTGCACAATACAACGTAAAGTGCATGTGTGCAGTAGCATGTGCAATGACGCAAGACGTCTTACAGTAAAGTACATGAGACAATACAATATACACACAAAACAATATACAGCACAATAAACAACAATAAACAATAAATACAGGGAGGGGACAGTGCAAATAGTCCACTGGCAGTGGGAACAGTAAGGTGCAGTAATGTACTGGTAGTGGGAACGGTAAGGTGCAGTAATGTACTGGTAGTGGGAACGGTAAGGTGCAATAATGTAAACTGGTAGTGGGAACAGTAAGGTGCAGTAATGTACACTGGTAGTGGGAACAGTAAGGTGCAATAATGTACACTGGTAGTGGGAACAGTAAGGTGCAATAATGTACACTGGTAGTGGGAACAGTAAGGTGCAATAATGCACACTGGTAGTGGGAACAGTAAGGTGCAGTAATGTACTGGTAGTGGGAACAGTAAGGTGCAATAATGTACACTGGTAGTGGGAACAGTAAGGTGCAGTAATGTACTGGTAGTGGGAACAGTAAGGTGCAGTAATGTTCTGGTAGTGGGAACAGTAAGGTGCAG
>JAOVVF010000010.1:10273653-10299797 GCA_028565595.1 Duopalatinus emarginatus | reverse complement strand
GTAGTGGGAACAGTAAGGTGCAGTAATGTTCTGGTAGTGGGAACAGTAAGGTGCAGTAATGTACTGGTAGTGGGAACAGTAAGGTGCAGTAATGTACTCTAAAACATTCACATCAACTTGTGGAATGGCTGTTGATTGGTTAAAGTGGATGTGTTAGAGAATTAAAAACATTAAAATGTGCACTTTGTAATGATTCATGACAAAATATTTTTTAATTAGTAATTTAATTACAATCTATAATTTAATGCATAATTAGTCATTAGTACATGGGCAGTGCAATGGTGTAGCAGGTAGAGTTGCCCCTGCACAGCTCAGAGACCTGGGTTTAATCCTGAGCTTGGGTTACTGTATGTGTGGAGAATCTGTGTATGCTTTTCTATCTTTCTGTAGGTTCCTCCAGGTTCTCTGGGTGCCCTGCAGAGCCCTGTTGTCTGGCAAAACACAAACTTACATGTGTGTCCCTCTAACCATAATTTGGTGTCTTTACCAGACTGTGTGGCAGCACATTGTCCTGTTGGAAGAAGCCAAATCCATCAGATTAAATGCTGGAACAGGTGCAAAGGTGGCAAACATAGAGATCACCTGTCAGAGATGTTTGCAGATGTACCAGAGGTCCGCTTGATTGCAGGTCAACAAAACCCCATAACCATCACAGAACCACCCCCAGCCTATGTATTTTGCATAGGCTTATCTGTACCTGTTATTTTCTGTATCTTTTAAGGGAAAGTGTAATATAGTAGGAGTAGATATTTGTCCAAGATGCTGTCAGATTCATTAATCTTGTCATTTATCACACATAGGCTTACATGGTATTGTTCAGGACAATATGCTTAAACGTTTTTTGCTGTATAGCCTAATATCAGTGGCACACAAATGGCAACTCAGTCGCCCTTAAAGTGACATGTATTCACACACACACACACACACACACACACACACACTGTTTACTCATCACACTGTTACTAAAGCAAAGGCCTCTGTCAGTTGTAGTTTCTAGTCTGCATTGCAGGTGTGTCGAGGTTATTTGTGGTGCTTCAGTAATCTGCCTGACTGCTGCTCAGTAAGCGTCAGCTCCATGAACCACATCATAACATAATGGTGGGAACTCTCAGGATCTACTGTATTCAGCAGATATATCACTGTGTGTGTCCACTTCACTCCCGCGCTGCTGCTGCAGTCTCGCGCACGCAATCCCTGCCCGCCCGGTTGCCATAGTTACCCGGGTCACATGCACGGCTTTCCCGTGGCCAGCAGCGTGAAAAAGAGGATGATCTGTATCGGATTCTCTGCCATTTTTATGTGGATGGATTAGATAAAGGACCTCCCTCGAAAAACAAATGGAAATAGGCGCCGTATGGCCCAGTGACAGGAGGTCCATCGCTTGTTGTTTCAATATCGTTACCGGTTCGTCTGCCGTCGGTTCCGTTCATTTCAGCTGACTCGAGAGAGCGCACACAGACGGAGGTTGATCAGCCGAGCCCTGCCTGCATTTTGCACGTCTTCCTCTGGAGCCCTGCTATCAGGAATGAGTATAGAAATCCCCGAGGGCTTGACGGAGCTTTTACAGAGCTTTACGGTGGAGGTGTTGAGGAATCAGCCGCGGGATCTTTTGGAGTTCGCCCTGCAGTATTTCACCCAGCTGAAGGAGAACGAAGCGAGGGCGGCCGCTTTCGGCAATGAGCAGCATCCGGCTCTGCGCGGAGGCAAAGCCGTCAACTTCATCGAGGAGGCCATGCAGATCGACTCGGAGAACGGAGAGGACGAAGACGACGATGAGGAATTCATAGGTAACTGACTGGGTGACTGGGTTGTTTGAAACGCAGCTTATTTCGCACCATAATGTCTCTAGATGGCATTTACGCGCTGCAGTCGGTGCGCTTGGCAGTATCACTACACTGCACTGCATGGGATCTGTGAACGTAGGGCATAGTGCGTGATGTTTCGTAATGTTTCCCATCCAGAACGCTGGAAAATGGTAAATAATACGAGATCTGACTGAATTACAGGCTGTCACAAATTTTAAATCCGAAATTTAAATACACGAGTGGTCCAATTTGTGCAATGTATTTTATTAGATACAAGTGTGGCTGCGTCTGCGTAAAATAGTGCCTATGGGAACGTGCTATTTTGACATGCTATATAACACCTTTAGTAGGCTATACAGTTTTACACACAGACTGTGTTTTCAGATACAGTGTAAATGTGCTTAAATATACAGGCAGGCATGCAGATATGTAGATCTACTACAGATCATACACAGCAGCATCCTGCAACATCACCAGCATCCATCCACTGAGCCTCTAAAGCAGGGTTGCCAGGTCTGATAAAATTCAGCAGAATCAAAACCAGTCCAATACAAGAAATCCAAACTCTACCAGTCTTGTATTATGGAAACAAAGAAGTATACAGTATAATAAAATATATAACAGCATTAAAGCATGCTCTTGTCTGGCATGTTATTAATATATGGGGTAGATGTGGCCTTGTGGTTAGGGAGCCACTCTTGTGACCGGAAGGTCCCAGGTTCAATTTCCGCATTGGGCCGATTGCCACACAACTGATGTTCCCTTGAGCAAGGCACCTAATCCCCCCAAATGCTCCCCAGGTGCCATGGTTTAGGGCTGCCCCCTGCTCTGTACATGTGTGTTCACTTGTGTGTGTGTTTCACTGCTCAGATGGCTTAAAGGTGGAGGTCACATTCCTCTGTGTGCAAGCACAGTAGGCAAGTAGTTTACTTTAAAAATGTATATACTGACACAAAAGCAGTTATGTGAATGTAAGAGTAGATTTGATTTCACTGCTATAAATTTTACATAACTGTAGTAATCTTACTATATTTCTGCTGTTTTGCCTTATTCACCTGTTGACTCACTACGCTTTAATCACAATTACAGTACATGCTAGGAGTTTAAAACCTCTACAGAATACAAAATGATTCAATACTATAAAATAATAGGTGATGTGATGTAGTACATACACAGTACCAATATAAACTACAATCCAGTGTGAAAGTATTTAGGAATCTCCAATCAATATGTGACCAGCTTTGTCTTTTAAATTGATGCATGTGTTTGAATCATCTGATCGTAATATTCCTAGGCCATGCATCTATAATAGTACTATTTCTAACTAACTAACTTACCTGCAGAAAATTAACGTCACTTAATATATATTCAAAAGCACACCCTTCAACACACAAATGTAAAAATTAACTCGAAAAAGCGATTCTTTGTCCATGGAAGCCCTGTGGATCTGGCAACACCACTGTAAAAAGCTTTGGACCTTTCATAAATAAGAGTGCTTTAATGAAGGCCGAGATGGAAAAGCTATTTTGCATGTGTGATAGACACTAACCGAAGCAGCTGCTCTCTGTGTGTCTCTGTGCGCTCCCACACTCTTCAAAGCATTTGGCAAAATACGAAACTGTCCTCCAGGTTGTAGAACCATGTTTGTCAAGTTGTGTGGTACATTTTATAATAACTAGAATATGTTGATGCGTAGCACATTTGAGGAAATTGTTCACTCCCTTCAGAACAAAGGTAGCTGAATGGCAATGCTGGCTGAACATGCTAATGTAATTTTCATGAGAGGGCGATTGTATCACAGCTAAGTGCTTTTTATTGCCAATGGTGATGCTTTATTATTTCTCTGAATATGAATGGGAGTTAGACAAGTATCAACTTCAAAGCAGACAGAATCCATGTCTAAATGTATTCTGAAATAAATGATTTAAACATGAGCTCTGTTTCATAGTGTTTTATGAAATTTTATTTCTGACATGAACATTATTGTCCTCTCCTCACAGTGCCAGTCATAAACAGATTCATAAGACGACCTTCTGGTAAGTAATACTTAATACTTCATACATAAAGTACTTTCTGTAAAGACACTACTATTCACATGCTAACCCTGAATGATTTCAAAAGAATAGGCAGCAGTTCTCAAACTGGGCACAGAAGTTGAAAAACAGTGGGCAGGGTTGCTACCTTACAGCTCCAGGGTCCGTGGTTTAATCCTGAGCTTGGATTACTATCTATTTGAAGTTTTCATGTTTTCACAGTGTCTACGTGGGTTTCAGCTGATTTTCCAGTTTCTTTCCATTTTCCAAAAACATGGCAGTAGGTGGAATGCCTATGCTAAATTGCCCCTAGGTGTGAAGGAATGTGTGAATGTGTGCATAGTTCACTGCAATTCATTTAGAGTGTGCTCCTGACTCCTGCCCAGTGTTCCTGGGATAGGCTCCGGTTACACCACAACCATGACCAAAATAAAGCAGTTACTTTAGATGAATGATAAAAAAAAAAAATAAATAAAGTCTGCTGAAATCTGAAATGTAAAGTAAACCGTATGCATTATTAAAAGTTAGTCAAATACTGTAAGTGGCAGACAATCACAGTTTAAGTCAGTCCTTCATGCTCAGTTCAGATGTTTGGTGTAATGTCATCAGAAAGCCTGAATGCCACTCTTATAGCTAGTAATAGCTGTGGGGGCATCAGCAAAGTGGACCTTAGTCTAAAAACAGTTTGAGAACTGTAGCTGTAGAGGATATAGCTGTTTAAAACAGGACCAGAAATATATTTGATTACAAATACAAAATTCTTTGTCTACTTTGTTAACACTATTTAAATCAGGTAGCTCTATATTTATGCAAGTTATATGAAAACATCAAGTATTCACTTATCAGGTCTCATTTATATTATCATGTTTCATTGGTAGTACATTCATATATGATAAAGTATGATATAGTGTAAACTGTATTTACAATGCTGACATACAGAATTATAAAATCAATCATGTGATTAGGTACAATAAGTTTGAATGTATATACTGCATATACTCTGCATATGTATATTCTCTCATAAACAATGCTCAGGATGTCACAAGGACCCCAGTAGCAATAGATAGCATGCTATGTGACAGCTTCATTTCACTAACAATCCAATACAGACCCTTATAATGACTCACAAAATAGATAACCTAGATAAACAACTAAGAAATCAACAGATTTTAATGGAGTAATTTGTACATTTTATAGTCTCAACTGTCTGTGAGGTGAAGTGCAGATGTAATAAAAATCTTAACAACAGGCAGAGTTGAGCTGTTCAATCCAGCTGGGGTGGAGCCAAAGTCAGGGCCAGAAAAATTGAAACAAAAGCAACATTTGGAATTCAGTTCCATTTAAATATTTGCAAATTGTTTTTCATAAGGCATCATATGACAAATGAAGTCCATATTCTGGTTATATAAAGTATTAGTAGTATACATTATAGTTGGTGTCTGATAGTGTACATAAATGTTAAATTCTGTATTAGCACCATGAGCAGTGGGTGGAGCATTTAAGGCTAAAAATAGTAATGTAGTAATGTTGTTTTACTCTACATCCTTGCTTCATGCACATAAAAAGCACCTAGGGAAACCTCTTATGCAAAGGTTTAGGGGACTGTGGATAATGGATGCATAACGGTTTGTTATGTTTAAAGAGAAAATCCATGCTATACTTGGTGAAGTAGTAAAAACAGCTAGCAATACTTTTTTATTATAAAAAGAGAATAATAGAAAAAAAATTAATAGACGCACAGAACTGACACACTGATAACCTGCCAAAGTAATTCATAAACACTTCTATGACAGCTATCAGCATTCAATGTTTCTATGGGCAACAATGGGACAGTGCAGTATTGCACATGACATAACAAACCATCTTCAGTGTCAGTTTATTTACCTGTCTGACAGATTTAGTAGTGCTTACGGACCCAAGCTTGATTTCGGATCTCTTTAAGGACCTCAGCAGATTCACAAGTGCAAGCTCCAGTTTGACGTCATCATACGTCACTGGAGCCTGAACAGGCTGCCTAGGAAGTGCTTTAGCTGCATGTTCAATAACGAGCTAAGATAGAGGAGGGGGACTTTTATTACACACAGTGATGGAATGAAATAAACCAGCAGGGGAAGGGGGTGTTTAAAGGATTTATTCCCAGAGTCATCTATTACACACAAGGGCAGCAGTCCGGTATCTGACCTTGTGCATTAGGAAAAGCATTAAAAACAGGTTAAATGGACAAGTTAGAAAGAAATGTTCAGAGCTCATTGACCACCTTTTTGTTACGTGTACTACTTTTATAGAAAAGGCGCATAAGTTATTCGATCAGCTCTCATTTATGCAAGTCTTATACATTCAAACAAGCAAAAGATTCTCACTGATAACATTGTGTAATGCTTGTCTGGGTAAACTAATGTTCATGTAGGTCAATTAACTTAATGTACATACATTAAGTTACAAGTTTCTCATTTTCACATGGACTGTAGTGGCTTACTGCTTTAATTTGTAAAAAGCTAGATTAAATAAATCACAGAAGAATAAAGAGAATAAAGAGTAAAATATGCTGGTGATTTAATTATATCAGGAAGCATCACAGAAATGTCACATATGCCTATTTCATATATACATATATGTAATGAAACATTTGGAGATCTGGAACCCAGCGATTATTGTTGATCATGTCAAATAATCCAGATAAGATTAAAAGATTGTGATTAGGGATTTAAATTCTGTAAATTATATTAAATTTGAATCTAAATCACAGTTATGCAATGTGGTTATTGTGGTGTTGTTTTGATTAGTCAAGCTTTGTTATACTCTTTTTATAAAAGTTGCCTGAATTATGGAGCAGTCAGTGTGAGTCTCAACTCAGGTATCTACCTGACTTATATCTATTTAATATTCTGGATTGTTAAACTAAATGAATGATCAGTGTACACAAGAACTCTTAATCGACTGCTTTCTGAAGTTAAAAACAGTTTACCATGATGAATTTAATGAAGGTTTTGTTTTGGGGCTCATATTCAGGCTATGGGAGGGATATCGATCTAGACAGTGTATGCTCCTGTCATGCTCTTTGCTGGTAATAATAGTAGGAACACTGGGGGCGTGTGGCAGGGGAGAGCAAATGAGCCACTCATCTCAACACAGTGCATATAATAGAGGAAAGAGGGAGACAAAAGACAGACAAAAAGAAAATGAGTCTCATGATATAGAAACAGACTCAGGCAGACTTGTTCAATATTTTGAGAGCACACTGGTGAGCATGGCGAGCTAAGGTGGTTGTTTGAAATCTGTTCCAACAAACAGATGGATTGGATGATTTTTATTTTATCCAGCAGACTCAGATACACTTACTAACCACAATGAAGACTAAAGGCCAAGCTTTTGTGTACACAGCAAGCTCATAAATCTGCTTCTCTTTTTTGTTTGTCTAAACCTAGTGTGTGCAGAGGCCTTTAACCCAGATGAGGATGACGAGGACAAGGAGCCCAGGGTGAGAGATTATAGATAGTTATAGTAAAACTGTCACTGAGGCAAAATAGGGAGGCTTAAAACTAAGCTGTGCTCCTTTAATTTGTGTCATTTGATGGACATTTGTATTTGTATACAGTAAATCTTTTTTTTTTAATGTTCCTGCTGTCATTGCAGGTGACCTACCCAAAAACAGATGAACAGAGACAAAGACTACAGGAAGCCTGCAAGGACATTCTTCTTTTTAAAAATCTTGATCAGGTAAAGACATTTTTTTTTCATTTTTTGCTACTTGCCACCTTATTATCATGTTCTTTATTGTGTATAATTACAACTCCTCAAACATCCACTAAAAATGTTAAAGTGATAAATCTGCATAAAAATACCCCATTGACAGTTTAAGGTGGCTAATTGAAAGGCTGTGTGATACACAGAGTGGATTAAAGAGCAACCAAAAACCCTGCATGGCCCAAAAGGAAAATGAGCATTTTAATTTTAAGAAGTGTGGAGGAGGGCACAGTAATATTATGAGTGTGCAGTTGGAAGCTACAGTCACAAAAACTGATGAATGCTTTTGGTGATTGTACAGTATGGTACATTTGGTAATGTACAGTATGTACAGTACAATTTAAATGTAATCTTTTTACAGATTGCTTGTCTATGGCAACATTTTCACTGTTCAATAAGCTTTGTTATTGGTAAAAGCTCTGGGTTGCTAATCTAAAGGTTAAGGGTTCATGTTCTAGCTGCCATAACCCTGTATCATGGCTGACTCCAATATCCTAGCAATATGGGATAGGCAAATAAATGATTTAATTTACAGTGAACTGCATATGTAGGAAAGTAAAGGCTTTTCCTTTTTTACCAAACACTGACCATCACAGGAAAACAGTTTAAAAAAAGTTTAATCACTTTCTAACTATCATCACCACTGACAGTTATTAGTGATTGCACAATGCACAGTAGTTTATAAAATGTTATATTCAACATATATATAATATTCAATGTTACATTCAACAAAAAATGAATCTAATTTTAGGTCAAAATTAGGTCATGGGAAAAAACTGAACGGCATTCTCAATAAATATGTTTAATTGATGTTAACTATGTAAGTGACTAACTATGTAATTGTCTAATGTCAGACAAGTTGAACAAACATTGATAGATTCTGAAATCATCTGCTTCTAATGTGTGTACTTATTATTTATTTACAGATAAATTGTAATAAATTATCATGAGATTTTTATTATCTTATCATATAGCCCAGCCCTAATTCATTGATTCATCAGTCTTAATTTAGCAAGATGGGGTACCAGTCCATCACAGGGCACCATGCACACACACATTCACATACTTGTTCAGTTTGCATAGTGGCAAATTAACACATCCAATAAACCTACTGCCACGTTTTGGGGAACAGCCCAAAAGAAAATCAGCATGAACCCAGGGGGAACATGCAGAAGTGCACACCTGTACACCATACAGCCACAGCAAATTTTGACCACTGACCTTCTACTGAACTCAACTATCATTTTATTAGGGCTCCCTGTGTAATGTGTGCCTATTCATTAAAGCATTTAATCAGCTGGTCATAAAACCATACACATGAACATGAACATCACGAACATTTGACAGGGTTGTTGATGCCAGACTGGGTGTTTTAAGTATATTAGAAACAGATATCTCTATAGATGCATACAATAGTGTGAAAAAAAGAAAAAAACATCCATTGAGCAGCAATACTATGAATGTAAAGACCATGTTAATGTAAACATCGTTTGGTTTTAATGACCAAAGGAATGTCAGTAAAGTGTAAAAATAATCGCTTTGCAACAGATGTGAGATAAAGTATAAGATGTGACATAAAGTACCTAATAATGTGGTTGCTGAATTAGAAGAAAGATTAAATCTGAAAAGAAAAGTATGAGCATGTGTGGAATATGTTGGTTTGTAATGCTCTTGCCAGCCATCTAATGTAAATCATTAGGTGCAGTGATTGCTTTGCATGGGCATATAACAGCCAGCAAATATGAGGGAGCTTTACAGCACCAAGTGTGCTGTATGGTGCAAATGCACATTACAAGGTGATTCTAGGATGATAATGATCCTCATATAGACTGCTAAAATTATTCAGGAATGGTTTACAGAACACCAGGAGGAAGTCAGGTGTCTTCTATGGCCTCCCTAATCATCGACTGTTATCAATAAATCTTTATGGAAAGATCAGGAGCACAGACTTCATCTCGAAAACATCTTCTTCTTGAAGATCCCACTATAAAATACTCAGAGCATGTATTCCAATAAGTAATGCTGGATCCTATTCTTTTAGAGATCCTTGATATTTTGATATTGGTGCATGTTTCCATGTTACAGATATAACTGTCAAAGACTGAGTGTTGGAGTATGGAGCTGGAATTTTGGCCAAATTGGTATCAGTTAAGACTGTATTCACAAATATACTGCATCCAATGTGGTAACCACGTGTTATGTTGGCGGGTTATCCACAGATCATACATGTGAATGTGGGAGACAGCTCAGAGTTTAAAAGCTTTGGCTTTTTAGAGCAGAGTTACAATTTTCCAGAGTTTTCCTGATGGCCAAGTAAATATAGCGCAGTATCGGCGTAACCAGTGCATGCTAATGTGATTTGTTTGCAGGAGCAAATGTCCCAAGTTCTGGATGCCATGTTTGAGAAGACAGTTTCTGCTGGGGAACACATCATTGATCAGGATGATGACGGAGACAACTTTTATGTCATTGAAAGGTGGGGATCATATGATTTCTGTTTCATGAACAATACTTGATTATATGATTTTCTCAATGTTGTATGCAATTGCTTAATTCTTTCATTCATCCAGAGGGACATTTGACATCCTTGTGAAGTCAGAGGGCACCACAAGAACAGTGGGCTCATATGACAACCGTGGGAGTTTCGGGGAGCTGGCACTGATGTATAACACCCCACGTGCTGCCACCATTGTTGCTACCTCACCTGGTGCCCTATGGTGCCTAGTAAGTGATCCAATGATTTATGGGTTAGCTCAGATAGTTATGAGCACAGAAAAGTCACCATCTGTTAATAAAATAATGAAACAACAGTGAAGCGTGAAATCATTTACAGGGTTACGAAGAATGGGTGAAAATATATCTCAGTTACAGAAAAAGCATTGCCAGAGGGTTTGGGTTTAAAAAAATAAAAATAAAAAATAATTTGATTATTTAACTTTCAGCTGTGTTATGTGTTACTTAATAAACCTAAAAATATATATATTTAATTGATTAAAAGCATTAAGAATGTCATTCAGAATATAAATGACTGGCAACTTTTGAATGTTTGTGATTGCAGGACCGATTGACATTCAGAAGGATCATTGTAAAAAACAATGCCAAGAAGAGGAAAATGTATGAAGCTTTCATTGAGACCCTTCCACTGCTTACATCTTTGGAGGTCTGAACCATTTCTTTTTTTACAGTCTGCTTACAAACAACAATATAGGACCACTTTTAAACTGTTTGTTTCCTTTCAGGTCTCAGAAAGAATGAAGGTGGTGGATGTCTTGTCATCCAGAGTGTATAACAATGGAGAGCAGATCATTGCACAAGTAAGCGCTGTTCGTATAAGCGCCAAACATACAGATTGTTACCGTGTAGAAATGTTGGCACTGCTATACTGATACAGAGTGACACAGTATGATCCAATGTTGCTTTACATGCACACATTGCATGTAAAGCATATAATGTAATCAATGACTTAACATATTTTTCTCTCTAGGGTGACCTGGCAGACTGTTTCTACATTGTGGAGTCAGGTGAGGTTAGAATCACCATGAAGAGGAACCGGGTAAGTGTTTATAATTATTAAAAAAAACAGCTTTGTTTAGGTTTTCTTCTGATTCTGGCTAAACTGTGGCATCACAGAAATGTATTTTAACTCGGGTGTATTTTATTTTTGTTAACAGAATGTCTCAATAGGAGACTTGCACTGAAATGTAATGGGACGCACATGTGAAGTAAAGTGTAGTGGCATGTCTTAACAGGCCTTTTTTGATTATCTACTTCATCATGAAGTGTTCCAGCAAGGCTGAGAAAAATTAGGATTGTGAAATCACTACTACACAAAACAGCAGGTGACAAACATAAAAGCAAAAGCAAAAGCAAAGAGTTTGGCATAGTTTCCAATAATATACATGAGAGTATTTAACTGCACAACTGATCATTTAGTTTTATTTTCCTTAATATATATTTATGCCTAGGATAACCAGCAAGTCCTGTCAGTTATAAGTGGGGACCTCCATAGATTGCACTTGTTTGTCCCATAGATAATGAAATCTGGGGAATTTGGAGAACAGGTCAACACTTTGTCATGCTCCCTAAATCATTACTGAAAAATCTTAAAATTTATGTTGACAGGTTTATACTTTCCTTTAATGGTATCTATTCGTTTCAAATGTATTTAATCTCAGAATTATGCTAGTGATACCCTTGCCATTTTGAAATGGGTATATTTGGAGGTTTTAGTGTCCCAGTACAATTCATTGTAAGCCTTTCTAGGAGATTGAAAGATGGTAAAGAATTGTGTGTGTATAGAGAATTGCTATTTGGATGTCTTTTGGCAGTTGAAAACTGATTCAGAGTATGAAGAGGTGGACATCGCCACATGCACTAGAGGGCAGTACTTTGGAGAATTAGCACTTGTTACAAACAAACCAAGGGCTGCTTCTGCATATGCTGTGGAAAATGTCAAGTGCTTAGGTAAAACTACTGCCTTTAAATAATAATTAAGTACACAAAGACTGAGCTAGAAACTGATAGTCACTGTGTTATATCATAATAGATGCCATATTCTTACTTTTTCTTGCATGTCTTTCACAGTAATGGATGTCCAGGCATTTGAGAGGTTACTGGGGCCATGCATGGACATCATGAAACGGAACATCGCTAACTATGAAGAGCAGTTGGTTACCCTCTTTGGGAGTCAGATGGAAATAGAAGAGTCAAATGCATAAAATCAAAAACTAACAAACAAAAGAACAAACAAAAAAAATGCTCCAATGCAACATGTTGAAAAGATAAAATAATGGTGAATACAGGTCCCCCACCGTTATTCTGATGCCATATGATCATAATTTTTGAATTTCAATGTTATTGTTTTGCATCACAAATTGAAGCTCCGGTGTGTCAGTGATAGTGAGTTTTACATGTAGGATAAACTAGGTTACATAAAGTTTGAAAAAAAAACATTTTTTGTTAGTAAAGTGTTTTGTTACCTTGGGAATAAACTGTTTATCCAGCTATTTAGTAATGTCAATATATCCACTGCTGTATTTTTTTAATTTACTTATTTATTTATTTTTTAGTGATAGAATAGGATTGTTTTATTTTTTAGAGGGTTTTTTTTGTTTTATTTTTGAGCTCAGGCTTTGACAGAAAGAAGTTTAAATCGCCTGTCACTAATGTCATGTATTTCAAAATCATATTTATGAATCCTGTACATTTTGAAGTACAAATGGCAATGTTCTTAATACATCTTAATCACAACATCCCCAGGTGTTTGTCATGATTAATGATTTTCACAGAATTAGGAAACACACAAACCTAAATTTGGGTTTATACCGTGTGTGAGTGTATGAGGATGATACAAACCAAAATGTATTAAATCAGGATGTGTGACATTCATATATTAACTTGTAATGGTTTGATTACAGAAAAGTCAAATATAAGTCTGTGTATGCAGATTGCACTTTGCTGTCAGAATCATGAAAAAGAAAAATTGCACATTATTTTTTTTTGTTTCCTCATGAAAAAGGAGAATTCATGTTGTATTTTAGTACTGTCTGAAAGCGTATTTATTGTACATTATTTTAACATTTATTTATTAAGCCCCCAGTGTTTAAAAGTGGAATAAGACATATTTAACATTCATGAGACAGCTTTCTCTTGCCGATTATTTTCTACAGCGTGTTTGTTTTTGTTAAAAATAATAAGAATAATTATTGTCAAATATGTTATGGCATATTACTTTATTTTACTCAAATATGCTCATAGCCTTTAAAAGTTTTACTTCTAAACTGCAATATGTGTCACCAGTTGTAGTGCTGTTATCCATTATTCCGTCCATCACAGTATTACAGTGTCTTTGCTTCATTGACAAGTAACCCCTTTTTGAATTTTTCTTCCAATAACATTAATGAGATAAGATGTATTAATGTCTTCATAACAATGTTGCACCATGACACTGTGTGAGAGTCTACAGCTTCTGTCTCGGAGTAGCCCACCTCAGCTGTGTGCTTTCATCGTGGGATTTTCTGTTCATTGTTTTATAAAATCAGTACACTCATTAAATGCTGACCTGTGTTTATATTTATATAATTTATCTGAATTTTCATGTTCAAAAGTAGCTCTTTGCATTACTGCTCCCTATTTAATGCCATTCATGTAGAAAGGTCTACTCTTAATGCCAGAGGTACTAGTACTATTGTCTGTGATATTTCATTTTCCATTCAAATAAAATACAATTTTGTATTAAATTATAGTGATGTCTGTTTTTGTACATGTCATGAATTAAAGTGTATAAGGCACATCATCGCAACTATACGTATATAAGTTATATCTGATCGTGGATACTGGTGCAAACAAAGAAGAAAACAAAACAGAAGCATGGAGAGAAAAAAACACTGATGCAGCCAATGATGTGCACTATTAAATGTAACGGGCATGAAAATCTTACCAATGAACAATAACAATAACAAAGCAAGTTACGCCCTCTGCAGTGCACCCACAGCTGACCAATCACGCACTACATTTAACTGAGTACATTTAACTGACGTAACTGTTGACCAATAAGAGCGCAGGTCTAAAAGTAATCGGTCCTGCCTTCTCGGAGAATGCTAGAGATACTCGGTAATGGCGACAGGTCTGGTAAGTAAAAACTTAGAGAAGGATTTTAAAGAAGGAAAACGTTCATGTTGAGCGATTGAAACGGATACGGATGGTTTAATACACGGATGTTTGTATTTCGGCGATTTGAAAGGTTGTCATTCATTATTTCATTTTCAAATTGCCAACGTTTTGTAATGTTGGTTTTTTTTCATTACGACGCTTGTTGTTTTGCCTGTGGTTAAGTAAACTTACAAGTCACTTAATCAGCTGAGTTATCCAGTTAACCGACTAGTTACGACCAAACCAGCTGAAAGTGCCAACTAGCTGTCGTGGTAAAACTGATACCATGTTACAGATATGACCAAAAATAAATCTTCCTTCATTCATTGCGATACTCGGAAGGGCTTCGAGCGCCATGTCTCAACTTGTTGACATTCTTTTGTTTACAGTTGAGGGAGAAGTGAGGGGCTTTTTAACAGCTCACTGTGTAAAACATTTCACATTAATACCATTTCTCCTATTAAACACCACCTGAATCTGTGTTAGATGATTTTTAGGACGATCTTGTTGTTATTATATGTTATTATCATTGTACTAATCACGACTGAAGAATTACTGTATTTGACTGGATGTGTTAAATAACTTCTAAAATATTAACTATGAGTCTTTTTTTATATAGTAAAAGTCATCCGGATCTCACTTTTCTGTCTAATAAACAATACCTACATTTTATATTTAATACTGGGACATTGTTAAACAGCTGATATATATTTTAGTAAAACTTTTTAGTTAAAAACAACTTCTCTTTTTTAATCGAAACAAACGTCAAATTTTATTGACCGCCGTCGAGTGTTGTAAAAGATGTCTCCTGTTATCAGAAATCGAAATTAAATGTCTTGCACTGTGTCGACTGTTGTTACGCAGTTGCGAATGAATGAGCGCAGCCGCGCATGCGCCAACTCTCCCAGCGTTTATAAACAAGGTTGCGTGCAAGACGGTCACGTGACTCCGGGCTGGAAGTCCGCAAACAAAGCTATTACATTTCCTTAATAAAACTCGTCACTTCTACTTACTTATGTTTTATTTTCATTTAAAAAATCATACTGATGTGTCTTCACTGTGTAATTATAATCACGAGTTAAAGCTCTGTGATTTACTCAATATCCAGCATATTGACCTACTACTTTGACTAAGAATTATTTAATTATTGTGCTGTTTTTTTTACTAATAATTGCTGATTTTCATTGTGTAAGTTCATTTATTTATTTGAAAGTGAATAAAATCTAAATAATTGTACATAAAAGTTATTTAATAATTACTACTTGAGGTCATTTACTAATTCGTAGGCCATTTTTGTGCAATAACCCACCACACTAAAGCCTTCTTTCCCTTTATATATATTCAGCCTGCCAATGTGACAAGGTGTAATATGGTGTGGGAGGTAAAGACAGTCCCTAAAGGAGTCAAGGAATCTGAGAGCTCCAGCATGGATGAGGCCTTTGACCTACTCAAGTGTAATGAGGACCTGCAATCTTCACCAGGCTGCCCCTCTACTGAAGGCCCTACAGAATATGGTGACTTTCTTTCTGTTATTAATGTATAATCATTATATTATGTATAATCATATTAATTGGCCATTAAACCATGCCTACTGAAAAAAAATCTCATGATTATTTTTAGTTCTACAGCAGCAGTGCAACTGAATTGCGTGTAATTGCAGTGCTACCTATACTGCCCATTTATGTGGTCTTAATTTGTACCTTTTAACAGATGACTTGCCAGAGCTACAGGAAGTTCAGGATGACCAGTTGTCCCCAGCAGTGTTCCAGGTGACCCCGGGTGTGTCACATGAAGAGAGACCTGCCCAAAGCAGGGGCCCACAGTCAGAGAGTGGTAGCATCTCCCACACAAACTGGCTCACAGAGTTGGCAAACATCGCCACCAGTCCCCAAAGTCCTTTACTGCAGAGTGCACCACACACTAGGTCAGCAATATGCAGGAAATCTATTTAACATTGTTTAATTTTACATATAATATGAGTCATGTTTTTAGTATCTTTCCCTGCAAATATTTATTTAATTTTCTGTAAATACTCATCTAAAACTTTTTGTTGTCCATATTATGTGTCTGCAGGTCTTCGCCTGTGCACATCTTTGCCCACAGTAACAGTTTACATTCCTATGCTCGGCCCCCGTTGGCCTCCAGCAGTGCTCCCAGTCCTGCTCGAAGCCACATGAGAGAGCGTCGCCGTACAAGGGTACAGTATTGAGCAACGGATTAGAATTGAATGATTACAGCAAATAAGCAAATGGCAACGTCATGATTTGCCAGTTACAAACTTATTGTATAATCAATGCAATATTTGAACCATGTTTTTTTAGGCTAGCAGTGAATCTGAGTCTGGGGTATTCTGTATGTCTTCACTGTCTGATGATGATGACATGGGATGGTCCCATTCTTGGCCCTCCACAGTGTGGCATTGCTTTCTAAAAGGTAAAGGCCTTAAATACATAAACATGCACTATAATCTGCCCTGAGGTTACAGATTATAGATCACTAAAATCTAAAAGGAAAGGCAAAGTACATTTGTGATAAATTTAGAGACAAATGGATTTTTCAGTTATCTGGGAACCTCAGCTGCCCTTTATCAGCCATTTTATGAATGAGTAGTATAAGCTGAAGCTGAAGTAGCACCCTCTTCTGTTACATCTGTGATACAACAACATAAAAAGTACAAAACAAGAACATGGGGCATGGGAGGGGCACAGGCACAGTCATTTGAGTTGTATGTTTTTTCCACCCTCCAATTTTCGGCATAATTCTCATGTCCAGTTTGAATTGTATAATTTTTTTTTCTACAGCAAAATTGACAGATACAAACACAAATATTTAATAATTTATATTCATAAACAAAAATCAAAGTAGGCTTTTTTCCCTACAGGCACACGCCTACGTTTTCACAAAGGGCCAAATGTGGAGTGGCAGGAGGTAGAGGATGTGGCTGAGTCTGAGGATGAGTCGGATGATGATGGAGGCATGCACCTCAGTCCTGTTAAAGTAATATAGCCTTTATAAACATTATAAAGTGCTTCTATGTATTATTTCTGATAGTGTCCAGAGATAAAAAAAAAAAATAGTAACAAGCCATTCCACTTGAAATTACCCACATTTGTAATGACACAGATATTGGGTTTATTTTAAAACATTCCTTTGCAGAAATATGGCTGTGAGGGGTTGAAACTTGTGGCTCTGGAGGAGACTGTGTCATTTGGCCAGTCCGTTCTGAAATTAACCTTTGACCCTGGTTCTCAAGAGGCTGGTCTTTTAACTGCGGAGTGCCAGTTGGACCATCCATTTTATGTGAAAAATAAAGGTAAATGAACGTATTAACAGTGGCCACATTTTGCTGTAGATAAAGCCTTATCTGTATGTACACCCTGCAATTAAAATGTCAATGAATGTCAATAACAAAATAGCTCTTATGATTGACTGTGTATCTTGTAATGTTTTTTTATTGTTAAATTAAACAGACTTAATTTGTGTGCGCTATAGGTTGGTCCTCCTTTTATCCGAGCCTTACCGTGGTGCAGCATGGTATTCCCTGTTACGAAATGCAGATTGGGGACTTGTGTTTACCTCCAGGACACCGTGATGCCATCAACTGTGATGACTCAACTGTTTTTGACACCTTTAGGAGGTAGAAACTGTTGGTAGTTCACTAATATGTGCTATAAGGTGTGTGTGTGTGTGTGTGTGTGTGTGTGTGTGTACATACATATATACACCGTGATGACCACTAAGCAGTGCTTCATATAAATGCTCCTAAGGCCTGCAGTTCATTATGTTTCTTGTTGCAGTTATGACTTCACCCCTCTGGACTCATCTGCTGTGTATGTGCTGAGCAGTATGGCCCGTCAGCGAAGAGCATCCCAGTCAAGTGGGGGCACTGTGAGCCCTGACTGTGACAAGTTGGAACGTTCTGGTTCTTCCCATCACTCCCCCAGTAGCAAATCACAACGTAGCCACTCCTCAGGGGGAAGTAGCACCACACCCACAAAATGCAAACGGCCAATGAATGCTTTCATGCTCTTTGCTAAGAAGTACCGTGTGGAGTACACACAGATGTATCCTGGGAAAGATAACAGGCAAGTGTTAACAGTAGTTAAGGGTGTATTTGCTAATTTTTTAATATTTGTTCAAGAATTATTAATAAATTAATTAAATGAAAAATACAGACTGACTATATTTATGACAGCACATTCTACTTTACTAATGTCACATACTTCCTGAACATATTATTTAATTTAATGTATACCCAAGTATTGCAATATTGTACTGTGCATTTCACACTATAAGCAGTAATAATGGACTTATGTTCCTTTCTTGTTTACCTGCCATACAATAAGAAATAATTGAGAAAAAAATTACTCTTTACCCACAGAGCTATTAGTGTGATTCTGGGTGATAAGTGGAAGAAAATGAAGAACGAGGAGAGAAGGATGTACACCATGGAGGCTAAAGCGCTGGCTGAAGAACAGAAACGCCTCAACCCTGATTGTTGGAAACGCAAGAGAACCAACTCGGTAAAATGTCCTTTTCTTATGAACAATTCTTACAGCATGGACAAGATTAACATTTATTTATTTTGGTGACTTAGTTTACTATTTTCAAGTTACTATTCTGCCTTCTTCTTTCTGTTTTTGTTCTTTTAGGGTTCTCAGCAGAACTAGCCATTAAACAGGACTGGGAGCGATGATGAAAACCTAGAAATCGTTATTGCAGTGATGCATACACACAGACACACACACACACACACAGAAAGAGAGAGAGAGAGATGGAAGATGAATTAAAGGAAAAAACTGTGCCTTGACTTATCCACTTAGAATGAAGCGTAATGGTAACTTAATACAACGTTCTTCTGACTGATCACTTTAATATTAATGACACATTTCTATGCTGATCAGTGAGGTCACTTCTATGAGGAGTCTGCATACATCACAAGGGCTCACTGAATAGTTTGATGAGCGCCTATTAGAGTTTGGGAGAATTAAACTAATTCTGACACAAAGACACATGGAACTGTACGGGTGGAGTGTGCCAACCCAATACCCAACACACTTGAATTCTGTCCTATAATTTGTCTTCCATACGCATACATGCATACATACGCATATATATATATATATATATATATATATATATATATATATACACACATACACACACACACCCATTATAAAGCATATTATATATTAACTAACAGTGCATATATTTTTATTACTCTTTCAAAAATTATAAAAATGCCTTATTCTTCCAAAGTAAGAAAATGCTCACTTGTACTTTCAGGTAATTTTGTATTTCTATGCTTGAAAGGTGAGACCCTGTGGTGCTATTTTAGTGAGAGCAAAGGAGCAGTATATATAGCAAAAATATATATTTTTAAATGTAAAAAGAGGAATTTTAGATGCTAGCCAGCTTGTTTTGCAGTTGTCATATGGGTTACGTTTGTATAACTCAATATATTGCACACTCATTGTATTGCAAATGGACAAATGTTCAATATAATGTTCATCAGTGAACTGGGAATGGTTGTATTCAGCATACACCAAGACACCAGCCTAGACCATAAACTGTGTGTGGAAGTGCGAGCGATGTGCGTATGGGTGTTTTTGCACCCTTCAGCCGGCCATTATAGTGCATAACATGCTTCTACGTACACATACACACACAAACACAGAATTTACTTGATCACAAATGAACACACATCTACACGACAGCACACATTCACTCTCACATACAGCACTTCAGGGCCATGCCTTCACTGTAAGTGTTTTGTTTTTGCACTTTACGTACATACATAAACGTGTACAACCATAAATGTATACAAACAGATAAATTGTGTATAAAATTATATATATACTTTACTCACAATCATGGCCAAAATGTATAGTTTATTTTGTGCTTTGCAGGGCTGCCATCACATTAGAGAAAAACAGTTGTTGATAATGTACAGGTCCATGTTCCCATTAAGGTCTTGCACAAAATATACTTGTATCATATTATAAATAAAGGTTTAACATTATTGTACACTCTCTTTCTTTGGTTTGTTAGAACTTATTACTGTTTAATATATGATAAACTGTGATAATGATTAATGAATGATTTTTTAAAAGTAAATACATGTGTATTGTGTGTGTGTGTGTGTGTGTGTGTGTGTGTGTGTGTGTATATATATATATATATATATATATACACACAGTGTATGTATGTATGTTTGTGTGTATGTATATATAAAATCACCAGGATCATAAAGTACTTCAGATACTTTTTTAATTTGTATTTTAGTTTCATTCATTTTTAATCCTGTACTATTTTTCATTTGCTCTCAGTACCTATGAACTCTGTTGTTGCTCCTACCCCTACTATTCTGCTGATGCTACAGACTGTTGTGAGTGAAAGTCCCAGGAGGCCGTTTCTAAAAAAACTTAAACCAGCCCATCTGGTATCAACAACCATGACCAAAGTCATGACATTTTGCATTTCCGTTTTTGTTTGCTGTAAATGTTAATTTTTTTACAGCAATTTTTGTTTGCTGTAAATGTTAATAAGCTCTAATAATTTTATGTATTTTATATGTGATTGATTAGATAACTGCACGAATGTGCAGATGTATAGGTTTTCCCAAATAAAGTGGATGGTGAGTGTATATTATTCGATTTAAATATTAATTTCTGCCCATTTTAATAAAGAATAGCAATGTTTTTTTAACTGTAACTGGGGGTGATTGAGAAAGAGGTGAAATATAACAATGATGTGAGTTGAGGCTGAAGAAAAGGCTTTAATTTTTAAGATTGGAAAACCCAAATTATTGTCTTTTAAGTGACTGATACACAAGAACAAATATGATAAATAGAAATGATATTACAAAATGATACACAGGGTTACATATACACTGTCATTCACTCCTCTATTCAGCAACACTAGATTCTCACTAGACCAGAAGTGTGCTTAGGTGTGCATCGTGTCTGGTCGTTGTAGGTGGTGTCAGTGGCTTTTTGATCCGTGGTTCAGAGGGAGCACAGCGGTTGTCAGTCTCATTTCCATGGCGGCTGTTTCCACAGAAACTTCTGCACATCAAAACAATAGAGAATCTAATTAATTTGGTAACACTCTAGAGAACTGTGGGCCTCCTGTTGTGTCAAGTACCCTTTGAAGGCTTTAATTAAATCTTTATCCTGCCATAGAGCTCCCTCTAAAGAACAAAAGTACACCAATTAATATGTAAGTAAATAAAGGAGGGAAATGATTCAATAACAGTCTTTTTTTCAGTATCAGTAGGGTGCTTTGATTCTCATGATATAAAGCAGTCATGTGGAAATAACCACATCTTCAGTCCATAGATGAGGATTAGTTGCATGGTTTTGTGGATACACAGCACCCTGTTCAAAGACCACCATGAATAACATTGTATTAAATGCCATGCTATGACTATCTTCCTGTCAGGGTCAAAAACATATATTGTCATCTAGTGCTCCACACTGATGCACTTCTCTTTTAGTGGTACTCTAAAAAATGGCCTGCAGAGGGCTCTATAAGAGCATGTTAACTAAAAGAATTTGGTTAACATCTAACACCCGGTGGTTTAGCACTAACAAGTCTTGTATTGTTTAAATCCATCTTTAATGCAACATTAGTCTTTACTGTTTTAGAACTTATTAACACTAGAATCTGTAATGCAATGCAAGGAGCATGGGGCTTGAGGCATGAAGTATCTAAGAGTAGTGGGCTAGTTAACTAATTGTTTCCAATCTTGGTCCAGGGGATCTATTATGCCTGTCCAATATTGAGTGTTTCCATGATCTAATACACCAGAATCAGCTTATCAGCTAATTATCAAAGCCATTATGAACTGAATGGAGTATGAGTGGAATACAGTGCTGTGGTTTCTCAAAAGCAGCCTTTTGCAAAGACACTGCAATAATGTCTCAAGTAATGTTTATGGAGAGACAGTCAATTCACTTTCTATAGCTTAGAAAGTGAAACACAAGATACCTTGTGATTTGTATTAGAAAAAAATCTTTAAAACAATAGAAGGCCTTCAAAAAATTCTGAATGAGCACGGTCCATAATGTGGTCTGTTTTTCATAGTAGGCAGGTAGGTAGGTAGAAACCTTTTCCATCCCAAAAGAAGTTTAGGCAGCTAGATGAAAGAGCCCTAAATGTAATAAAAGTTATTATTTAGTTGTCTCCTAGGGGATCCATCTGAGTGAACTGATTGTAGTAAGTTTAAAAATGGTCAGCTTCTCACTTTATTAAAATATCTGAGCTGGGACTGACCATGTGACTGGCAAGCCACAGTCAATAGATTTATGTATAGCACCGCAGGTCATAAAAGTAGAGGAGATAATATCTACATCAACCACCAACCAACAAGTGGCCCTGTGTTTGAATACTGCATCACTATCATGGTCGAGTGGTTTTCCTTTACTACATACTATGTTGATCTTTGTTTATTCTTCTAATTTAGCTGGCTTTCCACTAATTTGCAGCTCTGGGACTGGAGGGTTAGCTTCACATGATGGACCTCTTATTCTTTCATGATATACACAGAGTAACTAACTGAACCTTGCTGTAGGGCTCCCACTCATGCAGACAACATATAATTTCCCTGGAAACCAAAGATAGGGCATCAGCTATGTGCTCACTGCCTCATCGTTGACCATCTTTAGGATGTAGTGTCTGGTGTGAATAAAACCATAGACTGATTATGCAACAGTTCTGATGCAACTGAATGATTTAGACACTGGTTCAAATCTGACCCAAACACCAGGGCTTAAAAAGTTAAATATAAGATAATGAAAAATATATTACCCAAAACAGCAATTGTCAGTTGTTGTTTTTTTTGGTAAATTTAATAGACATGGGTCAGATGAGATGATTCAGGAGCTGAGAATGCAAAATTCAGACACAAATGTCTCTCCATATATTTCAATAGCTAGTCACCCTCCCCATTTCTCATGTTGGAACAAGGTAAAGATGCCTGCTGCTACATATAAAATATTATTGCATGCTGATTATGGCCTAGTAATTGATCTGCCATGTTTAACTACAACCTCAGCAACAGCTGGAAATGGGTCTGGGTTAGCCTTTCAGAGCACACAGGCATTGCTGTTAGGCTCTAATTAGCCTTGGCAGTCAGCTTTAAAGTGGTGATTGCCCTAGTGGGGTTGGTTAGTGCTATGCAATCAACACTGAATGTGAAGTTTTGCACAGCATTGACCATCTTACGGCCATTCACAGGAGAATTCACTAGGATTTAATGACTGCATTAAACAATTGTCTAGAGTATTTGAAGGCAGACACTGGTATCAGTTGGAATTTAGGTTGGTACATCTGACCCTTCAGTTTTTCTTATTGGTTCTGCAATGCTGACATGTCTGTTCATATCATTGTGATGTTCAGATATATAAATCATCAGGGTGATACAAGGTCAGCCATCTACACCTTGCACAGACGTTTGCTGTTGGACTCATCCATGGTAAGCTTCACGGAAATCGAATTATCTATTTGCACGTACTGTCACAACATGCCCAGTCAGGTCACCTGTGAAACACTTATGAACAGCTGCTGAGAGCCTCTAGTACATAGGCCTTTTATTGCCAATTCACTTACTGCCTTTTCTTTCTTCAGTGACTAGTAGACAGTGGCTGCCTATCTACACCAAAGATGTATGTAGTGGCATTTGTAATCTGCTGGGGTTCTCTCTTGGGGCTCATAAATGTGTTATAGATTTTCTGAGAGGGGTGAAGCACAACAATTATCCAAGAGCCAAGCTTGGGATGTCCCCCTTGTGCTGGAGTCCTTTAAGAAAGATCTTTCAGAGCTTCAGGATATTAAGCTGAAGTAGGTGTCTCTAAAAACTGCTATGTTTGATAGCGATTACTTCACTATGTGTGAAAGCTTGATGCTTGATGATAAACTTGCTTTGCATGTGTAGTGTCCAGATATCTGTGTGAGTTTGTGTGTAGGATTTCTGCCTGATTATATGCATTAGAAAATTTTATTTGTGACAGAACTGATATTAGAAAGCTAATGCGTCAAGCTGGTTTGACATCATAAACCTTAAAAGTTAACAATGATTTTGTGTTTTGCATTTTGTTTCATACATATTTGCCTGACTGGCATAGTTGTAAACTACTAGAATATATGAGATGCAAATTTTACAGTTTATCTAACACAGTGTAAAGTAGGTCAAATAATAAAAAACAGTTTCCACTTTACCATAACAGCAAATAGCAAGCTAAGTGTAAAACGTGCTCATTGTACAACTTGATAAAACTGACATTCAAAAAGAGCAAAGAAAAAGTGGTATTGCGTCATTTCTTGAATCAGTCTCTGGTGTGTTTTGGGTCTTATATAAAAGGAGCTACATTAGCGTCACAGACACATGTAGCATCTGCACACTCTGATATCTTTTGTACATATATCAGGTCACAAGCAGCAGAATCTTGGCAGTTGAAATCTGATTAGCTGTTCACCCCTTCATACATCAGTTTCCAACTGGAAAACAAATGTTTGACCAGTTATAGTTAGCTTTCTGACTAGCTATTTCACCTCACAGTTAATAACCGTTACATAGCTATTGTAAATGGGTACACTTTTTGACATTTAAATTTTTTTTGACACAACCGCGAGGAGCTGTAATTAATCTATTGGCAAAATTTCAACCTGAATGTTGGCTTTTTGCTTTAATATCTATTATATTTGCATGTAGATATCCCAAACTGTTTCTGTGATGGCTGTCAATTGTTTATTCAGTATAGAAAATAAATTATAGTTATAGTTTTTAATACACGGTTAAAATAGAACATTTTCAGGGTTATATTATTATTATTATTATTATTATTATTATTATTATTATCCACCACAATGTATTTTAAACAACTGTTTCCCATCATCAAGAAGACACACCAATAAAAATCAATGAAATATGTTGTGTTAATATATGCATACTGCTCCCTACTTATTCATGAGTATTATGTAACCTCATAATCAAAACAAAACTGCATGCACAAACACTATGTATCTCCACTTGCATCTGAAGCCTGCCATTCTTCAGTGTTAGTGTCTGGCTGTGGCTGTGACTGACTCATGTTTATGCATGGTCAGGGTCCTGGAGCTGACTGGCACTAAGGAATCATACCCACTATTGTTCCCCTTCCATCCTTAATGCACAAAACCAATCCTTTCTGAATCTCACAGTATCTGAGCCCTTTTAAACAAGCAACGTTGGCTGAATAACTTTCAGTAGTGCAATGACTCTAAGAGCTTGCAACACAATTTAAGTGCCTCTGGGAGTTGTCTATGGCTGAACCTGTAACAAAGGAACATATTGCTACTGCACCATGGACAATATTGATTGGGCTTTAAAATCATGTCAGAGCTTCAATGGACCAAGGATGTGATTTCATGTGCTCAGCACTAATCCCCTACTTCTCAGAGCACTTAAATGCAAGTTAGTTTCATTTGATAGTCATTTTAGAGACTTAGTTAGCTTTCATTATGTATTAGATCTTGTGAGAAGAACAATTTGGGGAGCAAATGAATAATGAAATGAACAATTGAAGGCAAAGGAGAGACAGAGTCAGGGAGAGAGAGAAATGTCAGCAGGTGCATCCACCTAATCAGAGCCTGCATCTGCACCACGACTCCTTCGTTAGGAACAATTAGGCTGCAGTAATGGAAAGAGAGAGAGAGAGAAAGATCCAGAGAATGGACAGACTCTGTGTCCTGCTTTGAAATGAAGTGTGTGTGTGTGTGTGTGTGTGTGTGTGTGTGTGTATGTGAGATGTTTACTTGAAGTAGTACAACTTTGTAATTACTGTATGCTTTGAACTAGCAGTAAGATATATTTTTGCATTTTTGCATTGCAACAATCGACCCCCCCTCCCCCCCTCCCCCCCCAAAAAAA
>JAOVVF010000010.1:10260335-10273323 GCA_028565595.1 Duopalatinus emarginatus | reverse complement strand
AACCCCATACCCTCAGTGATGCAGGCTTCTGAACGGAGGCCAAAAAAAAAAAAATAAATAAAAGATAAAAAAGAAGCCCTTCATAATGCACTGTGGCTACATGGCCTAATTACTTTTTGTGACCATAAGGTGGTAAAACAGCACTCAGAAAAAAAAACTGCTTAAGGCAATGGAACAAGTGTCCTGTGTGGATCAGAAGGCATTTTCTCCCACTTAGCTAACTTGGAAAGTATTAGAACAAGCTGCAATTGCTACTGGAATAATAACAGTAGCAATAGGAAATAGATGGAAGAAATATCAGATGGAGGGTTGAGAAAGTTAATACACAGTACAGCAGGGAGAAATTGGTGGACATTCTGAGAATGAGAATGTAGATCCTGAGTGTGAAACACAGAGAGAAAGTGCATGTGGCTCAATAAGCACAGCACCATCAGTGTTATAACTGGAACCTACTGATTGAACATTTGATATCTAGTGAAACTCAAAAACATAATTAATAAATAAGCAAATTATAAGTAATGTTAAAAAAGAACACTGTATCTAAATATTATTGTAAACATTTAAATAAAGTTCATTTAATAAAACTGTAATAAGAAGATCTGTGGAAATGATTTTACAGTCCCTTGCTATAAAAACATTATGCAGGACCCCTGCTTTAACAGAATTACTGGTCCCAACCTGTTCAAATGGTTTACAACTGCCATGGGCTACTATATATAGTCAGGTCACAAATTAAAGATAAAACTAGTTCCTCTGTTATGGTCTTTGGTGCATTTTGTTTATATGGTGTGGATCCACTTGTTCTCTTGGAATCAGTGCAAATGTAAATATAATGTAAAGTTCTATTAGAGTGATCACTTTTATGCTACAGTGAAAATGTTCTATCCTGATAGGAGTGGCCTCTTCCAGAATGACCCAACACCCAATCTCAGAGCACGGGGGCTCACTGAATTGGTTGGTGTTATGAGAGATTCGGGAGTGATGTGTTAACACTCTCTACCATTATCATCAAACCACCAGTTATGTGAGAGAATATCTTTGGATAGAATAGTGTCCATGAGACTATACAGTTCTCAGTTAAGGTGTGATATCAGTTTTAAAGCTATTGGTTATAATTCTGATAACGTCAGCACCAGAGCTCAGCAGTAAGTGTGTATCCGTCAGCTCTTAGAGTATGCTCTATAACCAAGCCAGTACTACCAGATTCCAGTTGACATTTAAAAGCTACAGCAGGGTCAGGAAAGGTGTCAGAGAGAGTGAGAAAGTGAGAGAGAGAGTGTCTTGATGTGCATTTTAAACATCACCAGTGAAGTCAAAGGTTACAGTGGATAATGAGACAAAAAAGGAACAAAACCTTCAGATTGGAACAAAAACTTCAGCCACACTGCAGTGGGGAGATAAAGAACTCAGAGGTTGGGCTTCTCACTCGTCTCTTTCCCTCTCTCTTCAATCTTACTATTCTTTATTCCTTCCATTTCGTTTATGCCTTATTTAACTCATACTTTAGGTGGAACATATTGTGTACTCTACATAGACAGTAAAAATACAAATATAAAAAGAAAGATGTACACTTAGGATTTCATTTGTGTAAATACTTGATAAAAGCATGATACAAGCCCAGGGGTAAATGGGCAAGAAATGTTGCATATTGAAGTGCTATTACGTGCAGTGTGGCAAATGATTAAATGATCATTTGTCAGTTTATTGGTGTATTTGTCACAAATTTGCACTCGTGCCTCATTTGTCTGCAAAAAAATAAATAATCTGACTGGGCTTAGAATTTTCTGGTGAACCATTTATTATAAATGGCAAGCCACAGACATTTCAGTCTCTGAGAAGGAGCCCGTTTTTAAAACAAATTACGCAGGGTCACTCAAGGCCGTGTTTTGTTCAGTAATTTTTAATATGTTAATTTCTAGTACATAGCAAAATAAAGGCATGTCCTACACCTTTAAACAAGGGCAGATTCAAATGATTAAAATGCCCTGTATCCTCTCCAGTGGAAAAGATAGCACCCTATTCTGCTTGTACAATACAATTAATGTCTACTTGCTGCAGGAACACTATTGCTGCAGATCATACATATGATTATGTTGAGTAAATATAGGCAATGAATTATTATCATGTCATTAGTAATTGACTGGTAGAAAAATCAACTTATAAACTGCTGACATCCTTCATGTCTCTGTTTATCTTGTTTTTCAGTTGTTGTCATCTTTATTTAAAGTGACAAGAATTTCAGGTAAGATTTCATCAACAGTTATACAGATGTACAAGCCATGGTCATATAAATGACTAAATGTGAGAGCCCACAGAAAAAAAGTGTGAACCTAAAAGAAAAATAACGGTAATTGAGCATTTTAACCAGCCATCATAAAAATTACTCTGCTTTGTTGGGCTTCTATTGAGAGCTACATTTTCCATTTGTACTCAGACTCTTTCTGAGGACAGGATGCCGTCAACAACATGTTTAAAATATGGCTGACAAAGAACAGAGTCTTGGTGACTCAATAAGCATTAACTGTGCTCACAGCCAGTGGAACCACTACTTACACAACACAACCATTCAAACAAATCTGCAATATTTTTAAAAGGATGAGCTGATGAAGTCTAAATCAACCTGTTATGTGTGTCATATAGATGGACAGACAGTTTCTATTAAAAATACTGAGGCAAACAAACCGAAAATGTTTGGGAATACTCAAGGCAAACAAGGGTACAAATGGCAAAACAGAAAGCAAAACTGAGGTCAAACCAGTGATGCAAAACATGCAGTGAAAACAAAGCAGCTTGAAACATCACAGGAGTGAGACTATATATGTGAGTGAGGTTATATATGGAAGTGTGTTAATTGTGAATAGGTCAATTAAACCAGTAATTCAATGCTTAAAAAATAGGATAGGATTTGACTGAAGATCATATCACATGGTTGCTGCCTGGGATCTTGGAACTCGTAGTTCTTAAATAAACTGACTGATCTCCTGGTATCTTCCTTCTCTGGAACCAAAAGTAGACTGCCAATGTGGTATTCCATGTATATACTGGACTCAGATGTTATGTGTTGCCAAGTGACACAGTACTGGGTATACAATTATGTTCATTCTTTTGGTGACTCTGAGAAACCTTCCAGTCCAGTGTTGTAAGAATGTTTTGATGACATGAAACCTGCTGTTCACTCCCTGTTTTACAGGAATGCTGAGGCAGTGGACAAGGTCATGTAAGGTATACGCCTAAGGGATTTAGAATTTGGGTAGTTGGTTGTTGGCCCTTGGCACGATAAGACCATATAGCTAATGGACTGGGAGAGGGTGAAGTTTGCTTGAATGGGGGAGACCTTTGCTTGGGCACAAACTGAACATGATTTGATAAAGTGTCGACTGCCTTGTAACTATATTTATTGGAGACGAGCTGGGGAGCTTTGGTGACACTTGGGTGTCCTGTGGCTAGTGAAGTGTGAGCCAATGTGATAAGAGCATTGTGGTAATTGGAAGGGATGTAGTCATTGTCTGGGGGACACTGGATGGAGCTGGGCGATCGTGAAGGGCCTGATTTATCCGTCAATGTCCCAGCTAATAGCTGCAATAAAGCGAGATTAATGTAGGATAGTGTCAGTAGTCAGGGTTTGGGGCTTGATGGATAAACGTGTAAGAGGGCGACAGCCTTGACATTCTTGGAACTGGGGTCGATAGGAGATTGTGGAATTGAATCAGGTGAAAAACAGGGCTTGTTTTCCTTGTCTTGGTGTGCGTCCTGGTGAATTTCACCGAAAGCTTGAGTGTCCATGTTATCAGCTGGATGGAAGAAGGCAAGTGCAGTTTCTGACTTTTATTAAAAACACTGAAACAAACAAATCAGAAAGGATAGGTAACACACAAAACAACAGCAGAGCAAGAGCAAGAATGTAAACACTGATGAACAGTGAGGCAAAACAGACAATTACTAAATGTCACAATGCAATCCTGGAGTCAAACTTTAGAAAATATGCAAGTGAGCACGGATTATTCATACAAGTGTGGTAATTGTATAAGCTTCTGCATCATCTCACCTCAGTGTATTTAGTAATTGTCACTGGATGTCCTTGTCCCCTTGACACACTGTCAGGGCTAGAGGCATTGACTGATGTTCCCAAACTCAGAGTTAATAGGAACATGAACAGGAGACAGAAAGCTCACTGCAAAAGACTGAATAAGGAATATTGTTAGGATTATTGACTTTGTTGAGACATGTGGCTTATCTCCAAGAGTTACTTTATTTAAAAATAACAAAAAAGCTTTGTTTATTTTAAAAGTTAAGCCCAAAGATTTTCTTTTGATTACTGAGGTTAAGGTTTAGTTCAGGGTAGGGGCATAGTATTACATAGCTATATTAGCACTCAATGAAAATGTCTGACTGCTGCAGATAAATATATACAAGTAGAGCCAAGAGGAAATGGAATCTTTCCGTTCTGTGTTTACATTGTATTTTATGACTGCTTTAAATGAAAACATATACACCATAAAAACCACCATTAAAATAGCATATTATAAACCAGTGTCCATAAAATGTACATACACTATATAGCCAGAAGTCTGTGGAACCTAACCATCACCATCTTCCATAAACTGTCGCAACAGAATTTTTATATGTACTCAAGTCACCTGCAGAGAGCCCTGACCCATTGCATACCTTTGAGATGATTTGAAGCACAGACTACAACTCTGGTCTTCTTATTCTACATCAGTCTCTGACCTTACTAATGTTCTTATGGATGAATGCCTACAAAGAAGACTGGGAGGCTATTATAACAGTGGAGGGACTTAATATGGAAATCATGGTCAAGTGTCCATGACTGTGTTCCATTTGTTAGGCAGCTGCCTGGTCAGTCATTGCCCACGAAGGTAGCTCACTCATTCAGCAGCATTCTAACCGACAAGGTGCCTCAGTAGGCAGCACATTTGGGACTCATTCATAATCAGCATAAACCGTATAAAATTACTAAAGCTGTATACATCCAATTCTTACAGAAATAATGAAGTTTCTCAAGTTACCATTAAAGTACATTCACATGAAATCAGCTTGCCAATACCCACTAGCTCTGGTGTGATACTGCAACAAGCAAAATGAACCATGTGTAATATTTTATTTTATAATTAAAAATAAAATTAATTCTAAGTGGAGTTTTTCTGTCCTGTGAAGAGCGCCTCTTTTTAGGCCAAAGCTTTTATAAAGGCCTTGGTGCTCTCATTTGTCCCTCAATCAAACAATCTGAATTAATAACAGCGCTTCATGGAGTATACCATAATAATTTATATTACAGTTACACATTAATAACTCATTTATATGTTACCGTGATATATAATTTACTTATTTAAAAGTATTCTCCACAGTTTATACCTGGGCAACTGTGTTAGCTAGCTATAGCTAACATCGTTAGCATGCTAAGGTAATGGTAGATTCGGTGGTCTGTCAGGTTTTACTTAATAAATTAATGAAGTACAGCTCACTTGAAAACAATTGAAAACAATCTAAAGCATGCTCATTATGATAAATACATGCACCAGCTGGGCAATAAAATGAGGAGAAATGATAAAAAAATAACTTATATTTGTACACAAACACCTCTCCTGAGGCAAGTCCGTCCGCCATGTTTTTAAAACTGAGCGATGGAACTCCAAGCTGGTGAACTGCCTGATGGGATTGCCTTCAGTGAGAAGGATACATGTCCCACTGCCTTCAGAAGTCTATACAGATGCTGCCCAGTAAGGCACCTTGTGCTGCCTTCCGAATAGGACAGTCCTTTTCTCGGGAACGTGCATATGCTGTCTAACAATGCTGCCCACGCATAGTGTACTTCATAGAAGATAATTGCTGCGCGACTGCTGTAACACGAGCTACACATCATCCTGTTCCAGAAAGGCCATAAACACTGCAAGGCTAGGAGTTTATATACCCACACTGATGCCTTGAGTTTATCTTGCAGATAGGCTCTGCGGAAGTACGTATTTACAGATTGATGGTGCACCCTCAGCATCATTTTATGGGCTCCATCCAAAGCTGCTGGCAGAATGAATCACTGAGCTATGTGTAGTCATTTCACACTGAGAGGCTGCCACAGACCATGAAGAACCTTGCCTTTAGAAAACGTGCTCTGACAGGGATGGCAGCAAGACCATACTCATGCATAACAAATGCATAACAAATCTACACTTGTTATATAGAAGGCAACAACAGAATATCCTGCAACGTTCACATCCATGTGAATAAAAGTGTTAAAATGGTTGCAATGCATTAATTATTAAACCCACATGCGAATTATTATGTTTTTTTTCTTTAGAGCATCGCATGAGTCTCAAGTCTACGTATGATGAAGGAGATGATGGGCAAATTCTACGTATTTAGGTTATTTAAAACGGTTTGTGGACAAACATACACACTACAGGTGTGTAATGAATGTGTGTCTGTCTTGGAGGAGCAGCCAGAATAAACATGGGCTCTGCTGTTGCCGTCTGCTTCACTTCACAAACACTCCTGGCCTCCATGTTCAGAATACTAATGGCGCCCTGATGCTCTTGAACAGCAAAGGGCAACGCAGTATTAATCACAGCACCAGCACCTTCCCCACTAAGGCCTACACTACACCACATTGCCTCCTACCAGCATGGCAAGCTTTACCTGTCATTGTGTGTGTTTAGGAGAAGTACATCATGCTGACCTGATAGAAATGCTATACAGAAGGGTTTATCAGGACCTGTCCAAGCTCACATTAGAGTGAAATGAAGAATCAAACTGCTTTTCTGCTTGGTACAAGATTAAATCTGCATCCGGGGCCTTTTTTTTTTTTTTTGCTTGAAGTGTCAGCTCTTATTTAGGCTTGATAATTCCCAGTGGTCTTGAGGTCCTCAGTGAGGATTTAAAGAATCTGTTCATAAATCACTCAGCCAGTCCAGCTGGCCACTTTCCATATGCACAAATAACAGCAGGTAAGACACAATGTCAATGTCCTTTAAAAAAAAACCTAATGGCTTTGTAATTGAACAGCGATCCACAGTTTTAAACCGGGTTCTGTTTGTTCACCTGGAAATCAAGAACTGCTCTTCAAACTGCATGTTACTTATGGCAGAAATGTATATTTATTTGTATAATCTAATCTTACAGACCAATCACATATAACTTCTCTACTAAAGATATCATGTTGACCCGTGTGTACAGCATATTCTGGTCAGTGCACTGCGGTTCATTCTGTGTCTCTGGCTTTCTTTTCTGATGTGTACTTTGCTTAAACAGGTGTACCACCTGGAAAGAGGCAATTATAAAGTCATTTGGCTGACAGTGTGCTTGTCAACACTCAGCTGATACACGACGGGAGTACTCAATGGATGAGTGCATATTTTAAAAGACCTGTCCAACACTAAATTACATATGTTTACTTATGTAATAATAGGAGTTAGGGAGCATAATGACTGCACTTTATATATGGTATATTGTATGTATACCAGATTCCCAGATCCGTCTTTCATGGGCAGATAATATAAGTATCAGTTAATTAAGTCATCAAACACTGTTTAGTCACAGTCTCTGTGAACATCTCTGTAAACATCAGTGTTAAATGAGAGTAGTATTTCAGGGCAAATTGGTCATGGAAAAAAAAATAGAAGCAGAGGAAGTGTGAAACTTGCCCTTCAATCATCCCCCATCAGGCCTGACGTCAACAGACTGGAGGTGTTCTTCCGCACAGGGACCCAAAAAAAGAAAAATCTGGGCCATATTCAGATATCCACAAATTGCAATTCACAGTTCGAAATCTGGATTACTTGATGCTCTCTCTCTCTCTGTCTCTCTCTGTCTCTATCTCTCTCTCCCTCTCTTACCCTCTCCCCCTTACCCTGTCCCCCTGTCTCTTTTCCTTTCTTCCTCTCTCTCTCACACACACTTTTTCTCAGCAAGTGCTGGTGCTTCTTGCCTTTCCATCCAGCCTTCTATGCTACTGTATGTGTGTCATGCCTAAAAATACTCTCGCCTCTACTTCAAAAGAGAACACTCTTAGCTTCCTCCAGCAACATTTACTTTGGCAGAGACCGAAAAATCTTCAAGTACTTAAATGTGAATTTCAGGGATAATCGGAGAATTCAGTCCTGATTAGAGCATTGATTAATGACTGTGTGTAATCAGCACTTTAGTGAAGAGGTAATCACCTCAATGACTGTGTGCACCCCCTCCCCCATTCTCCATCTCTTCCTTTCTCTCTTTCTCATGTGACTCATATGCAGGGTTGTGGAGAGCGCACATGGCTAATTTTGTAGATTTTGTTCACTATTTTCTCCCACATGCCATTACAGTGTATTTCTCACTTTCTCTTAGCTGTCTCACATAATTTGAGGTAAAATCGTAGCATAGTATCTATAATGCCTTTGCAATGGACAAATGTGCAGTGATAAAGAATACATAAAGTAAGTTCACCTTTCAGCAAATGTCATACATACTAAATTATCACAGCCCATCTGTGTTGAATTTTGAACCAACTGAAAGCCTGAAATCCACCACACTTGCCTTCACGCGCCAACAACACAGAGAGAGACAGGTGTTAAAGATGGTGCAGGAATGAGCTGCGAACGCACCTCACTGAAGCTGCTCCCACGACGCTGAGCTGGTGAAGCAGTGTGGGAGTGGGCAGATGGAGGTTAGTATGTATGTGTGTGTGTACACATATCAGTGTGGGGAGTCAGATGGCACAGAAGAGGGCATGGAGAGAGCCTGTACTTCTGCATGGGGCTTGCTGACCGCACCACAGTGCTCAATAAAACATGGCAGGTAGGCGGGAGACACAGCACAAAGCCAACCAGTTATGCTCATCTTTTTTGCAGTCTCTTATAGGATGGGGCTTGGAGGGTGACAAAATTATTTGAATAATATAGACATCATATACACAGCATTATGTATAATGTGTATATATATATATATATATATATATATATATATATATATATATACAAAAGATAAATCTTTTAAAAAAGATTAATCTCATTCATAAACTGTAAACAAAATCAACACAAATGATGCATTGTTTAAAATAGCCACTACATTAAAGCAAGCTGTTGCAATCCTGATAAAGCTTGATGCACAATCCTGCCTCTGTTGCCTCTGTCAAATCTCTAACAGTTTAATTAGGTTTTGTGAGCAAAATGTGAAGAACATGTAGAGTGTATCTACTCTCCCTCTTTTCCCTCCCTCTTGAGATCACAAAACTCAATTTCATGCCTAATAGGTTCATTACAACTGTCACGCTTTGAGAGCCTGTGCTGATAAACGCTCATAAGAGCTGAAAGTCAAACCACCAAAGTAAAAGGTATAAATGAAGTGTACGCATGTGTGCATGTGTAGACGGAAGTACACAGACACACAGGCATACGCCAACATAACTGAACAGTACTGAACAGTAACCATGACAATGAACTCGATGGATTGCATTGCACAGTGTCAGAATTTTCTATTTTTGCCCTTTTCAGGAACATTGCTTTTAAAAAAAAAAAAAAAAAAATAGAAATGTTGTTATTTGTGCTTTAATCTTCCAAGTAGAAGCCAAATTCATGAATGTCTTTTCGAAGACGATAAATAGCTTACACCTGCACTTATACATTAGCCTCAATTTCTATGTAGCTTCATCATCCAGACAGATACAGCATGCAATAGAACGTGGCGGAGGGGAACAAAAATAACTCAATGAAGAAAAGTAGAACTGGTATGACAAAGAACAATACTTTATCTCGATAGTAATCACAGCTCTTTCAGAGAGGGATGTTCCTCTTTTTAAAGTTAAAGATTCAATCTATTATAGACGTGGAGCAAAGGGGAAGAAATTAGGAAGGAGGGTCTTAAAGAACAGAAAGTGACTTTGCAAATGATTGATAAGGCTAGTGTGTATGTGTGTATGGTGTAGGGGAGCTATGTGTCAGTTAACCTGATAATTCTGATGCCATGCACACCATACCAGAATGAAATGAAATATTTCTTGGTAGGATATTTGTACGAGTAGAGAGACCAATTCCTGCTTTAAGGCACAGCTAATTTAGTTGCTATTTACAGTGCAGGATTTCTGCACTGGGTTCAGATAGGTAGCTTCCATCTGTGTGGAATACTAAATCCCTGCTTGCTGCTATGCTTCACTAGTCAACGCATATTCTGACCCTGCCTGCTGCTCAGACTCACAAACAGAATAGGACTTCTTTTATTACCACACCCTGTCTCTCCTTCATTTAACCTGTGTGTTGTTCGAATCTGATATTTCCTGTTTAACATGCTTCATTTTCTCCATACTGCCAAAAGTTGTTGACCTGAACATCCCTCATATTTGCGAATTGTGGTAACTGATGTGTCCTAATCCTAATAAACGTTAAATCCCCCTGTTGTGTTTCGAAAGCATTAACTTCCAGGTGCTTCCAAAAACTAATTTCCCCTTTGCTCCCTCACATCATGCATATGGCAATTTCAATTGCTTTCACCAAGGAATATAATTAAATCCCAGTGTATGTTTATGCATGACTTGGCTTATTCTCTCCCTGTGGCAGATAGTTCTCATTGAATATTAACAAGAGTCCTCTGAAGGGAAGCCAAGGAGATGTCTTAAAGGTTGAAAAAAAACCCAACCAGGTTCAGTGAAGAGCACTGTGGACAACACCAAGTGTACCCAATCTGTTTGTATATAATATGTCAGACTGTGCTGTTTCACAGAGAATTCCACTTTGCAGAGATATTGATTGATCTTAGAGGGAAAAGGTATAATCACAATATAAATCATAGAGGAAAAACAATATCCACTACTGCAACCAAACAACACTGCCTTATAGCCTTCTACTTCAATAGGTGAGGGAAAAGAAACGAGCAAGCTAAAAGGACCTATGTTCACTTAGGACCCCAACACTGATGTTCATGTGCCATATGTTTGTAGCGATGTTCATGTGATTCCCCATGTGATTCCCAACAAAAATCCATCTCGGCCCCAGGGGTAGAAAAACAAGCAGACTTTCACACAACTTTGTGGGAGGCCACAGTAGCCAAACTGCACGTGGCTCTGAACGTTGACATGATGATGGATGAATCCATGTCCCTTTTGTTTCATTTTAGTTCCTATTTAGAGCTGATCTTTATTTGATATGCTGTCTTATGTTCCCCTGATCCCGTGATGCATATGTTTTTTTTTCTTTTTGGGAATATGGGAATTATAGCCAGAGCAATTAAAATTGCCAGAACAAATAACTGTGATTGGCACTTTGAAATGTAACACCACAGGGAATTTTGTCAGTCCTATCAATGTCAAATCCAGATAACAAAACAATATAAATACTACTGACATTATCAAACTGTCACCTGGCAAGTCATCACTACAATAACCTTCATGTAGCTGTGGTGTGTGAGGAATCTGGACCGCCTCTAGTCCTATAATCATGGCTTCTGTTTTTTCGCAGCATGACACTGCAGTTGGCCCTACCAGACGTGGCTAGAAGAGGAGCGTGTTGATGACCTTGTGAATGTGTCCTGTGCAGAAGGCGGACTTTCCCACGCCTTCCCCTGCTCTCTCACACCCCAGCACAAACACAGCTTACTGACACAGGAAGTGCTGCACGTCCCAGAAGTTGCTCTCTTCCTGCCTTAGCAAAAGATAGAACAGATTCACCCCAATGTAATCAGTGTAGAAGATGAAACATTTAAAAACTAACCACTGTGTCATTTTAAATTCAGGGTAGGATTAAAAACCTTTTTCAATTTCCCTTCTAACTGTGAACCTCTTCAAAAGCTAGTCAAATCAGAACTCATTTGTCTTTGAATAAAGAGAAAGAGAGCACACTAAATGTCACAGCCAACAATGGAATTCATCAACAATGAAATTACATGATCCAGTGAGGTGTGCTGTTTAGAGTTGAGCACATGATAGAGAGGAAAGGAGACAGTCATTTAAATGGTCTAAATTAAATGTCTGCTTTCCAATGTTCTCAAAGAGAATGTTAATGAAACCACATCTGTAATGATGGCAAGATGTAGGACTCAGGACTTTATTTAATCCTTATTTATTTAGCTTTATTTACCTATTAAGAATTTAGTTTACACCATAAAACCCTTTTAAGAGAGGGTAAAAACATTTAAGTTAAAAAACAGGTTCTGCATAACACCCTGAAGTTTTTTTTAACTTGTCTTTCTGAAAGGTAGAATCCTAAACAAATGGTTTTACATTCACAAATGTAAGATTCCAGAATCCTGTTTGGAAAGCAGGAACCCTCTAAAACCCACAGAGGAACCCTTTTCTAGGAGTGTAGTGTTGACTCTTGCATGTCGTGTTTCAGGTCCCCTTACTGCAGGCCTGGCTTCTTCAGATAGTACTCAGTCTTACAGTGGGTGTTAAGAGCTCATTGATTAAAACACAGTCAGCCTACTCAGTAATACAAAAGCAGTCAGCTTTATTAGCGAATGGTTAATCTACTGGGGATCCCACTGCCTCAGGCTTCAGTGCACAGGAGAGCTACTGCAGGAAAGAAAGATGTGAAAACATCAAGCATTCTGCAACAAAATTGGACTTGTTTTAGTACAGTGTGGAAGGGTTTTTGAGGAAGTGTGGCAATATCCAGTGCTGAATAATGCATTTACACATTTAATAACTTTTAATAGTCCAAAAAATGATTCAGTACAGGACTGTGATCATGACTCCGCTCAATTCGAACATTAATCTTACAAGGCTCTTACAAAAATCTATCTGCAATTTCAAGAAAGGTAATAATGGTAATGGTAATAATATAGTTCCACTATAAGTGATCCATGAAATATAACAATAACCAGAGAGCTTGCGGAAATTTACATTCAGTTCATTTTAAATATTAAAAGCTGTTTAACCCCTTAAACCCACAGGACCAGGTACGTTCCTACTTCCCATGACATACACATCATCTTCTCCTAGTTTTACTGCAGTAAGTATAATAATAACCAAATAATTAGAACAATATACTTTAAATGGTTGATTTATATA
>JAOVVF010000010.1:10244691-10259886 GCA_028565595.1 Duopalatinus emarginatus | reverse complement strand
TATACACACACATCAGCTCTGACAACAACTCTAACTGTAACATGAGTGAAATGTTCATACTGTATTAATGCACTAGTACTTTATGTGTCATATCACAACAACTAATTTACTAGTGACTAGTAGGTCAGGCACTCAACATAATGAAAGTCTAATAGTCAACAGATTTCTAGTGTCTCTAGTACTGGAGACTTGCACCATTGATGCTTTTATGAGTTCAGTTTCCACCTCAGCTGTTTATAGCTGCTTTATTGTAACAGGTAACAGGAACTAACTTGTCTTTCAGAGGTTTCATAAAAATGTAAATATAAACGTTAAAAAAATGTGTGTCAACATGTGCTAATAAAAAATTGTTGGCTGTCATACATATACACAATGTAACACACTTCAGATAGTGCTGCTATAAATAAAAATACAATCCACTTCATTTCAGGCCATATGACGCCACCCTGTCTGGATTAATTTCCTATAACAGCATGATTCATCATGTGTTATTTCTTATGGGGTTTTTTTCTGACCAGCAATAAAGTACATGAGATATTTTTATATTTTAATACTGTATTTAACATTAGATAAAATCATTAACATACAGTGAGGATTCAGCTCCACTGGCTGCAGAGCCCTCATTCTCTCTCTCTCTCTCTCTCTCTCACACACACACACACACACACACACACACACACACACACACACACACACACACACACTTATTGCAGAACAAAGGGGAAGAAAAATGACTCAGAAAAACAGAATATCAGTCAGAGGCGTCTGGGGACTGCAGGAAAATCCAACTGAAATATTAATGTACAAATGAAATATTGAGTCTGTCTTTAGTGAAAAGTTTGAGAAAGTGCACTGCCTTTAGCACAGAAGAATGTGTACCACTTAATAATACACACCACCTGCACTCCAAAGATGTTTTCCACCACTGTAAAAAGTATATATGTACAGTATACTGTGCAACTTATGAGCACTAACTCTACAGTAACAACATTAAAGTTTATGCACAGTTACGTGACCAGTGCTAAATTAGTACTAAATTATTATTATTATTGATACAAAATATCTTTGTCTCAAATCAACAGCCATGTTTTCTGTAGTAATGGCTTATTCCTGTACACCTACTCGAATACATGGAACTCCTGTCGATGTGAGCTGGGAGTGGGAGGAAGAACGGCGTGGGTTTACAGCTAGCAAAGCTTTAAATTAAACTGTGGACACAGTGCACACACAGATACAGGCATGCTGTAACTGTCTCTTCAGATGAGAAGCTGTGCCCCACCCCCTAGCTTTTAGCTCACCTGGCAAATGAGCCATACAAAATGAATTGAAGTTGACGGGTCTCTCTGCCAAGTGACAGGCCAACATAATTGAAGCTATCAATCAGTCCCCCTCTTTGTATTAATGCACTCACAAATCAGACACACACACACACACAAGCACACACACACACACACACACACACAAGTAATCTCCAAAAAGTAATCTGCTCATCAGTTACAGGTATACCCTCTTTGTCCCTGTTACCCCTGAGGAAAACTATTCATTTTGAGCATGAAATGGAAGTATCGAAAAACAGGTGTTGCATCAGCATTCAAGCTTTACAGAGGTCACAAGCATATCTCTGGTACACACCACTATTAAAGCTTGGTGAGTATTGGTGAAAAACAAATGCAGGAGCGCTTTCCTATCGCAGGAGAAAAAAGGGTTAACTCCATTATAACAAACCAATCAGGATGGAGAGTAGCACTGCAAAACCTCCGCAGTGTGTGTGTGTGTGTGTGAGAGAGAGAGAGAGGAGAGAGAGAGAGAGAAAGAGAGAGTAGGAGTGGGGTAAGAGTGTGCAACAGCGTGCTGGGGTAGATGAGCCAAGCTTTCACACACAAGCTGACACACACCACAGCATGAAGAGCGAAACAGAGATAGAGAGGGCAATGTGTGTTCATCTATATAAATGTGTGTAAGAGAGAAGAAGGGAGATAGAAAGCAGGGATAAGGAAGACAGGACAAGAAAGTGTGAGGACTGCCTGTATTTGCCTGTGTATTCTCATTTTCTTGGCACTCTTGACCATTTGGATGATGAATGGAATATGAATGTTTAATGCTCCTCTCCAGGGCAACTCTGGAAACCTCAGGGAAATACCACAGCGAAATCCTCAAACAACAGAATTCCGTTTACACCACTTGGGATTTGTAAGATTCTTATGAAACGAGGACCTGCTAGGAGTCCATTTACATTAGAGGTAAGTTGGCGGCATCAACAACCTTGACTATTACGAAGAATGCACATTTGCTGTGAACATCAGCCATGTCCTGAAAAGTCACTTGTGTTCTTATAGTGTGAACTAATATAGTGAGGTGTTATTTGAGAAAGCAGAGCTCATGAGTTTGGGTTCCCATGGATACACCAGCTCTTCTTTGAAAGATAGAAAGATAGAAGGGGAAAAGATGCAACAGAAGTCATAACCATCAGTGAGCTGTTTTCATGAATCTCCTGTGCTTTTTGTATTTGTCAGGTAATGTTGAGTCTCCTGTAGTATACAAATATCAAGTCTTCGTTAGCTTTTAATTCCCCACTCCAAACAGTCGTTAGCTCTAAACTGGATTGCTTGTGCTTGCTATCAGATGTGTTTATTCTCATCAATAAGAGATAAGCTATGGTGTTTGGGTCGAACTCTGTTTTTACAGTTGAACAGGTCAATTATCATACAAGACCATTATTCAACAATTCCATTAAATGCTATTAAAATCCAAATACATGCACAGAAAATTAAACATTGAGAGAGATTCTGCCTTCGGTTTCTGATAAAAACACCTTTCCTAAAAAGGACTTGCTCAGGGTAAGAAGCTGTGTGTATGTATAGTAAATGCACACTTCTGGTCCTTATCCTCTGCAGCTACCCAGCTGTCCTTTCTCTTACCTTAACAGAGACCATAATCAAATCCAGAGGCAATGCACTTCCTCAGCCTGTAACAGGAGCATGTATGGGTAATGCATGACCGTTCTTGTCAGTGATTTGTGACAGGCTTAGTGCAGGTTGTTTTGTTCATCGAGGCTGTTCTGCTCTGTCTTTCTCTGTCAGGCATCTGGAGAAATGGAGCTGAAAGGGAATGTGCTTTTGAGGCAATGCATGGTCTAAACAAGCACCAGTCCAATACCTTGTGGAAACTTGCCAAGACAGGACCCATGGAAATAGGACTCACCACTTATCCTCTATATAACTTGACTGTCTGTAAGGCATATGAATCCAGATTACTCAGTGGAGATCATGCTGGAGATGGAAAATGCCATTATTTACATGAACAAGCAAAACAGTGGCATGAAATAAATGACTAAATGCACTTGGGTAGAAAGGGATGGATTTATTATTTGCCATAGTAATGACAAAATCGGGATTTATGGGCTACTGTTAACAAGGGGGATAAAAGTCCCCCCTCCACACTCACATAACCACTCACAAGGGCTGACCTCACCAATACTGTGACCTTGGTATCCTTGGTGGAGGCTTATGTAAATCAACAACAGCAAATCAATTAGGACTTATCACCGTGCTCGGTCCATAAAATCTTAATTACAGGAATACAGTGTGGCCAAGAGAAAAACACATTGATATAGGACAGGGTCATTTGAATCCTGTGAATAACTGGAAGCATCTGAAGCTTTAAGGACGTTATTAAAGATGATATTTTTAAACCTGAAGTGGATATATTAATAGATCAACACGTGAACTTTGCGCTGAATCATTCAGATTCACTGGATTTCCTTTATATGTTTTAGTACTGTATCTAACTGCATTAAACTAGGACAGAAAGGGGTTTCTAAACAGGAGACATATATGACAGATTTATCCATGACCTGCAGGGAATGTGGATTCTGGCCTACCACTATCAAAACAGAACATGGCTGTGGCCCAAGAGTTAACAAAAACAAACCAACTAATTGTGGAAACCCCAAGATGTGAATTGCCTTCTGGACTGCAAGGATTACAAAAAGACCAAAACTCTCCTTTAAAAATGCTTGGGTGTGATGCTCGACTTGGAGTCCACCCAGACTCTTCTGGGCCAACCACAGGCTGTGGATACTGAGAGACAGAGCACTGGATAGGGGTAAGTTTCTCTCAGTTAAATTACTAGCATGATACTATTGTCAAGTATAGGATATCTAAAAGAAAAAATCAGCAAAATGTTTAATTCTGCCCCTAAATCTCATTGTTGTTTAATGTCACCTTGTGGCCATCAGTGTCCATACAGCGACCTTGAAACCATTTTATATAATACATGCTGCCCTCACGCCCTACCCCCAACCTAATGCCTCTGCTGTTGGTCTTCCATTTTGTACAAAAACACACTGCCAAAGACAGAGACAAGAAAAGAACTATAATGCTCTGTAGGCTGAGAAAAGCATGAGGCCATCACATGAACATGTTTCATTATACATTCGTCCTCTGACCATACACGGTAGTGTGAGGATGATGAGAAAATACTATATACCTGTTGAAGTGAAGGTGGCTGAATTTTTATTTTTTAAAAAAGGCATTAAATAAAAAAGGAGATTTGAGATTTGAGTACGTTTTCTCTGCAATGTGTGTTTCCTGTTCCCTCTTTTCCTTTTATTCCATTTATCCAGTCTGGCAAAAATAAAATAAAAGGTAGATAAAGCACAAACTGATACCTGCAGTTCTCACTTCATCCCTGTTATAAAGGTTTCATAAATTTTATGAACAATAAAATAGCAAATAATCAAATAAAATTTGTAATTACTTGTGTGGTGAAAAAGAATATATTCACATATAATTACATATACCCCACAGCCTCCTTACTGGTGAACATTCATAAGCACACTTCAGTATACAACATCTGTCTGTTTGAATATTTAATCTCTGTGATATTGTCCTCATTCTGCTTTCTAATGCTAACCCCTTCTAATGCTGATTTCTTTGGAACAGGATAATGCACAAGCCTATCCCTTCAGCACAGGAGGAAGAAGGCACCATGAGTAACGTTACAGTCTTGGACATCACGGAAACCGTAAACCCAGCCATGACGGCAGATGAACCTCACCCCTACCCCCTCAGTTTCCAGGTCTCCCTGACTGGCTTCCTGATGCTGGAGATAGTGCTGGGCCTGAGCAGCAACCTCACTGTGCTCGTCCTGTACTGCATGAAGTCCAACTTGGTCAACTCCGTTAGCAACATCGTGACTATGAACCTGCACGTCCTTGATGTGCTGGTGTGTGTGTGCTGCATCCCACTGACCATCGTTGTGCTGCTTCTTTCACTCCAAGGTGACACTGTGCTGGTCTGCTGTTTTCACGAGGCCTGTGTATCCTTTGCTAGTGTTGCTACCGCAGCAAATGTGCTAGCCATAACACTCGACCGCTATGATATCTCTGTCAAACCAGCCAATCGTGTGCTGACCATGGGTCGAGCGGTGGCTTTGTTGGGGGGTATTTGGGTGCTGTCTTTTCTTAGTTTTCTGGTGCCCTTTATTGAGGTGGGCTTCTTAGGACCAGAACCAACCAAAGCCAACCAGACTGCTGTAGTGCACGTTAACGAGTACTACACAGAGTTAGGCCTGTATTACCATCTGGTTGCACAGATACCCATCTTCTGCTTCACTGCTGTGGTCATGCTGGTCACATACTCAAAAATTCTGCAGGCACTCAACATCCGCATCGGAACACGTTTCCACGCCTCACAGAAGAAGAAGAAGATGCGATGGAAAAAGAACATCTCACTTATGTCGTCCTCGCAACAGCAGTTGCCTGAAGTCACAGATGGCTCTCAGGGCAGCAGTGGGAACCGCAATGTGCCACTGGGCATGAGAACCTCCGTGTCTGTAATCATTGCCCTGCGGCGAGCTGTGAAACGTCACCGCGAGCGGCGGGAGAGACAGAAGCGGGTGTTTCGCATGTCACTCCTTATCATCTCCACTTTCCTGCTGTGCTGGACCCCTATTACTGTTCTAAACAGCATCATCCTCAGCACAGGCCCCAGTGACCTCAATGTGAAGCTACGTCTGGGACTCCTGGTCATGGCATATGGAACAACAGTCTTCCATCCGCTCCTCTACGCTTTCACACGGCAGAAATTTCAAAAAGTTCTAAAAAGTAAAATGAAAAAGCGGGTGGTGTCCATCATCGAGACAGATCCAATGCCCACCAATTCAGTCATAAAAAATTCGTGGATTGATCCAAAGAGGAATAAAAAAGTAACATTTGAAGATCATGAAGCCAAACAAAAGTGTCTATCATCTGAGGATGTTGACTAAGTACTTGCAGGAACACCAGTACACATTGTAGCCTCAAAAACTGAAAATGTTCATTATGGTCATAGTGGAAAGAGATGGACTCGAGTGTGTGCTATAGATGGAACTGCATTAGATGTGAATATATGAATTAATTTGAGTTTAATACTATTTATATGAAATTTAGTATAATGGTATGACATTCACTGTGCTGTTGAAAACTGCATGTTTTTATAACACTGTATATATTATTCAGTAACTGAGATGTGTATATACAAATATAAAATACTGTATGTATCAATATTAGAATACATAGGAAACAAGTATTTGTAATAAATTAGACAAAACAATGTCTCTGGGGTTCAGCAAACATAAACCACTGGTCTGTCCTGTAGAAAGCAGATCACCTTTGACCCCTGCTGATGTAATACTTCTTTTATGGCCTATTTATTATTGTCCTCTTCCCCCGTTGTGTTCTGCTCTTAGACTAGTAATTCATTATTCAAATGACTACTTAACAAATTACTAACACACAGTGAGCTGTAGCCAAAAAGGCAAGCAACTAATTGGCATTATGCCTTACACTGAGTGTTTTGCAAGTGAGGGAAATGCCTGGTTTGTTTCAATGCTGCAGAATGTAAAAGAAGACTGGAGAGTCATTCACCTTATTGTCCACACAGACAATTTGCTCTTCTATTCAAGGGCATTGCTGTATTCAGTACACAAACGTGTGTTTTCCTTCCAATATTGAAGGGCATCCAGGCTCAGTAAAAGACCTTAATTTAGCATGGCCTCCACATCAATATTACAGTAAGCCACATGGTACTGGCTTGTTCTGCATCACACAGGGGAAGATCAATGTTAAATAGGCAGTGGAGGTTTAAATTTAGAGCTGTCCATCCCAGAGGCATATAAATTATAGGCAAAAAAAAAACAATTTCCATCAACCAAAAGCAGGTCTATGTTTAGGATTTTGGTGTATATTTCATGCACAGACACCCAGATAAGAATTGTGTCTCTCTACTGCAGGGGGGTCATTTCCTATTTTTTGAGCCCAGCTGTTTAATGCGTGGGAGCATTGCACATCTAATAAAATGCCCGAGCTCCCTGTCTGATCAAGGTCACTTTTGTTTTGATAGCCAGAAATGTAATAAGGAATTCAACACAGCCAGCATGGCCTCTATTGACTTTCATAATGTTTGGTTTTTCAGTACAATCAAAAAAAGGTCATTAGCACAAAGCCAGCTCCCTACTTCATATTTATAGAGCTTTAGACTTGAATGTCAGATACAGCTCCTGTCTTGTTCTTTTTAGCTTAGTCAAGAACGAACAAGAGATTGAACATATTTCAGCATGGATGCTTCACATGTTTAAGCGCAGGCATGTGTGAAACCAAGTGAGTGAGGGAATGTGTGATCTTGTGTGATTGTTCTGTGCGAGTGTGTAGGAGTGTGAGAGCGCATGTGACGGTTTTAACAGACGATAACAAAAGTGTTATACAGGTGGCCCTATCACTCTCTGCATTTCATTACATTTGAGTCATTTTACAATCTATGTCTCGCTGCTGTTATATTTTAGAGTACTGAACTGAATTAATTCGCCTCTCTTTGGACTAATTATCACTTTGCGTATTGCACATCTGTACTGAATAACACGTGCCGTAACACTGATTGGTGATGTAAACATGGAGTTTGTTGAGTGGTTCTGAAGAGATGTAGCGTCTTGATAAGGTTTAATACTCTAAATAGATGAGCAGGAAAATATTGCGCTCACAGCACAGACTTGTGGACAAATGTTGAAAGACACTTGGCAGAGGTCTCCCTCTGAAATTCAGGTCAGTTCCACACTCACTCCCACTCGCACTATTTAAATTGCAAATGACACGCATCTTCAAAACTTCACAAGCAAAGAGACTAGAACACTGTTGACTGTTTAATGAGGGGATTTCATCTCCTTCCTTTATAGGCAATATATCACAGATCTCTAGAAAGAAAACAGGGTGTTACTGCTAGAGCAAAACTTATAAGCGAAATGTCTAATCAAGGCACAGTAACTTTTCATTCAATGAAACTGTACATGTTATTTTAATGTCAAAAACCCACTGACTGGTGGGTACAAATATCTTATGGTGCAATTTCCATATCCTGCATGTTCATGAACTCCATGCATTTTCCAGTTTAGTTAACAGTCACAGAGTTAGACTGAAGGTCTGCAAACGTTCATTAACCTGTAATGCTGTCTGTCCTCTCTGTTGGGTTGCTTATTTTTACATAAGAGTAGTGTTCATCCTGAAGACAGGTTTAACCCCTTGTGCTCACCTTCTTATTCTGAGGAAAGAGAAATAACATATTGAGAATAAGGCTCAGACATCACCGGCCTTTCCATTACACTGGATGTTTGTGGTATAAACTTAAAAACATTCAGATGTGATATTCACATTCACATATGTTTCACATAAAAGGCATGTCTCAATGAGAAAAATTCTCTTAAACCAATCAAAGCACAAATGTATGCTGTACCTGTTTAGCATTGTTCACACAGTTCATATACTGTGAGGCGATACTGGAGCATGATAGAGTCTGGCCTGTATTTTTCAAGTAACATTTTAAAATCTCACTCTGCAGCTCTGAGCAAACTGGCTTAATCTGGTAAATCCTACAGAGAGAGAGAGAGAGAGAGAGAGAGAGAGAGAGATTTGTAATTGAAGATTCAAAGATGTTATTTGTCATACAGGGTACATGTACGTGGACTGTTGTCCACAAATTATAAGCTAAATAAAACAGAATAAAATAAAACAGATAAAAATTAAAAATAAAATAAAATAGAATATGTATAATATAATAAAATAAAATAAAGTATTTAAAATGTAAAAGTTTAAAGATATATTTACAATGAATTTTCAATACAGTGTGCACAAAATGTGCCAGATGTGCAAAAATGTGGTTTATGGTTTGGTTTGTGTGTGTATGTGAGTGTGATGGTGTGGAAGTCTCTGTCGTGGAATTATACCTTTTCCCATTAGACGGAGTATTTGTAATTTGCAATCTAGGGGCATTATGCAATAATCCCAGGCATGCAAGTCCTTGTCCTATTTTTTAGACATTAATTAAAGGCAACAGACAACTCAACGTCTATACCCAAAGTAGATTATAGGAGGAGTGTATACATTTCCAATCACGGCCCTCTCATCAGGTTTAGTGTGTTTTTTTTCACATAAAGGTTCTACACTTAAGATTTGTAAAGGTTTTATGAATAGGCTATGTGAATATAAGCACTAAGCACATACTGTGGTTCACTCACTTGAACCGTTTCTGAGTTTCCTCCCAACCTTTTCTGAAGCTCTCTGCTGTGACTCTGCTTAACTCTGCAGTCTGTATAAGGAAAAGTACATAGCAAGAAGATGAGCATGAATGTTATCATTCATATAGTCATTACATTTCTTACCTTCTTCTCTTGCTTGGCAATCTGCTCCTTGTACATGGAGTCCTGCTTTGCCAGGTCTCTCTCCTTCTGTTCCAGCTTCTGAATCTGGTTCAGAAACACCGACTTGTTACACAAAGAGCACAAATCAGCTGGGACTCTATATTAAGCTACCTAATTACTGGAGTCATTCTCAACAACAATATCACTATGGGATGTGTGTGTTACCTTAGTGGTAACTAAGCATTGTGGCTCACTGTGCCCTAGTTAAATGTAAAGCTAATATTTTACTCTGAGAACTTCAGCTTTAAACGTAATTAGGAAATCCAAGAGAACAATTTAGGAAGAGCTGGAAATGAGCGTAATAAAGCATGCTGTAGGCAGGAACAAGCTGCACTGCACTTACTTTCCTCTCCATCCTCTGAAAATGAAAGAATAAAAAAATAAGTGAGAGATTCAAGTGTGTTAATTAATGGTATAAAACTGGTTACACAAAAAGGCATCAATAAAATGGTACGTTGGTGTAAAACTAATATTTCCTTTGTGAATACATGTCATATCATATGATGGTTTCCAAGCAACAATGCTCTTCTTGGTTAACTCCAGTGCAAACTTTTTGAAGACAATGCAAAATGGAAATCATAACACCATTTCTTCTGTAAAAGGGCTTATTCCTCAGTCATGCGCAAGACATTTGTGCAGTAATGGCTGGGTTAAAGTGAGGGGTTGTATCTAATTGTTTATTCCTATTCTGTAAGTGCTTTATTCTGGTCAGGGTTATGACATGACTGGATGTCAGGAATAAGGAATCAGTAAGGAATTTGTTAGTGGAAATTAACTTATTCCATCATCATACTTGGTCATATTTGGCAAACATGATGAACATGAATAAAGGCCAATATGTTTCAGTTTATTTTCAGTGGTAAATGCATGACATGAGCATTTAAACAGAAGAAAAGATGCTGCCTTTTTTTGTGTGTGCTTAATGTGATTAGAAGCTTACAACATGTTGCAGAAGTGGCACAGTATTTGGCAGAGTTTAGTTAACAGGATTAAAGCTTGTTAGAGCTTTCTTTGCACATTGTGCATGTGAGGTGATATCAGTATGTCTTACATAACACTAGCTTGCAAGCTGCTCATCCTGAACGTTCTTGTACTCCTGCATAATAATATCTTTTAGAGCCTGCTGAAGGACTAGCTGCTCCTTTTCCATTACTTTCTGAACCTCTGCCTGGATCTTCTGCTGAGCTTTAGCCTGAGCTTCTGCCTCAGCCTTAGCTTTCTCCTCCTCCAACCTGAAACGCAAGGACACAGTTGCACACATCAGCACCAGTTTTTGGTCTACATTTTGATGAACAATCCACAAGTAATAAGGGATATAACAATTACAGACACCTGTAGGTGTTAGAATTGTTCAGCTATTGATTAGATATTCTCATCTACTTACTGTTGTTTGATCCTTAGCGCTGCCATCTCTTTCTGCAGTTCCTCTCTGATCCACTTTCTCAGGTCTTCCTCAGTGACTAAATAAATGTTGACAGCAAAATTGTTGTTTCTGGAGAAGCAAGGCTTTAATATCTTTAACGAAAAGCACATTTTAGCTGCAAGTACTTTCACGAAACATGAAGAGAACACACATAAAAATGATACACCAGCCTTACCCACAGCTTGTGGAGAAGTAAGTGGGCCAACTGTTTCACTTAGAGGAGGCAGCACTGGTGCAACGGCTGGCTCAGTAACAGGTGTTGGAGCTGGGGTATCTTCATCGGGATGGGATCCAATCTGCGCCACTGAGGGAACTTCAAAGGGCACAGGTAGAGCAGAAGAGGGCAGAGGAGGCACCAGCTCCTCCATGTCTCTATGTAAATTGCTGGGCTTAACAGGTGCAGGTGGCATTTCTGTTAAAATTTGCATTGGATCAATGGGAGGTGGGAGTAGTGTATCAGGTGAAAGTGTTTCAATCTCTGCCACTGGCTCAGAGGTAGGTGATGTAGGCAGCTCTACTTGTATAACAGGAATAGCTGTATCTAGGGTCAGAGGAGGTGTAGATAGGGCAGCTGATTCCACAGATTGGTCAATGGATTCAACAGTGGTAGGCGAGGGCATGGTTTCAACAAGTGGAGCTGTGAGCAGGTCATCAGTTAACAGCATTGTTGTGGATTCAGTGAGTATGGTGATGAGTTCATTCGGTGTTGGAGACATCACAGCATCACCAGTTAGAGGTGGAGCAGAAGACATGTCCACAGCTTCATCTGAAGGTGACAATACTACATGTACAGGCTCAACAGGTAGAGGCATGGTCACAGGCTCAGTGAAAGTTAATGGAGATGGGATTATGGGTAAAGGTTCAGAAGCTGTTTGCTCCTGAACTGAAGGCAGAGAAGCAGACACAGAGTCAGCTGCAGTATGAGTGACTGAAGGAGCTTCTTCAATAGAAGGCGAGGATGTAGATGGTGCCGGTGTCTCCTGACTCACTGGCACAAACGGAACAAGGGGACTGGTGGGCTGCTGCGGAGGTGGTGGTACCAGTGTGCTGGCATAAGAAGGAGGATGGGGCTGTATTGGTGCCAAAAGCTCAGCAGGGGCCAAGGACTCACTCTGAGGTCTTAAAGACTGACATGATGAGTTTCCAGACTGAGGATGGTGGACTGGTGGAGGCTCCTTCATGCGATCAATCACTTTATCTGTCAGCTGTCAATCATACATAAAAATATTTTAAAATATTTTAAATTGCCCAAATAACCCCCACCCAAAGTTTATAGCAGATTCCTTCTAATAAATCAGTTTAATTAAACTTATTTTCAATTCCCCAAATAAATCAAACATTAAGACACATTATTATTATTATTATTATTATTATTATTATTATTATTATTATTATTATTATAGATAAATGAACTAAAATACAATGTAATGAAATAAAGTAATTAGGGTTCGTTGTAGTATTTGCATCAATAAAATAATAATAATAATAAAGTAAAATAAGAATAGCATTAATTATTGTTATTAATATTATTGTTATTATTATTAGTATTAGTATTATTATTATAGATAAATAAACTAAAATATAACTAAATAAAGTAATAAGGGGTCACTGTAGTATTTGTATTTATAAAATAACAATAATCAAGTAAAATAAGAATAGCATTAATTATTGTTAGTATTATTATTATTATTAGTATTATTATTATAGATAAATAAACTAAAATATAACTAAATAAAGTAATATGGGTCACTGTAGTATTTGTATTAATAAAATAATAACAATAATAATAATAATAATAATAATAATAATAAAGTAAAATAAGAATAGCATTAATAATAATAATAATAACAATCATTATAAATATTATTATAAATATTATTATAGATAAACGACTTAAAATACAGTATAATGAAATAAGGTGATCAGGGGGTCGCTGTAGGTCCTCGTGTCTACATGCTGTGTTAAACCGGACTGTATAAACACCAGTCGTGCACACAGACACTGTGTCTGATATAAACTACTAACTGGTGATTTTCTTCCAGTGAACTGATCTCAGTAACTAACCTCTGCAGTGGTCAATAATAAAGAGAAGGGTATAGTTAAGTCTCATGAAGTTTTTGCTCTGATGAACTCACCCGAATGCCCTTGATCAACACCACGGTGTCTGTGTCCTCTGACTGAACTGACCTGAGTGTGGAGCTGCTGCCACCCATCTCTATCAGGACAAAGCACCTGGTCCACCAAATCACTCAATTCAAACCGTTACCTGAGGACCAACTCCTAGAATCCACACTCATTCAGATGGTCCAGCATCCACAGCCCTGCCCTCCGTGTGTGTGTACCGAAAAGCTGGATTTCTATTGGACACCAACATACAGCGTCTAGTAACAGCGCATGCTACTGGTCAGGGAGAGGTGCACGCGCCGAGACCAGCTTCACCGCACATCTAAACCGTACGTCAACAAGAACCGTGTGGTTATTGTTGCGCATGCGCAAAAAGGCACATAGTACCACTCAGCAGACGTCACAAGCACAGGTCCTTTTGTACAAATTTTATTATAAGATAAAAAACCTGCTTTCTTAAAAATCTATTCAAATCGACCATTTAAGATCATTTTTATTTAGACATTAATTAATATGGACTATTATTTGTATATAAAGTTGGTGGTCTCAAATCATTTGGTTATGTAATTAGTTAATAAACTATTAATTAATCTATGTAGTTGACAAATATTCTGCTATTTTTATTCATGTTAAAAAAATCCTATTACAAAAAATAATAAATCAAACAAAACAAAACAAGTAAACAACAAACCTGTTCATTTCTCAAACCAGATCAGATTTATATTTATTAATTTGCTATAACACATTATGGTTTATAGTAGTGACAGCTCTTATAGACTTATAGGCTAAAAGACAGACCAAATAATAAGACTAAAATATAAAGTCTAAACTAGCTGATGTGGTTATGCTTAGATCTTAACCTGTCCAGAAGAAGTGAAAATGAGTTATTCTTCTGACCACTGCACAGTGGAATTCACCTCAGCATTTAACACATCCATGCTGTGAAACACACACACACTAGGTCAATGGTTTATGTGTGATTGAAGAAAAACACGAGTCTTCAGTGAAAGAGAGTTTCTGTAAGGTCAGTAAGGTTTCCACCACACTAAAGTCAAAGCAATTAATGCATTCCACTTTTTTTGTCTTGTTAACTTCAAGAGAGTAAAAAGAAAGGACACCAAGCTGCCTATTTATAGCTGTTATAACAAGTGATAACAGGAGGTTACTGTTACCACCCACGTCAGGGCTGTAGTAGTAACTCTGCTTCATGTCAGGCTGTATTACACCACCACCATTATTATCTCCCTTCAACAGGCTGCGTTTTATTCCTTACTTGTCTCGGTATTTAATCTCAGCAGCCAACATTATTCACTGTGTGGTTACAAAATGTGTGTTGTACGTGGGCAACGAATAAAAAGTTAATAAACATTGGCTAATTTTATTATAGCAACAGATTATCATGAATAACATGAGAGCTGTGGGCAAGGCTTAAACTGAGAAATTAAGACTCATTATAAGACTCACTAAGTCAACAATAAAATCCTGAGACATAGTTACAAAGGTATACAGTACATATCTGCCAAGTCTCTATAACACTTATCTGTTCTAAATGTTTCCAAACTGGACCAAAGTACATGATGAGAAATATTCATCTGCACATATTTGGACCTCAGTCGAAAACATAGTAACAAAGTTGACACATAATGTCAATTTCAACCACGCTGAAAAATGTGCTACTATTTACAGATGTATCACTGCATAATTCTTATCAGGGAATTAAACACACTTTTAAAGTTAATCCTAAAATACAGCCTTGGAGAGATTGAAAGTAGATTGAATCTGCACAGTAGCGGAATCCGCTATCCACACATGTCCAAGGCATGTGTCACATAGACAGACACACACACACACACACACACACACACACACACACACACACACACACACACATTCTGAGGTATTCTGTTGTATCTATCCTTTTT
>JAOVVF010000010.1:10210415-10238677 GCA_028565595.1 Duopalatinus emarginatus | reverse complement strand
TCTCTCTCTCTCTCTCTCTCTCTCTCTCTCTCTCTCTCTCTCTCTCTCTCTCTCTCTCTCTCTGTGTGTGTGTGTTTAAACAGAAATCGGGATGGGATTAACAGGCTTCGGCGTGTTTTTCCTTTTCTTTGGGATGATCCTGTTCTTTGATAAAGCTCTGCTGGCTATAGGAAATGTGAGTTTAAAAAAATCTACTCATCTACATCATATTTTGCCATTAAATGTAGTGACATTGAATGCTCTCTCTCTCACTCTCTCTCTCTCGCTCTCTCCTCTCTCTGTGTGTGTGTGTGTGTGTGTGTGTGTGTGTGTTCAGATCTTGTTTGTTGCAGGTCTGTCATTTGTTATAGGACTGGAGCGCACTTTCAGGTTCTTCTTCCAGCGACACAAAGTAAAAGCTACCAGTTTCTTTCTGGGAGGAGTGTTTGTGGTGTTGATCGGCTGGCCCATCATTGGCGTAGTGTTGGAGATTTATGGCTTCTTCCTCCTCTTCAGGTGACTCATTGACCACTGTGCTTGCACACTGAAAGATATGACACACAGTAGTGAACATGCACACTTGGGGGGGTAGTGAACACACATGCCCGGAGTGGTGGGCAACCCCATCCATGGAGCCCAGTGAGCAGTTGGAGGTTAGGTGCTATGATTAAGGGCACTTCAGATACGTCTTGCCGGTGCGGGAGTCAAACCGGAACCTTCTGATAGCAAGGCTGGTTTCTTAACAACAAGCCTGTGGCTGCCCCTCACAAGCCTACAGCTGGCCCCTATACAGCAACTGGATATCACAACACATTCACATTCACTTTAGCCTTCCTGTTTTCTCTCTCCCTTTCTTTCTCTTTCTTTGTGGCCATTTTACAGATGTAAGGTTACAATGACCTGTAGTAGAATTTTATACATGTACTTTAATACTGGATAGATATTTTAACAACGTTTTATTTTCCTTACATGAGAATTGTATACAATAAAGATGTGCATGTTTCACATGATTTTTAGCACTACATCAGTATAATGCACTACTTAAACTGAATGTTTCCTGCAGGTCTTTTTTTTCATTGGGGGAAAAAAAGAAGAATGAGGATATTTCCTCTTTTATGTCTTTTGGAGTAAATCTGGTCAGCTGTCAGTTTGCTGACGTTTAGTCCAGAGCAAAAAAGACAGAGAGAGGAAATGATGACTATGACCGATGTACAGTCACATGCTTACCTTATAAATTATAATATATTGTGGACTACCTGCAAATTTTAATAAGTCTGATCAAATCTGCTAATACTTTAGAAGATGAAAATGCCATACGGTTCCTCTATGCAGCTATTTAAACCCAACATCTCCCGTCTCTGTGTGTTGTAGGGGCTTCTTCCCAGTGGCAGTGGGCTTCATCAGAAGAATACCCATTCTGGGGTCGCTGCTTAATCTCCCTGGCATCAGTGGGGTAAGTACTGCACATGACAATATTATATTAAGACTGTATTGGGGTTTCTTATAGATAAAGAGATAAACAGATTATTGTCCCATTTATAGTCCTGAAATGATAACAGTATATAAAACAATCAGAATCAGTGAGTCAGTCAGTTAGTTGACTTAATGCTATTTTCACTAACACTGATCTGTTACTTATGGATGTGTGGATTTAGGACACAGCTTTTAATAACAAAGCAAAAAAAAGGCACATTAAGTCTCTGGTGGATAATGTACAATAACAGTAGTCAAGGAATTGCCTTGAAAGGTAATAATGAATGTTTTTTTGAGAGAGTGTTGCCACTGCGTATTGCCTGCTTAACACACAGCCACTAATTAACATGCAGTAACAGTAGTGTCAGATCAGACTGTACTACAGGCGCTATCAGCAAAAAAAAAAAAAAAAGTTTCCTGAAACAAAATGGTTTCTTCTAACATTAATTAGCAGAGCAGACAGAAATAAAGAGAATTGTTCTCCCAGACCTGTGTTATTTTGTGATCATGGATACTGTCAGCACAGTATCTGTAGTCACTGATGATTACAACTGACTCCTCTCTGTTAAAGACTGATGTCTCACTGTAAGTGTCCAGTTGCTTTGTACAAGGTTGTTTTATAGTTTCCTAAAATTTACCCATGCCATACTGTCCTTCTGTGCAATCTTCAGAAGACCAGGCTCCACAGTCTGACAGGTGTGGTGCATGTAACGAGCCAGTAAAACAAATCGTACTTTAATATAATTTATAATTATGATGATAATATTCCGATCATCTTAATTATTACTGCGCTGACTGACAGAATCATAAAAATAAAAAAAATCGTATATTTTATGCTAATCAAGTAGTCATCTAATCATTTAGTCCAATCTTTCAAATCGTCAAGGCTAATTATGATGCATTTGGAAAATTAAATAGCATATATTTTATATAAGTAATGAATGAAAATATATAATGACTTTGTGTATTTGCTGTTTTTTTTTTTGTTTGTTTTTTTTGTAGCTGGTGGACAAAGTCGGCGAAAGCAACGCCATGGTATAACAAAAAGCCGTACATTTAAACATTTTCTCTGTGTTGTCACCACTTTTATTTAAACTCCTCAATCTTCTTTATAACTTGACGCCTTTTTGGCATCCAGTGAATGTCTGAAACGAGAATTTCTCCTGTTTGAGAAAAAGGCAGTGCTTTAAAATGGCACATGTACACCTGTATTCAGCAATGTGACCAATAGAGGGCTGTTATTTCTGGGATCTGATTCACCACCCAAATTGGGCTTGGTTACTTTCTCTGCTGCAAACCTACATCGCAGATGTAATATGAACTTGTACCAACAGACGGTGTGTTTCAAAGGAGCACCTCTTTTTTCCAGCTTTTCAACAACCTGCTGTGTGAGGAACAGAAGTTTCCTACTTCATTCTTAGCTTTCTTTATGTTGCTGTTACAGAATTAAAAGATCGCCTTGCATGAAGGTGTTACTGGAAATCTGCTTGTTCAGGTGCCAATTTATTTTTATTTTTTTGAAGAGTGTGCTGTATTGAAGCTTTTGATAGAACGGCACACTGGATGAGCCATAAACGTCATCATGTTACTGGCTCAGTCAGGAATTAGTAGCCTTGTGAAACATGATACTACATGTAAATAAGTATTTTAAGTAATGTAAAAGACTGATGTACATTTTTTACACAGAGAGCAACGATTTAATAAACCTCTCAACGTCTATAAATATTGCCCATATGAGTCTTTATTTCCTTTCAGTCTTCAGACATTTTCCATGTTTATTGCACAAAAGAGGTTAGAACTGCATCTAGAACTGCATCATCGTCTGCATTTAATCATATTATTAGTGTTATAAGCAGGAGACAAAAGACAGACCACCTAAAGCTGCTGTATTAGTCAAGACGTTTGCTCAGAAACCTTTCTTAAAAGCATAACTCTTAAAGATCCTTCAGGTCTTTCTGAATGTTCCACAGCGTGTCTGCACTTTTCTTTAGCTGAGATACTTCATCCTGCGCCAGGTTCATGTTGACCACACTGCTCACTCCTCTGCTGTTCAACACACACGGGAGGCTCAGGAACACCTGATCACTGATCCCGTACATCCCCTGTGGGGCAAAAGCAGAGCGAATGTTTTTTTGTATATATGTTGAAATGTATTTGGCCTCTTAAACTAATTTAATATATTTCACTTTTTATTAGCGTACATGGGATTTTGTTCCACAAAACCTACATGTTAAATGGAAAGAAAAATGGCATTTTATAATTTAAAGGCTAAATAATAAGACAACATTTTACCTTTTTAGAGGTTTACCTGTAGACAAGAACAAGGCCACCTTGAAGGCACATTAAGCTCATTTTAGCCCATTATAAAGAAATTGGAAATAAAAGTATAAAAACTAGTCATAGTGCTTACCTAACCTCAGGCCAACTTCTAAATTTAAATTTTAGAACAGGAGTTGCACTTAGTGTGTTAAAGCAGATGCTGCCACACATACTTTCACTCTGAGTGACTTTCTGAGCCAGTGGCTGTAAGTAAAGGTGTTCATCGACAATCACCAAGATGCACAGAACAGGAAGAAGTACTTCCATGAAAGCAATTAGCAGCCTGAAAGATTATGGCTTAAATACCAAGTGGTGTGACTATAAAAGTACACTGTGACCCCCCTTATCTTCTTGCAGTCTTATCAGTGGTTGGTGTGGTACAGTGGCAACATCATGGGCTTCCATGTAAGAGACCTGGGTTTGATTCCCAGTCTGGGCAATCAGCCTGTGCTACACCAGTAAGGGTCCTCGGGCAAGACTTCTAACACTGCATTGGCCAATCTGTAATTCCAGTAAACTTGTTAGTCACTCTGGATAAGAGCGTCTGCCAAATGCCATAAATGTAAATGTAAATCTGACCCACCATGGACACGGACAGTCTACAATACACCATAATGGACAGATGTAGAAACCATGAATTAGATTACAGACTTTAATTCTCTGTCTACCTGCACTTTTGTTTATAATCACACTGTCTGTGTCAACCAAATGAGGATGGGTTCCCTTCAATAAGTCTGGTTCCTCTCAAGGTTTCTTCCTTTTGTCATCTCAGGGAGTTTTTCCTTGCCCCTGTCGCCACCGGCTTCTCATTAGGGATAAAATTTCAAAAAAATTCTATAAATGTATATTTAACCATTTTCATTATTTTCTGTAAAGCTGCTTTGGGACAATGTCCACTGTTAAAAGCGCTATATAAATAAAATTGAATTGAATTGAATTAAAAGTGAACGTCAGGCTGCAGTGTAAAGTTTAGTAGCTGTCGCACTGATATGGAGCAGACTGGCCTCCTACTTACGCACTTTACAGACACATCCATAAGAAACCATCAGCTGTGACTAAAAAGATGCAAAATAAAAATAAATGCTATTACTTTCACTACAACTCTGCTTATTTCCCAAAATACCTTTGGTGGAAAAACTGCAGTCCAACCCTAGGACAAATTACACAAGGGAACAAGTTTTGAAAAGTGCTAGCTAACTTCGATGTTTTGTAACAGTAACGTCACGTTTTCAACACCCTACATTACATGAATTTCCCTCTGTGATTAATAAAGTAATGTATCCAGGTATCTACCTACATTCAATATCTATCACTGGGTATGCGGCTGTTTTAGTGGTGATAGAGAGCTCCTTTCTACCAGAAAAGATTAAACTGAGAGAATATTTCAAGAGAACAACAACCTGAAAAAAAAAACACAGCCAGGGCAACTTGCTCTTCACTGTCACTCAGCTAACTTGACAGGAAATGATAAAGCGTCTTCAGTCACAGAGCTAAATACTAAGCAATGACAGCATATAGGAATGGCTGACGTATTACTTTTGCATTTTTGTCTTCCTGTTTTTTTCTACACTGAAAGAAAAAGATTCAGATTCACAAACATCTAGTCAAATTAAATAAACTCCCAGGTTATGACAATCATGTAATTAAAAAATATTCTGGAACTCAATATGTTTTCAAATATGTTTTATGCATTTGTCCTCTACTGACCTGGACCATGGTAGAAACGGGATGAACTCTGTTCATGTTTTTGATGAGGCTTTCTGTCAGATCCGCTACACTCAGTCCAATAGCCCAGTTAGTGTAGCCTTTCAGTCTGATCACCTCATAGGCACTGCAGGTACAAGCACAAATACATGGAGTGTACATGTGACAGCTTTTGTAGTGATCACATAAATCACAAACTTTAAACTGGGTCATTAGCATACCTGTCAACTACCATCTTGTGAGTCTCTTTCCAGTTCTCCTTGTCACTGTCTTTGCCGATGTCTGGGTTCAGTGTCTGGAGATTCACACCAGCTACATTTGCACCGCTCCAAACGGGAACTAGAAAGCAAATAGAAAGTAAATCATTGTGAGACTATAAATGAGTGTATACAAAAAAACGGACTTGGTTATACATACTGCTTGTTGACAAGAAATAGCATCTGTAAGCATCTGTGTGAGATTCTGCCTGCGGTCTTACCACTCGAGTCACCATGTTCTCCCAGGATCCAGCCATTAAAGCTGCTAGTGTGGACTCCCAGCCGCTCCGCCATCAAGTAACGAAAACGTGCTGAATCCAAATTAGTGCCACTGCCGATGACGCGGTGTTTGGGTAGGCCACTCAGCTTCCAGGTCACGTAGGTCAAAATATCCACTGTACACACACCCGGTTCAGGATTACAAAAGTAAAGGATTTATGTTAAAAATTACATAATGATTCTTCATTTGAACAACAAAGTACCTGGATTAGACACCACAATGAGGATGCAGTTGGGGCTGTATTTGATAATTTGTGGGATTATGTGCTGGAAAACATTGACATTCCTTTGGACAAGGTTAAGTCTGCTTTCACCCTCCTGCTGGCGTACACCTGCTGTCACCACCACAATGCGTGAGTTTGCTGTCACTGAGTAATCTGTGGAAACATGAACAACTGTGAAAGTCATATTATAGCCAGTGTTTACAATGCACAAATGTCTTCATTATATAAAATAAAACATGGTTGTATCATTCTACCTGTGTTCACTCCAGACATGGAAAAAATGAAATATCATCGATCAAATAGGCCACATGTCCATGGATCCCCTGAATCTCCCCTGTGTCTTTAGAGTTGGTCTCAACTATAGTCATGTATTAACACTTACCTTTGCCTGAGACAATTTTAGGAGTCTTAAAAAAGAGACTTCCATGTTGCAGGTCCAACATTTCTCCTTTCAGCTTGTCTTCCATCACATCCACGAGTGCCAGTTCATCAGCCAACTCCTACACAGCAACAGAAGACAGAGCAATTCAGAGTAGAAAATCCATTGGCATGTTTTGGGAAGCTGGGTAACTGGGAGAACATGAAAAACTGTGCATAGACAGTAAACCAAGCTCAGGATTGGACCAGGGACTGTGAGGCTGCAAGGCAGCAATAATACCTGCTGTCTGTCTTCCATCCAGTTTTTTTTCTTCTAATGTAGATAGACATGAAATAGCATGTTTCTAATATGGTAAAAGTCATTTAAAGGCCTTTCACTTAATCTACCGGAACAGCTTAAACATTTACCCGCAATAATTTACTAATTAAACAAAGGAAGATATTAGATTTCAGCTTTTGTCCTACTTAGGTTTCATCTTTCTTCTTCCTTTTCTCCAGCAGTGCAATCAAAAAGACTTCTTATTTACTCTTTTTGTGTTGAAGGTTTTAATCGATTGTTCTGTTTTTATTTCCTTTAGGGCCTTACAGACTGAATCACTCTGGCACTTGTAGAAGCCAGCAACAGGCTCGGGTCCTTCAGGTTATAAATCATTCAAGATTCTCCAGGTGCTTTGTGTCATTTCACCTTCCGATGTTTATACACCATCAGGTGGCTGCTAAATCAGAGGTTCTCAAACCATTTATAGTGAGGGATCCCCATTAACAACTGTTAAATACATACCTTAAAGGACCTCAGCGCATGAAACTATTCATATATTAGGCTTATTTAATATCGTACCTGCAACAGGATGCTGACAGCACACGCCATGCCCACCTGACCCACTCCCACCACCGTCACCTTGTTCCTGGGCGGCTCAGGTGGTCCGCTGAAGAAGGGGGTCATGAGCTTGTGCAGCACCGATGCCATGTTTAGCACTGAAAGAAGGAAATCACACACATCAGTGCCAATGTACGTACACATACAGGGTGATTTGTTATGTGCCATATAGTTTAAAAGCAGTGATTAAACTGTATGTGCTGTTTAATGCAATGATATTAAGAATAATAGATGCACAAATTCTGCTGAAGGAAAATCATATCGACATTCCTATGCAATTTACACAAACAAGGTAAAGGTTTATTAACTATATTTAACAAAAATCACCAGCCATTCATATACTGTCATATACTGTACATCTATAGTATAGTATTTACATTACATTTTAGTAAATGAGCTCTTATTTGTCCTCTGAAAAAATAATTCGATAACTGTGACAAGTCTTTTTACATCAAGGTCACATCTACGACACACCCACACTATGGAAGACAGACACACAGACAAACACCACTCGTCTCTCGGTACACAAACTCTACACATTAAACATTTATCTGCATTGGATCAGCTGGACACCTGCCTTGTCTGTAGACACTTTGAGATCCCAAGTACAAATACCACCATGAAATCAACATGGCAGAGCAGCTGAGAGGAGAGCAGGTGACTGCAGTGTTTCAGCAGTGGTGTCGCTGTGCAATGCTTAATCCAGGCTGAAGCAGAGACAGAGGGAGAGGAGAAGAGAGGAGGGGAGAGACGGGTCTCAGTGACTCCACACCTCCTCCTTCTCCTGAGGGCTCTGTGTAGTAGAAGACCAAATCTTGTCTGCAGGCAGCTAATTGTGTTATTGTAATCCCATGCCAATTTCTTCCAGTGAGAGCTGCTCTGAATAACTGAGACTCAAGAAAAGACCAAATGAACATGGCATGTTGAAGCAGCTGTTACATAGATTAAACCAACTTACTCTTTAAATGGCTTCTGCAAAATGACAAAGATGTTTTTTATTGCACTTAATCATGTCCTCATGAATTTACAAATCATTGAACTAGAAACATTTTAAAGTTTTAAAGAGGGTGAAAGACTGATCTTAAGCACCATGAACAGAATGAGGGTTTAATTCATTCCAACTTGTACATGATGTATGTAATAGTCCACAGCAATGAGTCTCAGAGTGGACTAGATGGCCTCTAAGCAATTTTCAAAAAGCTGTAACAGTAGTATAAACCAAAGCCCACCATTATGACTAAGTAATATAAATAAAATATATTAATTCTTGGTTCAGAAATAAAATAGGAAAGCTAAATATTATATACACAATTAGTTTAATAAGCACTAAACATCTGTACTGAGGGGTAATATGTTGAAAGATCCCAACTGTAAAATATTTGAGAATGTCTCAAGAATGTCACTTTAGCCTAGCTTATTGTAGTGAAATGCCTTAATACACCAGCCAAAACACTTTGACTAAAATGTTATATAGGTGCAGGAATAAAAGAATTTTAACATGCTAATCAGGTTAATATTAAAAAAAAGCTTATATTTTGTTCATGGTTATCTAATCTCAGTGCTCACACGAGTCACTTTCATTAAAAGGAGATCACCTTGCTTTAAAAAGGACACCGACCTGGTTGATTGTGGCCCAGGAAACCAGAATTTGAATATGATTTGTATGTCATTCCCACTCACTCAGACAGCCCAAACACACATTCATGAAAATAAAACCAACTTCTGGAGCGGTATGTAAATTAGATTTTCAAACAAGACCACCATAAAGCCACAATCCAAGTGTCAAATCAAAGTCGAATTAAATTTATACTGGATTTTACTCTCATCCAAAAAAAATCAGTTCTCTGTAAGACTGTTTGCTAAAATTTTTAGTTAGTCACAATCCACACAGTGCTAAAGCATAAATAAAATCCAAGAGTTCAAGACAAAGTCTTTATTTCATCCCTTTTAATTAATGAATATCCCAATAATCCACTGCTGTAATGTGAGTCAGAGTGTGAACATGGAATACTTTCGAGACACATTTTTGTAGTAGGAGAGCATGTGCAAAACGACATCTGAACATCAAGACAGCTTCGCACCTGTAATTTCCATATCATCTTTTAAATTATACTACTGACAGTTTAAAACCAGATGGAATTCACTCATGTCATAATCTAAATGAAACCGCTATACATGGAGGAAATCCCTCTCAGTGTCCAGATGGCTGAGACAAGCAGCAGCCTGGGAGAAGTGTAGCAGTGGGAGCTTAAATAGAAAACAGGAGGGAACATGATAGACAAGGGAATGGGCAGTTCTCTACTCTGTAAGACCCAGCTTCTTCTTCAGAGATTCTGGCATCTCAGGGGGAGGAGGACGGGGCAGGCGGAAGTACACCTTCACAGAGTCATAGATGAACCACTGCAGGGCGGTCAGGGTACCGATCATAATGATACGGGCCACTAGACCCTTCCACACACCTATGGGGGGAAAAAAAAGAACCAAGTCAGAGGAAACGAACACTACAGTACACTCATTCCATGTTAATACTAGAGGTTTTTGTCCACCCTCCAGCTGGTCTACCCTGGTAAAGTCCACTATGGGAGCCAGGGTAGAGACTGGGCTGAAGAAGCAGGTAGACTGCTCTCACACGCCAATGACTCAAGCACCTCCAACTGTACAGCCAGAAAAGCTGCTGGGAGCCTCAACCCTGAAGCTGTGACACTCAGAGCTGGAAGACACCCCAGAGGTGGATCTAAGGAACGTGTGCTACATATACCCCTATTATTACACCATACCATTAGTGGGATATTTATGAGACATGTTATTGTATAAAATGTGAAAGATCAAGCTACTGTTCTCATTCTTATCCCAAGCAGACATCCAAGTACACATGTATGCGTAAACGTTAACACATGGGCCTAAACACTCACCCATGGGCCCAAGCTTCTTCAGAACTTGAGCTGCTGTGCTTCCCTTCTCCTTGTTCAGCACAGACACCACAGAGTCAGCAGGGTGGGACACAATGGCACAGAAAACACCAGCTACACAGGAAGATTAAAACCACAGCAGTCAGTATTCAAATGCATTTTTAGGCCTTCACTTCAATAATGCAAAACAGCAGCAGCAGCATAAACGCACAAGCTAATTCATACATTTTTCTTTCACCTGATTACAAAAAGCAATCATGTGGGCCTAGACAGTATAGTGGTTAACAGCTGTATTCAGCCAAGCTTACCAATGTAACCAGCCACAAAGGTGACCACCAGCTGCTCGGGCTTGCTGCACTCGCTGCGGGGTTTGGGCACCACATACTTGTAGAGCAACTCAACTGTGCGCTCGAAGCAGGCAAACTTCATCATGGTGTAGGGGATCTGCCTCATCCACAGGGGAACCACACCTTTGTAGAACCTGCCAAAGTGATATTCGTACAGGAATTACTCCACAGTTGCCAGGTTCATGAAAGCGTTTTTAAAAATCTGCAATCTCTAAAAACTGCCTGCTTATAGCTTAAGCACAAAGACTAGAACCAGTACAACTTATGGTTTGTGATAAGTTAAATACACTAAAACCATTGAAAACAACAGACTGCCTTCAAGATTAAATTGAAGTCTATTTAACACGTTTATCTAAATGTTATTGCTTGGAGAAGGAGAGTTTATGTTGTCCGCCCTCCAGCTTGTCTGCCCTGGTAAAGTCCACTATGGGAGCCAGGGCAGCAACTGGGCTGAAGAAGCAGGTAGACTGCTCTCACACGCCAATGACTCAAGCACCTCCAACTGTACAGCCAGAAAAGCTGCTGGGACCCTCCACCCTGAAGCGGCAACACTCAAAGTGTAGCTGCACTAGGGTGTAAGGATTCCCCAGAGGTGGATCTAAGGAACGTGTGAAGAGATGCTCTTAAAGAACATGCCATGATGGCACCTCTATAAAAAATGTTTTGCATGTTAATCTAAAACTCTGATGTCTTTGGAAAGTGTATACTCACGCCCAGAGACCCTCCTCGGCATACATCTTGGGGGCACATTCCCTCAGGGTGTTAGCATAGCCAGGCTGGGTCTGGATGCGCACTTTACACGCCTCCATAGGGGCCAGAGCTATATCAGCAAAGAACTCTGCGCTGGCAGAGGCTGCGAGGTACAGAGAGGTTCTCCACATGTAGGCATTTTCCTGTTTGAGCAAAACAAGGAATATTAAAATGTGGCCTAGTATGTTAGCATTCTTCTAAACTAACCCAAAGTTCAAACATACAGTGAAAGTAAACACTTAACTTGACATCGGCAGACTACTAAATAGTCACTGGATACTACGACATTCTTACTTGTAGGAATAAATAGCCAATTAGATAATTTTAGGAATCATACAATCATTTAAAAGGTACCACTGATATCAGGATTCCACACACAATTTCCATTATCTATATACGTCTGCCATCTGGCTGGACAGTTTTGTATTGACGCCTGGTTGAGGGAACCCACCTCTCCAAGCAGGTCACCATATAGGATCTTGAACACCTCATAGAAGCCAAACTTGCAGAGACCCTGCATGGAGTATCCAATGAAGGTGGGCGCCCATCCCTTAGCGAGCCCCCGCACACCATCTTCCCGGATTGTGATGGAGAATCCATTAAAGATGCTCTTGTACTTTGCAGGGTCCACCTAAATTAGACACTCAATTAGTTCAGCAGCTTATTGGGCACATACAAATACAAAATGTCACTTTCATTCTGTGAATTGGTTGGATGAGTACACCATTTTCTCATAGGGAAAATGGGATTTACATGCATTTGGGTCATGCCATGAAAATTGCTGTTTGTTACTAGTCATGTTATACACTACTTTTTTGTGTCCTTTTTATATGCCAGCGTAAAGCAGCAATAATTTAGTAATCAGTAATAACCAACAGAAGTGTGAAAATCAAGAATTAGCATTATAAAAATTCATTGGGTACAGAGTACACCAATAAGAAGTTAATGTAGAATATCAGTTATTTTAGCATCAATAACCTAATCACAACAAATATTCAGAGTGACATATCCGCCACTAAACATTGCAGTTGTAATATAGATGTAAATAGCTGCAGTTTTCATGGACTTACTCCTTTCAAATGACAACTTAATTACTTTATTAAAATGATTTACATTTACTATTTGACATTAGTAAAAAGATCACATAAGAAGGCACGAGGAGAACCAAACAACTTAAAGTAATAATGAAAATAATTTACAGAAGGGTCAGCATGAATTGTTTCAAACAATTAATTTTTCACATTAATACAACATGCTCATACAAAGAAAGTTCTCCTGTTCTTGTCTACTTAAAATGAACCACAACCGTCTTCAACTAGGAAAATATTTTGTTTCCTGAAGTGATACAGACCTGAAGCCGGCATTTGACCAAGTCAAGGGGCACTACAGCTGTGTGTGTGATACCGCAGCTCAAGATGCCCCCAAAGCCGCAGAGCGCGTAGTATTTTGATGAACCAAACTCACAGCTATCACCCGAGTCTGTTATATAAGGAACACAACACACACATGCTCATGCATCACAACACGATATGTAACATGCTGGGTAAGTGCCGGGGCCACACACTCCACACGACTCCAGCGGTCATACACAAACGGACCTGCAGCCTGCATTTAACCAAGTCGAGTGGCACCACCGCCGTGTGTGTGGTGCCACAACTCAGAATCCCTCCAAAGCCGCATAGGATGAAATACTTCTGTGAGCCAAACTCACAGCTGTCTCCCTCTGAACAGAAACATGGCATTACAAATCAATGGACAGTTCACATAATGTTTTGATGGAAATTAGTAATGGGATGAGACATTACTTTTTTGTTTTTTTTTGTGAGGCCATTTCCACCATTCCAAAAATAAAACTAGTCTATATTTGTGGTTTTAAACTAAACTGCTAAAAATAACCCGAGTGTTTTAGATGATCCCACAGACGGACAGGTCACAGGGAGGTCATAAGACAACAAAGTGAACTTTTCACCCTTTACAACCTCTGATTCAACACCTCTAGGTATCATGGTCACCTTTCCTTTCAATTCAATTCTAGAGTCCATAGATTAAATCATATATTTTTTTACACGTCTGTCATTTTTTTTGCAAGAACTAAAGGGAGGAAAATGCCCTTGTAGTGTGATGAAAAGGGGAAATAGTGTGATCCTGTAACTACAGCACTGATTGTACACAGGAAACACCGTTTATTAAAGGAGCCAATGGCGTTGCTTGTTATTAATGTGTAATATACGAGGCTGTCATTAGTCTATAAAGCGTGAACGGGAACACGGTGTACTCTGGCACACATTATTAATAATCATAATAATAATAATATTAATTCGTATTCATTGATTGTATCCCCAATTAAATGTTCCTGGTTAATAAAGTAGATCATAATGAACTTTTCCCCACATTTTTACGACTTCAGGTTGACCCAACTTTGTCCTTCAGTGTCCTCCACTGAAATTACAACCAGGCCGGGGAGTCTTATTCACCCAAAATAGTCAAAAACATTACAACTACACTAAACTATAACACACACACTATACACTAAGTAGTAAAGGACAGCATACTAGAAACTAAGATACTGCCTAGCCTAGATCTCCTAGCTAACTAGCCTGCTAACGCTACGCGATATGTCGATTTAGCAAGCTAACGCTAACTAGCTTGCTAACAATCTGACCTTTTAATTGCGACCTCCTGTGTCATGGACGTCCACTGAAGCAAGAATTCAATCGTTAAAAAACAGAAATAGTAAAAAAAAACAGCATTGGTAAGTAGTTAGTCATAATGTTTATTCAGATAATATAGCTACATAGATAAAGCTGACAATGAATGGCCAACAGTTGCTATGCTACAAGCTATGGATTAGCAGCAGTGGTTATCTAGGGAAGAAAAAGCCGTATTGTGGCTATAGGAATAAACATGGCCATTTCTGGAAACCCACCAGCCACTGAAGCAGCTGTCAGTCTACGGGTCTGTCCGGTAGCCGCTGGCCGTGAAGGCTCCTCAGTTTTGTGCAGAGTGAACAGCGGGGCGCTGAAGGGATTAGCCCGGGCCAGGTGTAGCAGCGTGCTGGGGTACATTTTGTTGGTAGCTAAAAGTAAAATTATAAATGAGTGACCAAACTGGTACAGAATATAAACAACAGACTTCAACAGACTGGACTATATAAAGACATTTCACTGAATAAGAGACTTCTTCACGGTGTTACTTTTCAATGACACACAGTGTCGTGTTAGCTTAGCAACACTTCAGTATGAACCTGTTAAGTCAGGTCACCGAAAATGCTCCTGGAGTAAAACATTTATTTAAATGACAAGCGGTATAGACATACAATATACCAGTGTAGACAGGCTATGAAAATGTATATAGCAAAACAAAGCAGCAGTAAAAAGCCGGCATTATAGTTAAAAAGTCCTTACATCTAAACACGTCGCAAAATGGCGCCTCCGTCCTCCTCTACCGGCTGCTCGTGGAGAACTCGAGGACCGCACCGGCGCCTTCTAACCCGCCGCAGCCGAGCGGAAATGCCTACGTCATCAGCCATCATGACCAATCAGATTGCACGAGGGGTGGACCCTTGTTAGAATATGATTTTATATGTATTTATAAACAATGTACTGTTTATTTCTGTGTATAACATTAAATCCACAGAGCAGAACCATGTGCAATCACTGTTCATTATACAGATCTGACTCAGATATAAGATCAGACAGTCTGATTCTTCTGTGCACTTTACTGTCAATGAAGGTCAAAGTAACCTGAATGACCATAAGCTGACATTACTAACACAGCTTCGACAAATGTCTCCACGCACCACTGTATACACTACTGGACATGTGGTAGAGGACTAATCATAGGTTCACATTCATATAGGTGAATAATACACACCTTATAACCATACAAACTGAACCAAGTAACAGGACACACAAAACAGTTCAATTGTCTTTCATATTTTTTATTCAGCACAATTGTATTTAACCAATGATAAGACACTCAGTTCATCCAGAATGAAACGTTCCAGTTAACCATTATCCTATTAGCTGCCCTGTGACAAAGTGCAAAATTTATTTCCATTTTCAAAAACACTTTCTGCCTTTCAGACAGCACATTTAAATGTAAATGTTTGCTGCAATGCACTAGCACATACCATTCCAGTGAACTGTATTTACTTGTCCTCAAAAAGATATTTTTAGAAGAAAAAAAACCTTAGAAAAATATTGCAGGTAAAAAGCAGACATTTTCAAATCCAAGTAGTAAAATAAAAAATGTATGTAACATATATTTTTAAACTAAAAAGGTTCTACACTACTTCATGCTTGTCAGACTTGTGACCTTCTGAATTTCACCTAGATCATAATCCAGTGTTTGCCCAGAAAGGAAAAAACAGGCAGGGTGGCTAAAGTTTGTGCTATGACGACTTACAGTACAATTCACAATACATACAGATAACTTACCTAATGAGTCGTCACCTAACACAAAATCAGTCATACATCAATGAATAAAAAAATCAAGTCTGTAGCCTGAGAAGAGAGCAATCAGTGTGGACAAGACAAAGTAGACATGTGAACCAGGGTCTGTGGCACTAAAAGCAAACTGTATAACTGACCAGGTAGTCTAGTAGATTGGGCACATTTCCATGCTACTATACACAGAGATGAACATAAAGTTACACTTACCAAAAATATCTTTGCTATCCTGATAAATTAACCAGCACAGCAAAAATATATATACACATACAGTAATCTTTACTAAAAATCCACTGCACACAAAAGTACTTTTTTAGCATGCCCCAGTATTATAAACTCACATTGTGATGAGTGTCAATGTCTGTGATTAACACATTCTAATGCCCTTTAGAAAAGCACTTTGTTGATATCTAAAACAAATCTGTTTTGTAATGGAGTGTCTAGAAGCACAACAGGTATACAGTGGCAGTTGTTTAATCATAATACAAGGCTACAAAAAAGTCACTATTTCCACCTCTCCTGATAACCTGCTACTAAACAGTAAAAACAAAAGGCAAGGTGAAAACACAGTTCACACAGTTTAAAGACTAATTAAAACACAAATGGACATGACTGAGAAGTTGGACTGCAATAATTATAAGCACAAACTCTGCCATTATGTTAATCCTCCAATCTACCAGATGGGGATGTGGCTCAAGTCTGAGAATACAGATAGCTCATACCCACACTGGGAGCAGATACATTCACTTGCTCTCAGAATTCTCTTCCTGGCCAGGAACACCAATTGCAGTAAGGAGGGGTGTGAGCACCCTGTCTTGGAAGAAGAGCTTGCAAGTGTCGATCTGCTCACTGCTCACATTCTGAAAGACATAGTAAAGTGTGGCAGCCAGCAAGAGGAACACTAGCAGTTTGAGCCAAAGGGAGAAGGAGCGACGGCGTGGATGCAGCTCAGATGTTGCAGAAACCGATGTAGCATGTGATGGAGTGCTGTAACTGTGCGTTAGTGATGACTTGGTGGTTGTAAACACACGTTGGTGTAGGAGAGACTCCTCTGGCCAGACATCAAGTGGCCGTACTGGACGCCCAGCTGCCCCATGGATAGGCCGTCGACAGGTAGCACTGAACACAAGTGACAGACAGTGTCAGGATGAGGTAGTATGTACCTATGTGAACTAGCCATAATACTTCATACATACTTCTACCTTAATTACTTTATTAAATTCATAGCATATTTAAATTCATGACTATAGTTGGTTGATTTGGATTATTTTGTTACTTAAAATTTAATTAAAGTGTATGCACTGTGCCAACAATTTTATTTAAACCACTAACCTAAACCAACAGGTAAATAGGGATGTGTTCAGTCTGAGATAAAGCTTAAGATTCATACTCACCTTATGCCTGTGGGTGTAGCAGGTTCATTAGGGAATATTTCTTTTAAACTATCACCCGTGTCCACAGAAAATGATTGTTCATCAGCTGCTGATGTCTCCTCAACCTGCTAAAAAGTCACAAATTGAAAAGTGAGGTCAGTCACTGATTCTGAGGTCTTATGTAATAACAGTACCAAAAGGAATAATCAGAAAGGTTAGTAAAGGTTCATACACTGATCTTTCACTTTAACCAGACTGATTGTGTGGTTTCTGCAGTAGAATAACAAACCACATACTGCACAATAATGACGTCCTGTCCAAGAACTGGTTTATGTATTTCTATCAGCATTGTGGTACTACTGGTACTAAAACACCTTATCTATTAATAGTGCTCCACAGTTTACCTTACTGCTGTGTCGGCTACTTGTCCTGGTAGTCACTGGTGTTTTTCCTCGGCTTCGCACAGGTTTTAGTGCTACAGGAACTGGCTGTGGTACCGGTTCAACATCTATGCAAAATAAATAAAAATAAAAAAATAAGGAAAATCCAAGTGACAAAATGCATGAAAAGAGTTAACGACTATCATTTATGTAATTCAGCCGACTTCTCAAAGTCTTTCCATACTTGTTTAGGCCTTATTATGTGATGGTGTGAGAAGAATCTCTTATCTGTTTAACATCAGTAAATAAAGGTTTCAAACTTGCATTTCCTGTTTCTTCATAGGAAAAGCCTATAACTTTTAATCTAGTAGTTATTCCACAACTGGATTTATTATTAACATGAATTTAAAAACTTTACTTGCTATAGCAGCAGTGATTCGTTTTCTAAAAACATACAATAGCCAAGAACATCACTACCTTCCTCCTTGTCGCTGTACTGATCCTCCACTGTGTGTGTGCTGCCGTTCTGACTGCCATCCGTCTTCAGAGGTACTGTCTCGGGAACTGCTGTCTCAGGTTCAGGTGGCGTGGTCTCGGAAGTAGGCTGATCCAACAGCTTTTGAAGTTTCCTCTCATAAAGTTTACGAGTTGAGGCTGTTAAAAAATAAAGACAAATCAACCACTCATGCGTTTGCCATTTACTAAATATATATTCACTCAAGTAAATAATCTACGGATAGAAATTTATGTATCAGTTAACAAAGGCTTATTCAAACTGACAAATATTTTGGTAGATGAAGTATTTAATGTGAACGCATCAAAAGGAATAAATAGTGCATGTTATTAATATTACCAATTAAAAAGATTAATTTGAATGTGATCTAAACACATGATCATGATGTTTATGATTATGAAACTTTAGCATCACTGCAGGGCGGAGAACCTACCGACTATAGGACCAGGATTAATATCATACTTCAGCAGCAGATCCTTCAACTCAGAGTCGGTCAGACTGGCCAGATCCACCTCCTCTTTTCGGCTCTTATCAGTCTTTTTTGCAGCTTTCTACAAAGTAATCACAAACCAATGAACTTGATTCATTAACTGAACCATTGTAGTCCTGGTTTTAATTTGTAATCACTCTTACCCTGCCTGATCGACTTCTGTTGGAGATGACTGGTGTAATCTCTTCATCACTGGAGAAGGTATCTGCTGGAGAGTGTTTCTTGTTTTGTACGGTCAGGTGTTTGAGGTAAAGTTGGACATAGACATCTTTCCTGTGCTCACCGCTGGGTAGAGGCACGTCGTTCGCCAGCAGTTCGCTCTTAAGCTTGTCCTTTGTGAGAACGGACGGGTCTTCAAGGAACTCCGCCATGCTTTCACCGACTCGTTTGCAGACCAAAGTAAACACAGCGTATCTATTAAAAAGCCAGTTCAGTTTACAGTAAGTAACGCGCAATAGCGAGCCACAGAATTCCCCTCTGAAAGAGTTAATGAACTTGCGCCGTTGTTGACAAACGTCAAACCGGCTCGAGCGCTTCGGAGCGTTTGAATAGACTCACAGATTTACGCGGCAAAACACTTCATGTTAGTCTTTACTTCCTAAACAGAGCTTCCTACAGCCGTTCAACGCCCATGTTTTAATAAATAAAATGCAGTTATGTTGCAAGTCTTTGTTTTGTTTATACACAAGTAAGAACAAATAAGTACCTCTGTTACCGCTCTGCTGTATCCCGATGGCCCGTGCGCGCCTCTATCGAGCGCGGAAAAGTAAAACCGGCTCCTATTGGCTAGTTTGGTTTAGTAATCTGTTCAGGGATTGGTGCAGAGCAAACGACAACCAACCGCTGCATCAAAGAGCGCGATAATGGTCTCGATGAAGCCGTGGAGGCGTTCGGAGCCTTCTGTAATACACCGTGATCATTTACATCGTCTGTAAGAGACACAAGTCCAGCATAATAAAAGAAATGTTGAAAGGTACAAAAGGTTCAAAAACAGTGTATGCGTCTCTGGGCTTATTTATTTTCCCGGGACTGTCAAAACGAAACAAAACCAAAGTTCCTCAAGATGGCGGCCTTAACCACGCTTAGAGATATGAACAGGCTGCTGGTGGGATTGTCCTGATATGAGTCTTTACATTTAGGCAGATAGACAGGTGATGGTACAGTCCTGATGAGTTTTTACATTTAGAGATATGAACAGGCTGCTGGTGGGATTGTCCTGATATGAGTCTTTACATTTAGGCAGATAGACAGGTGATGGTACAGTCCTGATGAGTTTTTACATTTAGAGACATGAATAGGCCGGTGATTTTTTTTTTTATATTTATAGATACAGATAGGTAGGTGATGGTACAGTCGTGATGAGTTTTTATATTTAGAGATATGAATAGGCAGGTGGTGGTACAGTCGTGATGCGTCTTTATATTTAGATATAGGAAGTGTAAGTGATTGTGAATCAGTTTTACCTGGTTTAGAGCATAAAAGTCACAACAGGTGCATCTGAGGTTCAGCAAGACAACCCACAAAAGGGTGTGGTTTTGCAGGTGGTGATAACAGACAATTACTCTCTTCTTATCTTTCCTGATTCTTCTGTAGTTTTGCATTTTGATAGATTGCAAGAAGATTAGATGTGTTTCCCAACACAGTTTTAAGAGCATAGAGTAGATACCAGGACAGGGGATATTAAACACAACTGGACAAGATCATAGAAGGGTATCAACCTAGCAGCAGGACCTCTATCTTCTTCTCTGCCAGAGCCTTACAAAAGACATCCACTGAGGTAGTATTGTGCATGTTTCTGACCAAATGATCATCCCCTGAGCCCAAGAAGGTGGTCTGAGGACCTGACATCCTCTAGTAGGACCTGAGCTCACAGCCTAGTACCATGCAGCTCAATTGGCATTTGCTTAGAGAACAAGAACAAGAATTAGCAGGTCGTCCGCTTGTGCCCCATTCTCTTCACGGATTAGTGCAGGCTAGCACTGAGCACATGTGTCACATGTAAAAGTCTGCAGATCAGTTCCTGGATGATCAAGGCATAGATTCCACTGACTGGCCCTCACATTCCCCAGACAAAAATCCAGTTGAGAACCTCTGGGATGTTATGTATTAGTGCATCTGGTACTGCCAAATAGTGCCACAGATAGTCCAGGAAGTCAGGATGCCCTGATCCAGGTTTGGAAGGTGATCCCTCAGGACACCATCTGCTGATTTATCAGGGGCATGTCCAGATGTTGTCAGGAGTGCATACAGGCAAGTGGAGAACATACACTAAGTCACATTGTGAGTTGCCATGGTAAAATTCAAAATTCAGCCTGATTTAAATGATGTATTCTGGGTTTTTTTTTGGTGTGATTTAAAATACAGTCCTTAGTGGGTTGATGATTTTGGTTTCCACTAATAATTGTTATGTCATTTTGTTCCTAACAATTACACAATTTATGTAAGTAAAGTATTTCAACTTAAAACTATCATTCATTTAGATTCAGTGTGTGATTTAAGTGTTCTTTAAATTGTTTGAGCACTGTAAATTATGACATTGCGATTGTAAGGAGCACCCATTCATTCTCCACCCAGCCTTAAATTATTAAGGTTCATTTACTCACTCACTTTCTAGGCTTAATATCCTACAAGGACATAGGCGGTGCTGGAGTCTATCCCATTGCTTGTTGGCTAAAAGACAGCACAACAGCATGGGCAGGTGAGTGTCCATCATAGGGTCGACACACAGACCGGCACATTCATGCACACATATATACATAGCGGCCACCTCACAACTCCAGTCTCTGGTTTGAACCTGACCTTAGGTTAGTATCTATGTGGAGCATGTTCTAGATGTGTTGCATGCTCAACATGGGTTTTCTTTGGGTTCTCCGATCTCCTCCCACCTCCCAAAACATGCCATCCACCACAACAGTGTCCAGATCCAATGCTGTAAAGCAGTTTACTGGAGAGGAACGCATGTTTTATAACACAGAGAAACTGCTCACAGGCAATACATTTTTAAATGTGCTGTCTTCTATACAAATATCATATTAGTTATGTTGAGTGCAGACTAAGAGTCTAGAGTCATGTGTTGTATATTTTTAATGTTAAAATGTACTAATTTTACTTTGTGTTTTATCTAGAGCTTGCTAAAGTAAATGAATAGAAACAAAAGGATATTATACAAAAATAAAAAAGAGCATCATTTACTAGGTCAATCAGTCAGTCATTTTATTACCTGCTTAGTCCATCAGGGTCGCGGTTTGTCTGGAGCCCACCCAGAATCACTGGGTGCAAGGCAGGAATACTCTCTGGTCAGGGCGTTAATCCATCGCAGGGTACCACACACACACACCCATTCGCTCACACACTCACACCCACCATGTGTGTTTTTTGGAAGGTGGGAGGAAACCAGAACACCCTGCGAAAACCCACACAGACACAGGCAGAACACACACAACTCCTCACAGACAGAGACTGGAGCAAGGTACGAACCCACAATCCCAGATTCCTGGAGCTGTGTAGCACACACACTACCTGACGTGCCACCGTGCTGCCCAGGTTTACTAGGTAACACATAGAAAAAAATAGTCTTTGAAAAATAGACTGTAAGGCTTAAGGGTACCCATTAGTATCATAAGGAATTTTTTAACTGCTTTTTTAAAACTGCTGACATTTTGGCATTTTATAAATTAGAGTTTGAAGAAATAATGAACCATATGACACAGTCAGAAATGTGTTCCTATGTATAGCAGATTTTAAAATAAACTTTGTAATGTTTGAACATAACACTGAAAGGTTAAATCTGGGTCTAAGTATAGTTGTCACTGGACTCTGTACAGCTTTTTTTATTTCATTGCCTGTCTTTGCTGGCCTCAATTCCTCACAGCTCACTTTCACAGCCTACACATACTCAATGAACCAAGAGTATGCGTGTGTCGGGTGTTGATTTTGACCACTGTCTGCCATTTTTGCATTCCAGTTCTGTAACTGTGGTTATGAGAATAGTTTGAGGTGGCACACCTCTCTGACCTGACATATGTATTCTGGGTAGCACTATAGCATATACTGATTTCTATATTTTACCCCAAACCACATAAAATTCAGTGCTTAATCTTCACCAGGTTCTTTGACATGGCTTTCCAATAACGTGGTAGTGGTTATGCTATAAAAAGTGTCAAGCTTCTAAGAAACACCTTCTCAGCTTTACTAAATTTCATTTATACAAAAATACCTACTAAGCCAAAAATAACAGAAAAGTGTCTTTTAAAGCACAATAGTGGGGCTCACAGGAAAAGGATCTGAGAGACACGAAGCAATTATGAATAATAGTGTGGATAAAAATGGATTTAAAAAGAAAAGCTGTATAAATTATAGAGGTGCTGACAAATTTATGATTTTTTTTTTTACATTGTTGTGTTTGTCGATTTTCATAAAAGGAAAGTGGTGCTTCTGGCGTAGTTCATGTAGTCCAGTATAATACAAATTAACTCCAAGAGCAGGCCCAGTTGAGCAGGCCCAGTTGACCTCCATTCTGGATCAAGATGGTAAGAGGAATATATCACAAGTCATAAGGGTTTATATGTATGCACAGATGGTAAACGTTTCTGTCCCAAACACCATCATTTGGCTACTGTATACATTTATACTCTGTCTCATCATGCTCCATCAAAGGACTACCAGCAACAAAATCAGTATCAAATACACTGAAGTACAGCAGTCTAATACTTTGAAGGTCCCCCACAGGCATTTCTGAGTTCCACAATGTGTTGTATGGAATTCTAGATGTGTTCAATAACATTGAGATCTGGTGACTTGGGAATGGCATAACCCCAAACTCTGTTTCTCTAACCATAATTTGGCATCTCTACACGTGTGTCCTGTGGAAGGAGACCAAACCCATCAGAATGCAGGACATGAAAGTGTGTAACTGGTCAGAAAGGAGATACAAATAGTGTTCACCTGTCCCATGGAATGCCAGCTAAACTAACTCTATTCCACTATGCAGCTTATGTATTTTGCTATATATCTGTATCTGTTTTTCTGGCACTTCAGTGTATATTAAATTAATTCTTTTATTTTATTCATTTGAGTATCTTACATTTTAGTTTTTTAATATTTTAATTTAATTGAGAGATCAATTTTTGTTTGTGATTTCTTAAAGGACTATTGGTTAACCTTCTATTATGGAACATATCCAGGAGTCAGTTTGTATGTAATGGCCATCATTCCATGGTGGTGACATGACATAAATCTCAATTTCACCTCTCTATGAGAGTTTGTTCAAATTGTTGGCTGGTAGCTCCAGAGGCAGTGCTACTCAATATTCTCTTAAGGTTAGCTCTACTATGGTGCAAAACGAGAAGTGAGGACATTATTCGTGACAAGCAACAGGCTCCTCAAAGGATGTTATTCATAGCTAATTACCATCAGGCCATTGGTGTCAGGCCAGACTAAGATGGTAGCTTTTCACATGAGTTGAATAGGTTTGTCCTGGCATGGAAAAACTATCCTGCAGCCTTTGCACAGTATATTCCCCTGTTGACAGTCCAAACTGTACTTATAGGACACACACCTCGATGTCAACATCTCTCACTGCAGGAAAGTGAGACGCCCCTTCCCGAACCCTGGCAGGCCACCTCCTTATGAATTGCGTGCCAAGCAACTTCTCCATTTATTTGTCCAATTATTATTTGAGCCATCATGCTGTTTTGTTTGGCAGATATTGATAAAGGTCAACTCATGTCAATACAGGGTTGCATTCAAAATGAGTGTGAACTTTGTCAGATCACTTTAGCAGACCTTGAATAGGTGCAAATAGGGGCCTTTGCCCACCTACTGTGTTACCTTGCTGTTTTCCATTTTTGTAACTACTGCTTGTTATCACTGGAATTCCATGTTGGAGATCCAATGTACAGAGCTTGGCTCAAAGTGTTCATTCATGATGCCAAGCACAATTACCTTTACCAGCAGAACCGTCCTACTTTCCTAAGAAACAGGATCTGACTTTTAAAGACTGCACAGCAACAGTTAACCTAGCTGATTGATTCAACATGCCATGATTATAACAAGCTTTATGATTGAGTACACTTTCCAAAATTATTTCCCAACCGTTGCTGACTTAGACAAATCTTAAAAACCTTTATTAAAAATAACCACATGCTAGTTCAAAATCAGATTCATTTAAGTGGTGTTGATGCAGTGCATACAAACATTAGAATTTGATATTTAATATCCTTACATAATGAAAAACAACGATTGGAAGTAACAAAACTTTAAGTGTTAGTTTAGATACATTCTTCTGTGGTACAGAGGGGAGAAAAGTTGTGTAAGGACTGATTAATAAAAAAAGAAAAGCTCCTTACATGTAACAAGGCATTGTGATTAGAGAAAAGCAAGCGAAAAACCCCTTCAGCCTGTTGTATTACTTTACTTAACCTTCTCTCAATGGAAACTTGAACTGCTTTTTAAGAATGAGGAAGGTTTTTCAGTTTGTTGCTAAATTTAGCTTGGCCCTGTTCAGGTGATAGGTTCCTAAGCCATTTTCAACAAAGATGAGCCGTACGATTTGCCCAGGGCCCAGCGGGTGGCGAGTGCCGGTGGTCTGCTGTTCTCTTATGCACCAGCTTTAAAGTAAACACTGCAGTTCTGCGGTCGCCAACGCCATGGCAGCCAGCAAAAGGCCTTACTGTGCGGCAGCACACACAGCTCCGGTGTGCTGTGTCCCAGACTTCTCCTCAGGCCCCCCTCTCAACAACAGAGGACGAGGTCGAGAACCTGTAACACCTATGATGTATGATCCCTGAAATAATAATTTAATCACCTCATCTATCAACATTCAACTTCGGATATTTATTGTATATGTTCTGAGAAAAGCTCTTCTTCTTAATACTCCTTGTGGTGTGTTGTGTTATTGCACTGAATTAATTAGCAGAGATGGGGCACTTCATTATGAAGTGTAAATATTTGTGTAGTTTACATATGGTTGGGTGGCAGGCTGCTATATAAACCAGACATTTACAGGAAAAGTTTTCCCTCTGGACAATTAGATACAATCAAGACATGTTTGTGCATGAGGTTCACTTGCCACAAAATGTTTGACAGACCACATAGGATGCCACCTGCTTTCCTTTTCAATAAGAACTGAAAATTAATTATTTTTTCCCTAAAGCCATATCCTAACATACTGTTATACTTGGTATGAAGAGCTTATTAAAAGATGTCAATTACTGCAAAAGTTATATTTGAAGTATTGTGACACAGGCAGAATTCTATTTTATTTTGTTTATTTATTATATTTAATATGTAACAATTCATAAAGGTGATTATGACTGACCTGCCTTGAAATGAATACAAAGACTTTATGTGTGACATTGCAGTTACATTTTTCCCCATGCAAGTAACAGGCATAATGCTTGATACTAAATTCGAATGACTAATTTATGACCATTGGATTCAGGTTTCTTGTTAGGAAACTGTACCCCAAATTTTGAATCCCAGTGCCTGCTAAAAACACGCTTGACTCACCATGCTTTATGTAGAACAACAGTATGCTCATATGAAGCTAATTGATAATGTATATGTTCGGTAAAGAGCAAAATAGTTAGAACATAGAAGTGAGATTCAAGCAGCAAAAAGGTGGTGGGAGGTTTGGGGAGGGTGGGCACAGCAGCCTTGTAGGTTTCCAAACTTCTTAGTGCTGCTAGCAGAAGGATTTACTGTAACTCTCAGACAAGCATTCACAGCTTGGGCTCTAAACGGTCTGTTGGCAAGGTGGCCATGTTGTCTCTGGCACAGTATCAAACCCACTGAACTGAGGTCCAAAAGTACCTACACAACACAAACCAGTGGGATGTTTGAATGATAAATTGCCGACGTTCAGTGGTAGAACAAAAAATATTGGCCTTGCTGGGGACATCAGTCTTAATAATTTCACAGCAAGATTGCATACTGGGTGGTTTGGTTGACCAAAGCTATGCTCTTTCTCAAGTGACAGATCATTCACTTAAAGCTGGTTATAGAGCTGAACCAATTCAGTGCAGGTGCTCTATCAGAGTTTGTCCAAGTGCTGAGAGGGTCAAGTGCCAGTGGTCAATGGGGTAACACAGAAGGTGTTAAATGGCACATTTTATTCATTTGCTTGTCTCAGTGAGCAGACCACAAAGTTTTTTCTCCTAAAAAGGGTTTTTTGTTTTTTTGGAGTTCAATTATACCTGTGGTTATACTTGGAGCATCATGGATTCACAGAAGCCAAACTGCTCTTTGCATATTACAATGCCAAGAGCAAATCTTTATGTCACTTATTTGTGTTTTTATAGAACAGAACAAGCCACAATTGACCAAAATTGAGCAAAAGAATTGATTTAATGAGATGTGATGGGGACAAAACTGGTTGACGTTCACCACTTAACAGAAATATCTTCACCAGTAATAGTCACTCACTTTCAAATGAATGTTTTAGTGATGGGTTATTTTAATGATATACCACAACTAAACAGACAGGTCATCCACCAGTTAAGATTTACATTTCAAACATTACAGATGATAATGGGGACAATGATATAAAAAAAAACCACACACACACACACACACAAAAAACAGAACAGAACAAATATGTTATAGGGAGAGATGTTCCCCTTAAACAGTGATATTTGAATATTGTTATGTTTTTCCTACCTGGTTATATAGTAGACATTGCTAAATATATTTTATATTTTTATGATATACACTAGAGAAAGCTGTCACAGATGGCAAGTGGACACTGGTAATGGAAGGAAGCAGGGGGGACGGGGCCCGGTGGAGGGGGAGGGGTGCTAAATATTTGAACAAAAGTTATTTGACCAAAAATTATTTCTACAGACATTCCATTAAGTTAATGTATATTAACACATTATATAAACAAGTAAATGAAGTGTTACTGAATTGTGTGTTTTTCAAAAACCACCTTAACCATTAAATGGCTATGAGGTTTGCTTAGTAGGGCAGGAGACCTACCCACAGGCTGGGTTTCACTGAGGTTATGGTTAGGATCTCTTGGGACAGTGGTCAGCCAACGCTGTTTGCTTTTTTCACCCAGTTCTGCACATCTATTGGGAAGGGAGGGTTTCTGTTCTCTCTGCTCAGTGAGTACACCTTTCTACCAGCTCTGGCTCTTAAAAGTCCACTTCTGTTTCAGTTTAACCTATTTATGACATGAGTACTGTTTGGTTTCCTGAACTGAAATGGTACTGGCCTTAATCTGGTTGTAATAAAGTCAATTGCAACACTAATCATGAAATCCCGGTTAAGCAGAGATCAAACAAACACTTAAAAATGAGTGTAAATGCTAAAATTTATTGGAACAGCTTTAAGCTACTATGCCCTCTTCTGTCCATTATTTAGTGTTCCCCTTATCCCCCTCTCTGGGAGCCTGTGAGCCAACCTCTTTCCACTGAAGGTGTGTGCCTGTGAGTTTCTCAAAGTGTGTGTGGTGTCAGTCTGGTATACGTTTTGGCAGGCTTACACACACACACACACACACACACACACACACACACACACACACACACACACACACACACATACACACACACACAC